>CM055266.1:53651177-54201627 GCA_029237695.1 Conchocele bisecta | reverse complement strand
AGAGTTGTCGCATGGTATTGGACCGACGACAGTTATCTCATGGTATTAGATAGATGGTATCGCATTGTATCGGACAGACAGCAGTCAAGGTATCGCATGGTATTCGACAAATGGCAGTTGAGTTATCGCATGTTATTGGACAGACGGCAGTCGAGTTATTGCATGGTATTTTATGCACGGCAGTGGAGTTATCACATGGTATTGGACAGACAGCAGTCTAAATATCGCATAGTATTGGATACACGCTAGTCGAGTTATCACATGGTATTATATAGTAGGCTATCAAGTTATTGCATGGTTTGGACAGACGGCAGTAGATTTATCGCACGGTATTCAATAGACAGCAGGTGAGTTTTCACATGGTATTTTGGATAGTTTGTTTTTGTTTGTTTGTTGGTGTTTAACGGCGTATCAACATCTAAGGTCATTTAAGGCCGGGTCATGTTATGGTATGGCAGTCATGTTATGGTATCGCATGGTATTGGGCAGACGGCATTCAAGTTGTTATTGCATGGTATAGGACAGACGGCAGAGTTTTCGCATGGTATTGGACAGACGGCAGAGTTATCTCATGGTATTGGATAGACGGTAGTAATGTATATCGCATTGTATAAGAGAGACAGCAGTCAGGTTATCGCATGGTATTGGACAAATGGCAGTCGAGTTAATGCATGGTGTGAATAGACGGCAGTCCAAGTTATTGCATGGTATCAGAAAGACGGTAGTTGAGTTATCGCATGGTATTTGATAGACGGTAGTCAAGTTATCGCATGGTATTGGACAAAATGCAGTTGAGTTGTCGCATGGTATTGGATAGACAGCAGTCGAGTTAACACATCATATTGGACAGACGGCAGAGTTATCGCATAGTAAAGGATAGACAGTAGTTGAGTTATTGCATTGTATCGGATGGACAGCAGTCAAGATATCGCATGGTATTGACCAGACTGCAGTCGAGTTATCGCATGGTATTAGATAGACGGTTATCACATTGTATCAGACGGACAGCAGTCAAGGTATCACATGGTATTGGACAGACTGCAGTCGAGATGTCGCATGGTATTGGATAGACGGCAGTCGAGTTATCGCATCGTATTGGACAGACGGCAGAGTTATCGCATGGTAAAGGATAGACAGTAGTTGAGTTATCGCATTGTATCGGATGGACAGCAGCAAGATATCGCATGGTATTGACCAGACTGCAGTTATCGCATGGTATTAGATAGACGGTTGTTGAGTTATCGCATTGTATCGGACAGACAGCAGTCAAGGTATCGCATGGTGTTGGACAGACTGCATTCGAGTTGTCGCATGGTATTGGATAGACGGCAGTCGAGTTATCGCATCGTATTGGACAGACGGCAGAGTTATCGCATGGTATTAGATAGACGGTAGTCAAGTTATCGCATTGTATCGGACAGACTGGAGTCAAGGTATCGCATGGTATTCGACAAATGGCAGTCGAGTTATCACATGTTATTTAACAGACGGCAGTCGAGTTACTGCATGGTATTTTATGCACGGCAGTCGATTTATCGCATGGTACTGGACAAACGATAGTCGAGTTAACACATGGTATTGGACAGACAGCAGTCAAAATATCGCATGGTATTGGACAAATGCTAATCAAGTTATTGCATGGTATTGGAGAGTAGGCAGTCAAGTTATTGCATGGTTTGGACAGATGGCAGTCGATTTATCGCATGGTACTGGACAGACGATAGTCGAGTTAAAGGTACATGCCCACGCAGCAGGTTACACTGTACTACTACTTTTCATTTTCTGTCATGCTTTATATGAGCCATTTGTCTATCCACTAACGAGTTATTTTTAATTATGGCGCGTGTTAATTGGTGTTAAATCGCATTTTATATGCCGTGACCAGAAAGGGTATTTTCCGACCTCGTGCTATTTTTACCAACACGCGTCACGTGACACGGTCAATCATATCACATATTTGACATGCGCAGTGAAGTATCGGTTGAGAAGAAAAATCTCTGTTCGAATCCAAATCTAAATCTCCATGTAACTCTTTCCATTTGGTGATCTGGTCGCCAATATTAACCACTCTCTCTCTGTACTGCCTGTCCCTCAAACATTTCACATTTTTTTGGCCGACGCCGTTTCATACAATTTCCGTCCTGGACGTTTCGACATGTTGATATTCTTGTTTACATATTGGGAAGCCTACTGTGCATGCGCACCGCAAGCCGTGATGTGAAAGTCGCCACTGCGTGGGCATGTACCTTTAACACATGGTATTGAACAGACAGCAGTGACATTATCGCACAGTATTCAATAGACAGCAGGTGAGTTTTCACATGGTATTTTGGATAGACGGCAGTCAAGTTTTCGCATGTTACTGGATAGATTGTAGTCGAGATATCACAAGGTATTGGACAGGTGGCATTCGGGTTATCGCATGGCATTCGATAGATGGAAGTAGAGTTATCACATGATTGGATAGATAGCAGTCAAGTTATCGCATGGTATTGGACAGACGGCAGTGAAGTTATCGCATGGTATTAGATAGACGGCGGTCGTGTTATCGCATAGTATTGGAAAGACGCCAAACGAGTTATCATGCCATTGTGACAGATGGCAGTTGAGTTAACGCATGGTATTGGATAGATGGCAGTCAAGTTATTGCATGGTATTGGATAGACAGCAGTTGAGTTATAACATGTTATTGGAAAAGACGGCAGTCATGTTATCGCATGGTATTGGAAAGACAGTCAAGTTATTGCATGGTATTGAAGAGATGGCGGACGTGTTATAGCATGGTATCGGAAAGACGCCAAACGAGTTATCTCATGGCATTGGACAGACAGCCGTTGAGTTAATGCATGGTATCGGATAGATGGCAGTCATGTTATTGCATGGTATTGGAAAGACGGCAGAGTTATCTCATGGTATTGGATAGACGGTAGTCATGTATATCGCATTGTATCAGACAGACAGCAGTCAGGTTATCGCATGGTATTGGACAAATGGCAGTCGAGTTAATGCATGGTATTGAATAGACGGAGTCGAGTTATTGCATGGTATCGGAGAGACGGCAGTCGAGTTATCACATCGTATTGGACAGACGGCAGAGTTATCGCATGGTATCGGATAGACGGTAGTCGAGTTATCGCATTGTATCGGACGGACAGCAGTCAAGATATCGCATGGTATTGGACAGACTGCAGTCGAGTTGTCGCATGGTATTGGATAGACGGAAGTCGAATTATCGCATCGTATTGGACAGACGGCAGCGTTATCGCATGGTATTAGACGGCAGTCGTGTTATCACATGGTATTAGATAGACGGCAGTCGTGTTATCGCATGGTATTAGATAGACGGTAGTCGTGTTATCGCATGGTATTGGAAACACGGAAAACGAGTTATCGCATAGCGTTGCACAGACGGCAGTTGAGTTAATGCATGGTGTTGGATAGATGGCAGTCGAGTTATCGCATGGTATTGGATAGATAGCAATCGAGTTATTGCATGGTATTGGATAGACGGCAGTTGAATTATAGCATGTTATTGGATAGACAGCAGTCATGTTATCGCATGGTATTGGACAGACGGCAGAGTTTTTGGATGGTATTGGACAGACGGCAGTTATTTCATGGTATTGGATAGACGGTAGTCATGTATATCACAGACAGCAGTCAGGTTATCGCATGGTATTGGACAAATGGTAGTCTGTTAACACATTGTATTGAATAGACGGAAGTCGAGTTATTGCATGGTATTGGAAATACGGCAGTTGAGTTATCGCATGGTATTGGATAGACAGCAGTCATGTTATCGCCTTGTATTGGACAGACGGCAGAGTTTTTGCATGGTATTGGACAGACGACAGTTATTTCATGGTATTGGATAGACGGTAGTCATGTATATCACAGACAGCAGTCAGGTTATCGCATGGTATTGGACAAATGGTAGTCTGTTAACGCATTGTATTGAATAGACGGAAGTCGAGTTATTGCATGGTATTGGAAATACGGCAGTTGAGTTATCGCATGGTATTGGATAGACGGCAGTAGAGTTATCGCATGGTATTGGACAGACTGTGCTTGAGTTGTCGCATGGTATTGGAGATAGCAATCGAGTTATCACATCGTATTGGACAGATAGCAGAGTTATCACATGGTATCGGATAGACGGTAGTCGAGTTATCGCATTGTATCGGACAGACAGCAGTCAAGATATCGCATGGTATTGGACAGACTGCAGTCGAGTTGTTGCATGGTACTGGATAAACGGAACTCGAGTTGTCGCATGGTATTGGACAGGCGGCAGAGTTATCGCATGGTATTATATAGACGGTAGTCGAGTTATCGCATTGTATCGGACAGACAGCAGTCAAGGTATCGCATGGTATTCGAAAAATGGCAGTCGAGTTATCGCATGTTATTTGACAGACGATTGTCGAGTTATTGCATGGTATTTTATGCACGGCAGTGGAGTTATCGCTTGGTATTCGACAGACGACCGTCGAGATAACGCATGGAATTGGATAGATAGCAATCGAGTTATCGCATGGTATTGGATAGACGGCAGTTGAATTATCGCATGTTATTGGATAGTAGATATAGATGGCAGTCATGTATATGCATTGTATCAGACAGACAGAAGTCAGGTAATCGCATGGTATTGGACAAATGGTCTTGAATAGACGGCAGTCAAGTTATTGCATGGTATTTGATAGACGACAGTCGAGTTATCACATCGTAATGGACAGACAGCAGAGTTATTGCATGGGATCGATTGCATGTATCGGACGGACAGCAGTAAAGATATCACATGATATTTGACAGACTGCAGTCGAGTTGTCGCGGCAGTCGAGTTAATGCATGGTATTGAGTGAGTGAATGAGTGAATAGGGTTTAACGTCCGCTTTTCTGACATAGAGGTACAAGCCTCAGGGAGTCTACACGCAGACGGGTCAACGGGGTCGTGTCCCGTATCCATCTGTCCGAGGGGGGTAAATCCCAACTTCAGAACTCAATATTTACAATCAAAATATATATTCAGTCCTGAAATTAGAACAACCTGATCTGGTGCCAGGCCCTCGCCACACCAGCATCATTTATCCCATCCCCTAAAAGTAATAGGATTAGCGCTAATCTTACTTTTATATATGGGGCATAGCCTGACTCAACTCTCACATAAAAGAAAGCCAAAAATGTACATGAGGGCCAAATCCGGTATAGTGGGTTCCGGAAAGTATGAACCCAATCGTTAAGCCAGTTTAGTCGCCTTTTACGACAAGCAATGGCTACTGCAGCACTATTCTCAGGATCAGTTGATCCCGCCCCGGTGCCTGCACGGGGCGCATGGTATTGAATAGACGGCATTCGAGTTATTGAATGGTATTGGAAAGACGGCAGTTGAGTTATTTCATGGTATTGGACAGACGGCAGTCGAGTTATCAAATGGTATTAGACAGATTGCAGTCGAGTTGTCGCATGGTATTTAATAGACGGCAGTCGAGTTATTGCATGGAATCGGAAAGACGGCAGTTGAGTTATCGCATGGTATTGGACAAACGGCAGTCGAGTTATCACATGGTATTAGACAGATTGCAGTCGAGTTGTCACATGGTATTTGATAGATGGCAGTTGAGTTATTGCATGGTATCGGAAAGACGGCAGTTGAGTTATCGCATGGTATTGGACAGACGGCAGAGTTTTCTCATGGTATTGGACAGACCGCAGAGTTTTTGCATGGTATTGGACAGACAGCAGAGTTTTCGAATGGTATTGGACAGACAACAGAGTTTTCGCGAGGTATTGGACAAACGGCAGAGTTATCTCATGGTATTGGATAGATGGCAGTCAAGTTATCGCATTGTATTGGAAAGACAGCAGAGTTTTCGCATGGTATTGGACAGACGGCAGAGTTATCTCATGGTATTGGATAGATGGTAGTCATGTATATCGCATTGTATCAGACAGACAGCAGTCAGGTTATCCCATGGTATTGGACAAATGGCAGTCAAGTTAATGAAAGGTATTGAATAGACGGCAGTCAAGTTATCGCATGGTATTGGACATACGGCAGAGTTGTCGCATGGTATTGGACAGACGGCAGTTATCTCATGGTATTAGATAGATGGTACTTGAGTTATCGCATTGTATCGGACAGACAGCAGTCAAGGTATCGCATGGTATTCGACAAATGGCAGTTGAGTTATCGCATGTTATTTGACAGACGGCAGGCAGTCAAGTTATTGCATGGTATTTTATGCACGGCAGTGGAGTTATCACATGGTATTGGACAGACAGCAGTCAAAATATCGCATGGTATTGGATACACGCTAGTCGAGTTATCACATGGTATTGGAGAGTAGGCTGTCAAGTTATTGCATGGTTTGGACAGACGGCAGTAGATTTATCGCACGGTATTCAATAGACAGCAGGTGAGTTTTCACATGGTATTTTGGATAGTTTGTTTTTGTTTGTTTGTTGGTGTTTAACGGCCTATCAACAACGAGTTATCGCATGGTATTGGATAGACGGCAGTCGAGTTATCACATGGTATTAGACAGATTGCAGTAGAGTTGTCGCATGGTATTGGATAGACGGCAGTCGAGTGTTATCACATGGTATTAGACAGATTGCAGTATAGTTGTTGCATGGTATTTGATAGACGGCAGTCGAATTATTGCATGGTATCGGAAAGACGGCAGTCGAGTTATCGCATGGTATTGGACAGACAGCAGTCGAGTTATCACATGGTATTAGACAGATTGCAGTCGAGTTGTCGCATGGTATTTGATAGACGGCAGTCGAGTTATTGCATGGAATCGGAAAGACGGCAGTTGAGTTATCGCATGGTTTGGACAGACGGCAGTAGATTTATCGCACGGTATTCAATAGACAGCAGGTGAGTTTTCACATGGTATTTTGGATAGTTTGTTTTTGTTTGTTTGTTGGTGTTGAACGGCCTATCAACAGCTAAGGTCATTTAAGGCCAGGTCAATGGGTTTAGTAGGTATTTTGGATAGACGGAAGTTTCGCATGGTATCGGAAAGACGGCAGTTGAGTTATTGCATGGTATTGGACAGACGGCAGTTTTCTCATATGGTATTGGACAGACGGCAGAGTTTTTGCATGGCATTGGACAGACAGCAGAGTTTTCTCATGGTATTGGACAGACGGCAGAGTTTTCTCATGGTATTGGACAGACGGCAGAGTTTTTGCATGGTATTGGACAGACAGCAGAGTTTTCACACGGTATTGGACAGACAGCCGAGTTTTCGCGAGGTATTGGACAGACGGCAGAGTTATCTCATATCATTGGACTGAGTTACCGCATGGTATTGGATAGATGGCAGTCAAGTTATCGCATTGTATTGGAAAGACAGCAGAGTTTTCGCATGGTATTGGACAGACGGCAGAGTTATCTCATGGTATTGGATAGATGGTAGTCATGTATATCGCATTGTATCAGACAGACAGCAGTCAGGTTATCCCATGGTATTGGACAAATGGCAGTCAAGTTAATGAAAGGTATTGAATAGACGGCAGTCAAGTTGTCGCATGGTATTGGACAGACGGCAGTTATCTCATGGTATTAGATAGATGGTAGTTGAGTTATCGCATTGTATCGGACAGACAGTAGTCAAGGTATTCGACAAATGGCAGTTGAGTTATCGCATGTTATTTTACAGACGGTAGTCGAGTTATTGCATGGTATTTTATGCACGGCAGTGGTGTTATCACATGGTATTGGACAGACAGCAGTCGAAATATCGTATGGTATTGGATACACGCTAGTCGAGTTATCACATGGTATTGGAGAGTAGGCTGTCAAGTCATTGCATGGTTTGGACAGACGGCAGTAGATTTATCGCATGGTATTCAATAGACAGCAGGGGAGTTTTCACATGGTATTTTGGATAGTTTGTTTTTGTTTGTTTGTTGGTGTTGAACGGCCTATCAACAGCTAAGGTCATTTAAGGCCGGGTCAATGGGTTTAGTAGGTATTTTGGATAGACGGAAGTCGAGTTTTCGCATGATACTGTATAGATTGCAGTCATGATATCGCATAGTATTGGACAGGCGGCATTCGGGTTATCGCATGGCATTGGATAGATGGAAGTAGAGTTATCACATGGTATTGGATAGACGGTAGTCATGTTTTCGCATGATATTGGACAGACGGAAGCCAAGTTATCGCATGGTATTGGACAGACAGTGGAGTTTTCATATGGTATTGGACAGACGGCAGTTATCTCATGGAACTGGATGGACGGTAGTAATGTACATCGCATTGTATCAGACAGACAGTAATCAGGTTATCACATGGTATTGGACAAATGGCATTCGAGTTAACGCATGGTATTGAATAGACGGCAGTCGAGTTATTGCATGGTATTGGAAAGACGGCAGTTGAATTATCACATCGTGTTGGATAGACGACAGTCAAGTTATCGCATGGTATTGTATAGACAGTAGTCAAGTTATTGCATTGTATCTGACAGACAGCAGACAGGTTATCACATGGCATTGGACAAATGGCAGTGGAGTTATCGCATGGTATTGGATAGAGGGCAGTCAAATTAATGCATGATATTTGTCAGGCAGCAGTCGTGTTATCGCATGATATTGGACAGATGGCAGTGCAGTTAACGCATGATATTGATAGACGAGAGTCGAGTTATCACATGGTATTGGATAAACGAGAGTCTAGTTATCATATGGTCTTGGATAGATGAGAGTCGAGTTATCACATGGTATTGGATAAACAGCAGTCATGTTATCGCATGGTATTGGACAATTGGCAGTCGAGTTATTGCATGTTATTTGACAGATAGCAGTTTAGTTATTGCATGGTATTGTATGGATGGCAGTGTTGTTATCGCATGGTATTCGACAGACGGCAGTCGCGATATCGCATGGTATTGGATAGATGCTAGTCAAATGATCACATGGTATTGGAGAGTATGCATTTGAGTTATTGCATGGTATGGAAAGACAGCAGTTGAGTTATCGCATCGTATTGGAAAGATGGCAGTCAAGTTATTGCATGGCATTGGATAGAGGGCATTCAAGTTATTGCATGGTATTGGATAGATCGCAGTTGAGTTATTGCATGGTATTGGATAGACGGCAGTGGAGTTATCACATGGTATTGGATAGATGGCAGTCGAGTTATCACATGGTATTTGAGAGACGACAGTCGATTTATCACATTGTATTGGCTAGACACTAGACAGCTGGCGAGTTATCGCATCGTATGGATAGACGGATCTCATGGTATTGGACAGACAGTAGTCGAGTTATTGCATGGTATTTGAAAGAGGGCAGAGTTATCACATGGTATTGGATAGATAGTAGTCGCATTATCGCATGGTAATGGATAGACAGTAGTCGCATTATCGCATGGTAATGGATAGATGGTAGTGAAGTTATTGCATGGTATTGGATAGCTGGCAGTCAAATTATCGCATAGTATTGGACAGACTGCAGCCAGGTTATCGTATGGTATTGGATAGATGGCATTAAATGTGGTATAGTATTATCATTTCACAACAAACAAGAGTGGTCAGAAGACAACGAAGCTCGTCTGTTGGCAGCCTTCACTCAAACTTGGCACAGTTGTATAACTAGATGGCCGCGGCCTGCATGTCGCGCCTTGTGGTGAGGCATGGACACTAAAAAAAGAGATATAGTATAACGAAAAACTTTAACCAAAAAACTTAACCAAAAAACTTAACCAAAAACTTTAACTGGACACACGTACGTACGTATGTACGCCAAAGTGCCGACTATATCGCGCTTACCGCAAGCGGGCGCGACAAAAACTTTAACCAAAAACTTTAACCAAAAACTTCAAAGTAATTTGACCTTGACATTGTTTAAAGGTAATGGGCAAAGCAGTTGCAGAGATATAGTATAACGAAAAACTTTAACCAAAAAACTTAACCAAAAACTTCAAAGTAATTTGACTTTGACATTGGGCACAGGGCCGCATGGGAAGGGGGGTAGAATGAAAATATAGATGATGATAAACACCCATGTGAAGTTTCAAGGTAATGGGCAAAGCAGTTGCAGAGATATAGTATAACGAAAAACTTTAACCAAAAGACTTAACCAAAAACTTCAAAGTAATTTGATCTTGACATTGGGCACAGGGGCCGCACGGGAGGGGGGTAGAATGAAAATATAGATGATGATAAACACCCATGTGAAGTTTCAAGATAATGGGCAAAGCAGTTGCAGAGATATAGTATAACGAAAAAACTTTAACCAAAAAACTTAACCAAAAAACTTAACCAAAAACATTAACAAAAAAATGTTATAAGACATTTACCCCAACGTTAAGTTTATAAATGTGCTAAGTTTGTGACCTTGACCTTGGGGTAAAGGTTGGGTGGTGGGTCGTGGATTTGCTACAGCATGATAGAGGGTCATCTGAGTAATGCATGTATGAAATAGCAAGGTGTTCCATGAAAGGAAACAGATGTTATAAGACATTTACCCCAACGTTAAGTTTGTTTGTTTAGTTTATTAGTGTTTAACGGCCTATCAACAGCTAAGGTCGTGTAAGGCTTGGCAAACGGGTTCGATCCCATTTTAACCTGCTGCATCCGGGGGAAAATCACAAAATCAGAAAGGAATATTTACATCGAGAACAAATATATTCAGCCATGAAATTAGAATAACCTGACCTGGTGCCAGGTCAATACCACACCAAAGTCACTTGGCCCCTTCCCCTTAAAATAGGATTATGAATATAGTAATACTCACATAACGGGTATAACCAGATTCAAGTGTCAAGTGTCCTACAAAATTCCAAAGACGTATGTGAGGGCCAAACCAGGTCTCCAGTCAGGATTCCGGTAAGGATGAACCCCGATCGTTATAAATTACCCATCGCGTGCTCCCACCTGCCACAGAAACAGAAGTTATAAGACATTTACCCCAACGTTAAGTTTGTGGACGCCGACGCCGGGGTATGCCATAAGCTCTTCTGCACTTCGTGCAGGCGAGCTAAAAATGATGAAATGTCAATTTTTTCCTCACTGGTACAAGTCATGTATAGCGAAAATGGCTAAGAATGCCACAACTCCCCTGTTTATCACAGTTTCTGATCAAATGTACTTGTACTTGAACACATGTTTTTGCAATTTCATCAAATACAAGGATGCTATTGATCATGATTTATATGTGTCAATTACTGTACATGAAGCGAAAAACGACATAGCCGAGACATCATCTGAGACACAGTCACTTTAACTACGCTGAATTAAATGTTGTCGTCTGCTGGAAATGTTTTATTTTCAATATTTCTCGACAAAAACCTGGTTTTGACAGCATATGAGAATCGTCTCCAGTGGAGACGATTCTCATGTGCTGTCAAAACCAGTTTTTTTGTTAAGAATTAAAGCAAAAATGAAAAACAGCAGACGGCAATTTCCGTTAACAGCGTAGGGAAGGGTTAATGCACAGTCTGGTTAATACACTGTGAAGATGACCAGCGACTCAGCCTGATCAGGGTCTTCACTGTTCACTGTCTATCTACGAAATCTCATGTACACCAACTCAAAACACTATAATTGTTTTATTATGACCCTTACCACGATTTCCCTCTCACAAAACAAAAATATATTTACAAACTTCTCCAGAAATAAATCTCATGTGCTTCAAAACAATAGTTGAATAAACTTTATATTTAGTTAAACATTTGGTCATTGTCAGATTTACGCATGCGCTCTTAGGTGAACAATAGGTTTGTTTACATGAATAAACACATCTCGGACTCGCGGTCCGTGCTTATTCGTGTAAACAAACCGTTCCGAGGTCTACATTCAATTTGTAGATAATCACGTGGCCGTGTTTCGGCCAATGAGATTTACTGAAATACTTAGTCACAGTGCGCCAGATAAGCTGCGTATTTGCTTAAATACCCAATTAAAATTGCCAAAAACCCAATAGAAGCAAAAAGCAATAAAAAAAGTGTGGTATATCATGCTGCAGAAAACAATAAACTGACCACAAATATAGCATGTTTTTTCTTATTTTTCCATGAAAACACATCTTGGTATTTCATTAGAATTGTCTGCAAGGAGACAATTCTAATGAAATGCCAAGACATGTTTTCATTTTGAAGCAAACTATTCAATAATTGCTGTCTGCTGATGTGTAAACAGCAGTGTGACTATTTTACCCAATTAAAATTTTGAAATACCCAATGGTTTCTGAAATGATGGAGTGACAATACTCAATAACTAATTACTTATCTGGAGCTCTGTAGTCATATAATAATGTAGATTGTTATGCTACATAAGGGCTATAAGGTTGATCAGGATACACACAATGGGGAGACAAGATTGCGGTCATTGACCGCTCATTTGAATCATTAACAGGAGTGGCAAAAATAGGGTTCAAAAATGTGGTCACAGCAAGTACATGTAGTTCCAACAAAAAAACTGTGGAAAAAAAATCAGTTTCAAATTTGAGTGAGAGAAGCAAATAGAAATGGAATTTGCAAGCTAGACAGCTAAATAGATCATATTTTTGTAAATAAAAAATTGCTAAAACCTTTCAACACTACAGCCCTCTATAGCGGTGTTTGCAAACAGTGTAGATCTAGATGAGCCGGCTCGTGACGAGCCGTCTCATCAGAATCTGCACTTTTTGCAAGTAATTTTCATATTTTTTAGATAAAAAAACACCCCCTTTTCATAAATGAAAGGGTTAAAGCCCCTATACGGCTCAAGTTGCCGAATTTGGCCTCCTATTGGGTTTTCCTACACATAAATCCAACAGGTTTCTATTTACACACACTTTGAAACTGTTTGCAGTCATTTTGGTACAAAAATGAGTTTGTAGTCGATGAAAATATCAATATGTGTTGATAAACAAACAGCAGGTGCGTGTTTCAAAGCCCGATCGATTTTCCGATAGACGCTCAGGTTAACTCCTCAACTACCCGATTCGCGGCCGATGAATTCCGATAGCCGGAGTTTATCGACTTGCTTCCGAGCCGAAGCCGTTCGGCTACGGAAATGAAATTGTCAATATGGACATTTTGCACCGAGTGGTACACAAAACAAGTTTTTGTTGTCTTCATATTGCGATTAAGATGTAAATCTCAAGACTCGAGATGTATCTATTAGGCAGTATATGTTAGTTTTGTGTACTAAATCAGTTGCCAAACATGTTTTTGTGTTTGAAAAAATCGGAAAATTGTAATACTGAGCCGTTCAGGGCCTTTAATTAACTATATAGAGTAGATCCAGACGGTACGGCTTGTGACAAGCCGTCTCATCTGGATCTTCAGCTGTCTAAACTAGATCTACCGGTACATGGGTTTGTAAACGTTATGATTGAAGGGTATAAGGTAGTAAAGGTTAAAACTGAACAAACTGACAGTGTGTACTGGTAGCTATTTCTGAAATATGAAATAAACATAATTTGCAAACGGTGCGACCCGATTTTTTTTATTGCAATTTCGTTTACAATTTTTTTTTTTTTTTTTTTTTTTTTTCAATTTACTGCTACAGTGGGTTAAAAGGGTTAATATAATCTCTGGCCCTAAATGGCATACATGTTCATACAACAACACATACAGTAATTGACATACTTTTATTGCAAGACTTGCAATATTGAATTTAAAAATTATTAATATTAAAAAGGTACAATATTTTAACACTTGCAATGCAAGTGTTGAAATATTGTACCTTTTTAATACTAATAATTTTTAAATTCAATATGTCAGGTGACAGAAAAAAAAAGAAATTGCCTACCGACCGACCGACCGACCCACTTCTAAAATTCTGGGTCAGGTTACAGGAAACAAACAATTTTTTAAGGACGGCCTGGTAGAGGAGAGAAGAAGACAGGAGGCTGGCTGCTCCAAACTAGACAAGAGCATTGTGGTAGTATGCAAAGTTTGAAGGCAACATCAAAACTAATATTCGTCTACAAGAAAATAATCTCTACTACAGGCTCCATTCAAGTTCTATATGATCTAGGATTTAAACAAAATACGCCCCACTTCTGCGTTCCAACCCACTAATCATATACTATGTCAGCCCTTTCCCAAATCCCGCTCAATTCTTACCAAACTTCAAAATTCTTCATGTTACCTGTAACACAGTCCGTCTCCAAGTGATTGATCAACGGATTATAATGTCCACATCACGGTCAACAAGCCGTGAACTTTACTCACTTTACTCACGGCGCAAACAAAAAAGATCTCTATGGTAAAATAGCCTCAGGTACACATGTACTCCACGTGTGGAACAGGTCAAGCAACACCATGGCTTAAAAACCAGCATAGACCAATACCATCGAAACAACAATGTTTGCCATATTTTCTCAAAGTATCGGTTTGCAAGAAAGTTTGCAGGGGCGGATCTAGAGGGGGTTCCGGGGTTGCAGTCCCCCCCCCCTCCCCCCCCCCCCCCCTTCAGCCACGGAGTTTACATAGTTCACAGTTTACCACCAGTTGGAGTCTGAATTTAAATGCCGTAAAACACATGAAAGTGCATTTCCGGACATGTAAATTTCAAAGGGACCCCCTAGCATTATCGAAAATAGGACAACCCCCCCCCCCCCGTTCCCCAAATGCTGGATCCGCCCCTGTGTATAGCCATGTGCAGAAAACAGTATCATGTGAAACCAGCATAGAGCAAATGGAGCATCTTGCTAATAGGTAATCGCGGTCTAATCGGAGATTGCACGATATTCAGAACCGTAATTACTGAACATATGGCGGAATGATATTGAACTTATATAACTTAAGACTTTCACCCCTAGGTAACTGGAATGGACCTTGATATGTTAATTTTCGGACCAATGCAATTTTCACAAAATGATTTTCAGACCAGTCAATGTATACAACGAGCGTGTGTTTGTTCTCAAAAATATGAAAATTGCTTGTAAAAGTGCAGATCCTGATGAGACGGCTCGTGACGAGCCGGCTCATTTGGATCTACACTGTTTTCCAATACCACGATTACCACGATACAGGTATTAGTATTGAATATCGATGCACTTTGACCGGATAAGAACGACACAACGCAATTCGTAGGCTGATCAGTAGCCTATTTCATGAACATTGCAAAGTATACTTTAGTCAATTTGGCTGTGATAATGTAATACATTCAGTATGTATAATAATTCTACATACTTTTAATCATGAAATATATGCATTTGTTAGTTCTATATGAAATAATGCATTTCAGGAAAAATAAATGATTACTCCCTGAAAGTATACTTTGCTAGTAAAGTATACTTTGCAATGTTGATGAAATAGGCTACTGGATTATGCCTGAGAACGTTTTGTCGTACAAACTTTTATTTTAATGGAATTTTTTTATCGTTGATTCCACATTTTTTTATACATGGCATAGGTGTATTTTCTGTCCGTCTCCTTAGTCCTTACCCTCCGTCTGAGAATGTTTTGTCGTACATACTTTTGAAATTATTTGAATTTTTCTATCGTTGATTTTGCAATCGGTTATCCGGCGTATTTTCATGATATGTTAGCGATATAAAACTGTTAAAGCTGTATAAAATATTAATAACAAACATACACATGCAGAAATTTGTTATTTTACCATGTCAAGATGTTTATCTGATATGTATATGTATGTCTTGTACATTTGAAAGCTTAACTTCGTTATGTTGAATGTTGAACATCAACAAGAGAAAATATGGCTTCCATGGGAAAATGATTTCCCTGTTCTATTAGTGTTGGCGAGTATTAAGATTATTTGCGTAAAGGTATAAACTATTGAGTTTACTAAATGTTGACCTACATGCAACAGGTTTGGGAATACACTTCGGTTGCTCACATTTTTTGAATGGGTCAAATTGTAGTCGTAGATAACACATCGGAGGCGAATTATTGTAGCTAGAGTGTCACGTACTTGCGATATGGTCATCATACATAGGTCAAGAATAATTACGGTGCTGTCCTTATTTTCTATATGCATGTCAGATTGATTCTTTGAACTTGTATATATTGATAATTCGGTTCCCGCCACTGTGTTCATCATATATAATAATATAATAATAAGTTCAGGTACATGTTAAACACCGTAGCGGGAACCGATAGCACTAACACTAATCAGTTTGTATTGACAAATAATGAATTTACTTTTATAAAATCCGGTCTTGGGTCTTTGGAAATAACGGCCATTTCCCACAACAAGTTAAGGACCCGCCGTTATATACCTGATCATCGTTTAAGTCAAAGATAAGTGCTTCGTAAAATGTGATGGGACTATATGTGTAACATTTCCTCGTTATTGTATGCTATACGGCACATGGAATGGCCAATTTGGCCATCTTTGTGTTTGCCAGTCATCAGCCAGTTTCACCTCTTCTTACGTTTGACAAATAAATGACAATGAGAAGTAGAACATATGATATAATTTAGCTAAGCATACATACGAATAGTGAAAGTTGGAAAAACTGGCCATATTTGGGGAATTCGGTTAAGCTATATAGTCTGCGAAGTATATATAAGGGTTGAGATCGGGAAAAAATAAGCCAAAGTTGAATTTTCAGAAAATGACCAAACTATCATTAGTAATAACATATAAAAACTCCATGAATCCCACTGGAGCTCAATCCAGGAATCAATATGGCGTCCAAAATGGCCGCCAAAATGACAAAAAATCATAACTAGTGCAAAATGCAATAAACAAATCAGGAAAGAAATGTGCCGAAAAGTTCTGAATATAACTAACGAATTATAATAATCCAAATTGTGAAAAGTAATACAATCAAAATGGCGTCCAAGAAGTCCGCCAACATCTATTAGCTCTAGATCTCTAAACTGAGCAAACATGTGGAACATTTGAAATATCTATATTCGAATGTAATATTGGGGTTATTAGGAGACATTCCAACTATACAATATATTTAATATATATTTTATATATTATGTTATGTGAAATGATATTCAAGATGGTCACCAAAATGCGAGAAATGTCGTAAAATGACGTAAATTTGTATATAACATTTACCCTAATTACAATATTTTAATTTGGTATATGGGTCATTTGGAGACATTTGAACAATGCAGTACAGGTATCGCATATTTTATTTATTATATTACGAAAAGTGATATTCAAGATGGCCACCACATTTTGAGAAATATCGTAAAATAACTTACATCTATATACGGCAAATCAGCACAGAGAAATGAAGAAAAACAGCACTTTATTGTTATTTATACTTGAAACATGTCTCAAATTGACAGATTTAGTACAATGTAACATTATCAAGCACACATATGTTTGTAACTGCATAACTAATTGGAATAACTTGCTAAATTAACTTATCAGTAACTTGTAAGCAAATCGCCAGTGGCATTATCGTCATGCACACCAGATTGAAATTATCGATCATAAGTATATTTTATCTATATTGGTAGTTTAACCCAAACATGATGGTACCTAGAAATATAATAATTGTAAATACTTCATTTTTAAATCGATGTGTTTATGGAAGTTGGGCAGCATTATAGTAAAATGTTCATGAGAGCGGTGATAGCAGCAGCTACATTATATTATCAGTTGGCAGTTCCATTCGCGCGGATAAACATGATTGATCGATCAATATTAAAATAACCCTTTATTTTACAACACTGCACTCATTATGACCATATTTACCAAAATCAACAATAATATAACGTACATATAAATGCAAGATTCACATTCTAATTTGCGTGACATTCCACTTTTTGACATCTACAGGAACTGGTATAACATGCATACCATCACCATAGTATTCCCATGCATAATGTTCATGTAACTATATACAAGGATTGATATGTGTATCCCTTGTATAGAGTGATTATATACTCCTTTCTTTTTTGTTTGCAATATCCTATGCCGTATTACATGTATCAACTCGTTCTGATATGCATGAACATGACGTATGACTTTACGGGACACTGAAGAGAAAAGAAAATTAAGTATAAACATTATGTAACATTAAACTCGTGTGTTTTGGACCGCTAGAATGCTCGATAGATATATTGAGTAATTGTATGTAACGGGATGTCAACAGCTATGGTCATTTAAGGCACTGATACACTGGGGTAAATCCCGTATTTTATCTGTAAAGAGGAATCCCAAAATTAGAACTGATATTTGCATCAAGAAAATATACATTCAGCCCTCAATTGAGAATATCCGGATCTGGTGCCAGGTCCTCAATGCAAAGAGTCACTTAGTCCCAGCCCCTAAACGTAATCGGGGTACACTAATTAAATCTTATTACACGTACAATTGGGACAACCGGCTTCAGCACTAACGTACAAGAAAGCCAAATTGTAACTGAGGGCCAAATCAGGGATATCACGATTATGGTAAGGATTACCCGCACCGCTAACATACCCGTCACATGCTCCCAGCCAACCGCCCACAGCTTGTCAGTTAGAGTAAACATGTTCCCACGGACAGGAGACTATTTAAACGTCGGTTGTCAACATCAAACTTCAAGGGAATGAGACATAGACACTGTGTCACATGCTTCCATAGAAATGAAAGTTCAGTATTGTATGATTTTACATGTGTGTGTACTTATATTACGTATGAATTACCCTGCACTCCATATGCATTACACATAATATATAACTTGCACTATTGAAAACAATCTATATCCCTGGTAACAACCTGAGGTCATGCTATCTGAACCTTGATTATGTATTATAATTTGTCCAATATGTATATCTTGAAATATAAGATTTGACAATATCATTATATAAGGTGATACGATGAAGGTACGCATACGTGCATACAGATATAGGCTGACAGGCAAAACGACGATTTTTCCTCACAACTAATTGTTTATTTCACATGAGATGTACACGTTATTTCTACAGTGTACTCGTATATAAATGTAATTATGGTAAAAGGAAGATACTTCTGAAACATTATACAAAAATGTATAGTTAATGCGAATTAATTCCAGAAGAAAGCTAAAATAATTGTTTTTCGAGGCCATCGTGGAAAGCGAGGCGAAGTGAGCATGGTGACATATGTACGTCCGCCCGTGGGAGTGTCCATCCGACATGTACATCACTTATATCTCGCCAATCATAATCAGATTACGTTATAACGTTGTTAACAAACTTTCCGGGTTTTTTTCATTACCTTGCATGTGGATCTGAAACACTAAGTCGCGGCGTCAGCTTGAAACGTCAAACGTGTTTTTGTTACCATCCATTCAGTAGACCATCCATTTGGCCATCCTACACAAGGTTAATCTCAAATGAAATTGCGTTAACTGTTTTACGAATTTTTATTTAAACGTTTTAAGTACCATTTACATGTATATTAACCAAATATATACAACCTGAAACAATCACTAAACATTTGGACTATCAATATGTGCTCGGACTAACAACAACCTAGGCAGGCTCAACATGCGGGCTGTGGCCTTCTGTTATGCATAGTGGACAACGTTTTCAAGTGTTGGCGGCCATCTTGAACGCCATATTGTTTCAAAAATAAACTTATTGAAGAAAATAAAATCAATTTGTATATATTGTGAAGAAAATGTAACATTTACACATTTACATATTTGTTGGCAATCTTAGCAGCCATCTTGGATATTTGAAAGGTTAAGCGACTCACAATTATTGGAAAGGTTAATATATGCATTGTTATGTGATATACTACTACCCTATGTGTGAATATGTTCATTATAGTCACCTTAATGTGTTTAATACATTTATGGCAGCCATCATGGACGCCATCTTGAATTCTGGATTAAGCTCCAGTGGGATTCTTGGGGAGCTTTGATATGTTTCTCCTAATGATATTCCGGACCTATACTGAAACATTAAGCTTTGGCTTATTTTTTTCCGATCTTTGGCTATTTTATGTCCAATACACTTCGCCTATAACGGGTGTTTTCTAACCTATTGCTAAAAAATATGCATTCTTGTCAGTTTTCAAATCGAGCCCGGCCGTGAAACTATTAGGTGCGGACGTAAATGTAATAGGGTCTGCCTAAATGGCGTAATGAGGAAAAATGAATGATAATGGAGAAAATGACGGAAAATGATGAATAATTGGGGAAATGACAGGATAATTGGGAAATTACGGCGTTATGGTGGATAATGGCGACATATTTAGTGATAGTCTAAGTGGCGATCTTTTATGGATACAGATAGAAAATGATTGGTCAATACCACCCGAATGACGCTGGTCAAGGTCACACCGAATGTATAGTGGGTAATGGTGATTGTTTAGGGATAGTGGTGGTAAATGACGGGTGAATGGTAGATAATGGTGATTTTTGTGTCACCCACGATAGTGGAAAGTGAGACATAGCGGTCACAATTCCGGCGTCGTCATCAATTTTGGACCTATTTTTAGTCCAAGTAACGCAAATATCCTGATCCGTTAGTAGGATCATTACCAAACTTCACCAATGGCTTCATCACATTGATAGCTATTCATCCAGTGTCATTCGGGTGGCATTGACATTCACATTGGTGACTTAACCTTTGTGTCAATAAGTTTGAACGTACATCAACATTTCGCATATTTGCTGATACATTTGTTGGATGTGCGCCAAATTTCATCAATACTGTTTTTACATTGACATCTAACCACCCTGATGTCTGTTCCACGTTTTGCTGCCGACAAACATTTGGCTATTACACACATTAAACTAAAACATATTTAAATGTAAGAACTTTTTCATCAATAACAAAACAGTCAGCCTCCCTTTATTTTTTTGTATTTGATTTAATTACGTCAAATATTGATTTTAATCTGAAAAGAAAAATTCCTCTTGGGAATTTAACATGGGATAAAGGAGGTGGAGGAGCTAGGGAGAAGTAAAAAACATTTAAAATGGGGAAAAAATGGAAATTGACTCCTAAACCCGGCTAGATAAGCTTGGAAATGATGTAACTAAGCAAAACGACGTTAGATTTTGAAAATCGGTTCAAAGGTTCGAAAATTATTTAAAAATCGAATTTTAAATACATTTACCATGTTAAATTCCCATAGGAAATGTGTTTTATCGCAAAAAAATCAATATTTGATGGAATTTCATCAAATATATTTATGGAGGGTGCCTTTTTTACTAGTGAAAACGTATTTACATTTAAATAATGTTTAGTTTTAGCGTGTTTAATAGCCAACAGTTCGTCGGCTGCAAAATGTGGAACAGAACTATAGGTCATTCGGGTGACCTTGACCTTGCTTTCTCGAAATATAATGAAGTATTTCAATACTAGGATGTACGTCCAGATTTCGTATATGTTCGCCAAACTTCATGTGTAGCTTCCTTAAATTGATACATAACCACCCCCAGCACCATTATCCCTAAAAATTCACACAATTACACTTAAAGGTACATGCATGCCCACTCTATCAGTATGCCCAAAATGTTCTTCATATCAAAGATATCACCTGAGACATTTTCTGGCAAAATAAACATTCACCATTACCCCACGTATTTATCGGACGTAAATTGCCACACTGAAATCAGGGGCGATACCCGTGTTTCTTTAAAATATTAACGGACATTACTTTCTATTCTCTGTATTTATTGTTTTATGTGCAATGATCATACTTTACAGGTGACGCATTTAAAAGAATCTGATACCACTGCGAGTCACAACCAGTGAGATAAGTATTACTAAATGATTATATCTGTATAGCGGGCACTCGTAATTATTTTTAGAACTGCATGGTGTAATAGTGACACAAGTATATACACTTGTTTATTCTTATAAATAACAGCTTGTGTCTACTGAGGGGCATGCACCTTTAGCTGTCAGTTTCACCATTATCAGTCATTTTCCCCACTATAGCTTCATTTTTTAATATACAAGTAGAAAAACAAATGTTAATGCTTTTATTAAGAAGACAAAACTCCAATGCGCCCCGAAATCTCCAATGCTCCGCGGCCATCTTATATTTTCGGTAGGTATTTTTTCTAATATTGATACAAACTCCACTTTACACATGCGCATTCACCTTGACTGAAATATATATTATAAATATGTAACAGTATATTATATATAAGAAGAAACAAATAAATGTAATGCTTTTATTAAGAAGATATATAACATATAAAACTCCAAGGCGCCGCGAAATCTCCAATGCACCCAATCTCCAATGCGCACTTTAGTCATACACCTTTTTTCCGGATTATTTCCAGGTTCTTGTGATTTACCTCCCTTATTTCATACGCAGGTGGCGCACTCAATCAAAATAATATCTGACGTCACGCAATGGCTGCCGTGGTTTGTCAAGAAATATTGGCATAGAGATTACCCTAATTAGTCGAATCTTGCAAAGCGGTGCTTTATTTTAATAAAAACCCATATATGCACACTTGTAGTTGAAAGTCTAATCTGTATAACCATGACAATTTTACCGAAAAAGAAAGTTTCTAAAGACAAGAATGAGACGGAGAATGTTGATCATTCTGCCAAACCGATCCACCCTCACAGTCACCCTCACCACCATCAACCAACGTCGGAAAATCGTCATGACAAAGTAGCTCGCAGTAGAACCTCCCCTAGCCGATGGCTGCCGACGTCATCCAGGGATGATAAACTATCCAACCATGACCCAGGTGGTGGGTACGATCCCCATGAAAGTGCTTCGGGCCACAATAAAAGGCGGCACCGATCGTCGCCTCACAGAAACCACACTCGGAAACACCGAGGGGGCCATGCTGCTGCCACAACGGCCCACACACCGCAACCGACGACCGTTGGTGTAACGCCGGAGTATGAAGAGACTGGATATAACAGCGGGGACGAATATGTAGCCCCCGATCGGCCGGAAAATATTGAAGAGGTAGTCCCTATTCTCATGGATCCGAGCCCCTAAGCACATTCATCGCTTTATCATCCAGGTTCTTTAATCGAAACAGAAGTTATCCAAAAGTTTTTTCATTTCCGGTCGTTCTAAATCGACTGCGTTATACACAAACATGATACAACAGGTGCAAACAATAACACGTAAATCAAGCCGGAAGTAGGGGTGTAACGATTCATCGACTTATCGATGCATTGCGATTGTAATGCTCACGATAGTGCTATTGCGATGGTGGTTTGTAATATTGAAAAAAATCGCAATAGTAAGACGAACTATCAATTGTTTCGATAGTTTTCACAATATACATCTCAGAATGCTAAATGTGCAAGTTTTCTTCATGCATCTTTGGCTCGCGTTGTCCGTAATTTCCTGTTAATCGCAGCCCGTGATATTAAACGTTATCCTGCGGATGATTTGGTAGGGCGGATTGTCGCACCGGATTGGGTATAGGCTAAAACAGAGATCTACTGGCTCATTCGGGGAGCTGAATTAGGAAAATAGTTTGGGTCGAATACAAGTTCTGATTGTTTTTGGGGATCTTGTTGAACTGTAAACATTGTTCTTTTATCCATTTTGAAATTATTTCCAAGACGTTATTGGAAGATGGTTTATTTGTATATAATATCGGATAAAGTATCATGCAGTACAATCCGCGCTTTACAGTCAACCGGAAACGGGCGGCGTTGCTTCCTAGTTACGAACAAAATGGAGTTTATATGTTTTGCGGCCAGTGTAGAACTGTAGATCCAGATTAATTTGGACATATGACGTCATTTCACTCTTTTGAAGTCATTTGTAAATTATACAAATGAATTCTCAAAAGTCCAATAGTATTGCAATACTATTGCAATATTTTTTCCGATATTGCGATACTATCATGATAGTCATATCAACCATCGTGATACTATCGCAATAGTAAAAATGCCGCAATAGTCGGCCCTAGCCGGAAGCATGCATAGTTTGAGACTGCAACAGCCACAACATGCAGGAAAGAGACCTCTGCTTCTCACAGTTCAGAGATGTGAAAAATAATAACAAAAAAATGTCCTAGTAACTAGTCTAATGTTAACTCGATTCCAACTGAAAAATTCACACACCACAACGGCACAGGCCCACCCCAGCCCGGACCTACCTGTTAGCAAATCCAAAAGTAACAATCCAGTCATTAAGAATTAACACGATGGAAATATAAGTTAATTTTCAATAGTAATAATGGCCGCCGCTGGTAAGTGTGAGATAATTGCCGATGTAAAAACACACGAGCCATTTTTTCCGGTGCCTCAATCAAGAAAACCTTTGACAGAATCAGGAAAATGAGGAATTAAGTGTTCAATTGGTTGTTTTTTTTTTACAAAATAAGAGTCAATTTCGAGATGAATTATTTGTTTGACCCGCCATAATCATTTACACGCGTGTGTAGCTACGCTCAAACGGATGCCGCCGGATGTCATTAATAATGCGGCAGGTGTACTCTAAAATCAACGAAGCCACACAGATTCTATGCTGATTGGTTGAATCCACTGTTTTTATCTACTTACTTGTTTCAAATAAACAGAAAATTATTGGACATGATGTCAAAAATAAATAGCTTGGTCCGATATGTGACTGTGACTGGAGAAATGGGGCTTGTGTGACCAGTGTAGGTTTTGATCAAATAGCACACTCCTGTAGTCTGAAAACAGTATAGACTGTTTGTTAGTGTGTTTCAATGATGGAATGGCAGATCCTGATCAGACTGTGCGGTCTGATCTGGATCTACACTGGTTCTGATCTGGATCTACACTGGTCACAAAAGCCCTAATAATGTTGTGTTTGGCGTATAACAGACCTTCTCGGTCACAGTGCCTATTAATCGCTCTGATAAGTACGGCGGATGTAGACACCAGCTTAAAACAATTGCCCGGGGTGATGTTCCGTCACTGGCCTCCAGTGCACACCACCCCCGTGGCAATTAGAGCGACTAATTTCCCCGCGGCTGGCCCCTCATAATGACCCAAAAGAATTACCTTATGGCATTTTGACCAGCATATAGCACCAGGTCCATCTACGCATCTGATATATACCGTATTCTTGCGATTATAAGACGCATTTTTTGTACTCAGATTTGTATCCCAGAAAGCCCCTGCGTCTTATAGATACATGTAGATACATGAGCATTTTTTTTCCACCCGAAATATTGACATAAACGACCAAAAATAAAATGCGTTCCTATATTTGTTGTTGTTGTTAGTCTTTGGGGTAAAATCCGGTATTGGAATATTGGTTTCGTATTCTAAACAGTTCGCGCCTTTACTCGCGCCTTACTCGTTCCGGCCATGTGTCACATTTGGTACACATTTTCTATACCGAATGCGAACAGTGTATACCAAGATCAGATCCGGTCGACATTTTCTCTGCCGAATCACAATCTTGCCTCTATCATTTTAATTATCTTTTGAAAACATTTACCGGTCCCATATCGGTCGGTGTCATTTTGATGTTGAAAAGAGGTAATAATTAACAATATAATACCACTTTCGGCAGCAATATGATCGCAAATATAACACGATTTATGACAATAGTCTGTTACACATTTAACATGATTTTGATATACAAATAGGCAAACAAATCGGGAGCCAATGCACAAACGTGTACTAACCGAGCACGTGTTATAGTGAAGCGTGTACTACCGAGTTCACGGTGTAATTGAAGATACTAGAAAACGGTGAAATACGGACCGGGTAATCACGGACATAGAGTCGGCAAATTACGGACATAGCAAACTATGATGGGGAAAATACAGACAAAAACGTCCAAGGTACGAATAAAAAAAACAATGTGGGGGAATAAATAACAACAACAACTTGGCGACTTTTTTTCATTTTTTTGTTTCATTTTGTTAGGAAAATTGGGTGCGTCTTATAATCTCATGTAGACATTTTCCCCCAGATTTTGGACTGAAAATAGGGGTGCGTCTTATGCACTCTTGCGAGCTATAATCGCAAGAATACGGTAGCTATGATAAGTGTCTATACTCTGTTACCCGCTTGGTCACTTGGACCATACATACAATCATTATGCTCAGTTTAAAATGACATATGAGATTCATATAGCCCATCAAAGTGCGATATACTCCTTAGAATTGACGAGTCTTTGTTGGGAACAATTTCGGTAACTAGTTATGTACCAGCGTAGTTAGTGAAGACTGTTTGATCAGTGTAATCATCGGGCATGGGAAATTTCCGGATTAATCCGGATTTGAGGTCCCTGAGACCACTTTTGTGAATCTTGTAAATCCGTTGAGAATGGCGATAAAAAATTACAATTTTTGGGGGATTTTTTTTTTTTTTTATATGGCGATTTTTATTCCCCCCAGCGGAATCCCTGTTATACATGTACTGACTTCTTGTTGCAAGTATTATTTTTAAATTGAAATGGAGCAATTTTTCCTAATTATAGCATATTTTTTCAGGGGAAAATGTGATCTATTTAATGCTAAATATACCTCAGAATGAAGCACAGAGCATCTAGAATTGAAAACAAATTCTGGGGGGGGGGGGGCATGCCCCCACAGCCCCCTAGCAAATCGCAGCAGTCCCCTACTCAAATAAATTTTCAGGATTGGGGATAGTGTTCCACTCCCATGCCTGAATCATTGCATGTCATTTAATTCCGATAAACATACATATTATAATTCATTCCTTATTATTAAAATATATATATAATTCATCCAGAAACATGAAAATGATAAGTTTTCGCTGATACGTTATGTGATGTGGGGGGGGGGGGGCATTTCAATAAAAGCACACGTCTGACAAAGAAAGCAAGGTCAAATAAATACAACTCATTTACAGTTGTAATTAATGTTGACCTTCGTACAACAATTTCAACTCATTTACGGTTGTAATTAATGTTGACCTTCGTACAACAATTATCATCTTGCCACTAAATTCACGTGCGTGGATAAATACTTGATCACCTTTTATTTATCATAGTAACTTAAAACATTATCATACATTATTTATCATGGAGATATTATCTGAATATAAATACAGGTTAATATATAAAACATCCAATCTTCCATGGGCTTGGTCTAGATCTTTGGATTGAAGAATCGTATGAATCTGAAATGAGAAATTACGTTACATGTAAAGTACATAGACTCATTGACAACATATAAACTATTATATGTTCGACAATTTTGGACAAATATCACTGGAGATGACACTTTTTAATATGGCGGACGCTTTTGTTTGTCACCTACTGTCATGGCGGACTGTTGCTACGCAGGTGGTTACAAACCGGAAGTTCCGTCATGCAAAAGCGGTCAATTGTGTGTTATATTCTGATTAATTCCTGAAAATGTACACATCAACATAAAGTTCAAACACTCGACTATGAGTGCACATAAGGAATTCACCAAAATTGTTGTTTATGCAAGTCTTAGAGTCCCTAGAAATAATCCACCCAAGTCGCCTAATTGATCTTGAAACTTCTCATCAGGTTCGTGCCCTACAACTTGTTGCACATTTGAGTGACATTCCTTGATCACTCGTACAATAATGAAGTGTTGCTGCCTAGATGAATCAAATTTAATTATAATGATGTCAAGATTCACCTAGAAATCAACATACAATGTATATCACATTTTATGCATCATTTGCAAACAGACCCTCTTCAGATTAAGGAATTATGTAGAAAACTCACAAAATAGGCGGTAAATCACAATTGTATGTAACTGTAACTTAGAAAACCGTGGTTTACAACTTAAAATACCTTTTTAAAATAATTTTCAATTAACACTAATCTTAGAATATGCTTATTCGCTTGTTTTCTAGGGGCCCAAATCAATGAGAAGGCACGAATCCATGAAAATTAGGGCTGTAAAATGTCATAACGTTCTGACGTCAGTAAGTGACGTAAATTGTGTGATGAATGACATCACATGCGTGTTTGCAACGTCACATTTGTTTCGGCGAATGCTGCGCATCTGGTAGTGTAAACAAAATGGGGAGCAGCGTACTGGATTAGCATAGCAAAATTGGTATTAAACTTGAAGCAGAACTATCCATTGACATCATGGCAGGTTAGTTTCTTCGTTTAACAGTTAATTTAGTAAATAAGACGGCTATTCCATCATCCACATAGTTTATTATGATGTGTGCATGGCTAAATTTGACATGAATTGCGCAATAGCCGATGCGCAGAATTAGCCGAAATGACAGTACAGTCCATAGCATGGCTACGGATAGCTTAGATAATCTCAGCTCTACGGATGTGTTTTACTATTTCATCTGTCTTTTATATTTTCTGTATCCGTGTATCTCACGTATACAACAAATATAAAGGACAGATGAAATAGTAAAACACATGCGTACTGTAGAGCTGATTTTCTAAGCTAGGCTACGGAGTGTACAGGAGTATAAGGGAGTGTTATTTGCAGAAATTTAACACCTCGTTGGTGTTCATTCTAGGGGGTAAAATTGCGCCAGGATGCATACAAAATAATTTACTGCACCCAGCGGGCTCGTAAAAATATACAGGAAGAAATGTGAATTATCATTGCGCCGATCACGTAGTCGTCCGATCTCACACAGTGAATCTATACAATTTAATTAATGTTTGATTGTAGATACCACTTTCTGTACAGTTTTGTTGCTCACAGATAATCTAATTGAAGTTGGAAGCATACTAAAAATACCACAAAGAAATAGAGTACTAGTAATTAAGGGAAAAATAAAATGGAGTGATTGATTGTGGTTTCATAGCCATTCAACTTCAAGATCATGTACAATGGTGTCGGGTGGGTGGAAGGTGGGTGCAAGTGATGGGTAATTTAACGATCGGGTTCATCCTTGCCGGAATCCCGACTGGAGACCTGGTTTCGCCCTCACATACGTCTTTGGCATTTTGTATGTGACAGTTGAATCTGGTTATACACCTTATGTGAGTATTACGATTATTCGTAATCCTATATTAGGGGAAGGGGCCAAGTGACTTTGGTGTAGTATGGACCTGCCACCAGGTCAGGTTATTCTAATTTCAGGGCTGAATATATTGTTTCTCGATGTAAATATTCAGTTCTGATTTTGGAATTTTCCCCCCAATGCAGCAGGTTAAAACGGGATCGAACCCGTTTGCCCGGCCTTACATGACCTTAGCTGTTGATAGGCCGTTAAACACCAATAATCAAACAAACAAACAATGGTGTCGGCTAATTATGCGCACCTAAGGCTTTCCAAACAAATTAATATGTCATTAACATCCTCATATTAAGTAAAAATTTCCTGAATATTCAAGGCAGTTCAAAGACGTCTGTGCAGGTGAAATGTCATAACGTTCTGACGTCAGTAAGTGACGTAAATTGTGTGATGTATGACATCACATACGTGTTTGCAATGTCACATATTTTTCTGCTAATGCTGCGCATCTGGTAGTGTAAACAAAAATGGCGAACTGCATACTGGATCAACATAGCAAAATTGGTATTAAACTTGAAGCAGAACTATCCAGTGACATCATAACGGGTTAGTTTCTTAGTTGAACAGTTAATTTAATAAATAAGACAGCTATTCCATCAGCAGGGCCTGAGGATTTTACACATTTTGACTATTATCGGAATAACTTTATCAAACTATCGGAATGTGATAAAATTGTGCCGCAGTGTAGCAATTAATCAACTTGTTTATTCCGAAATCCACATATTTTATTATGACATAATTCCAGCACACAAATATTTACACAATTCCCTAACATTTGATTGGCCCGTAGCAAGTCTCTGTCCAAAATGTATATCCCAGTAAACTCCCACGCCGAACTACTTGTGAGGCGCAGTAAAATAATTCTTAAGAAAACGGAAAATAAACACATTTTCTTGATGAATTTATTTCAAATGCTGGAATTATAAGGAATGAATGGCCTTTTTGTGGAATTTATCGGGGATATAAACTTGGAAAAGTCGCGGGAATACTGGACGAGGCCTTCCGGCCTTCGTCCAGTATTCCCGCGACTTTTCCAAGTTTATACCCCGATAAATTCCACAAAGAGGCCATTCATTCCTATAGTACGCCAGGCTAAATTAAACGTGAATTTCGCATTAGCCGATGCGCAGAATTAGCCGAAATGACAGTATAGATGGGGTAGTAAAGAAGTATGGTTAAAACAGAAACACATTTTGAAATGTATCCCAAGATGCATGTTCATACCATTAAGTTCAAAGTCTATTGTCTTCTGGGGCCCGTTTCACTAAACTTCTTACGACTAAAATGTTCGTAAGTGCAAATTTAGGATCGTCTGGCAATTTTAATTGGTGGATTTACATTTATTGAGCATAGGCTGCATATGCAGCCTATGCTCAATAAATGTAAATCCAACAATTATTTACAAGAAAACATTGTTAATGTGAATTGTTCAAAGTCTATTGTCTTCTAGTTACCATGGTTATGGTATATTATGTTATTATTTCTTGCAGCTTGAAGAGTGGTTTGAGACAAACTTGAAAGAACAGAAAGGGTTTGTGATCAAGAAGATGGGAGAAGACGGTGCTTGTCTGTTTCGTGCTGTTGGTAGGTGCAGTGCCTTGTTATCAGTATATTGGTCTGTCACTGGAGAACTGGCATCTTAGTTTATGATCAGAGCGCCAGATAAGTTTTATAAAGAGTATTATACCCCCAGACTTCAAATTCAATGCGTATTTTACTTTTATAACTTTATTATTGCTTTTCTTCCTTATTAAATAGGGAACAAATTTTAAAAATTTGCTTACTTGAGCTGCAAAAAAGCTTTTTGCAGCTCAACTAAGTAATTTTTCAACTTTATTACAGTATTTTCACTACTCGATTTGAAAATCAATGCATAATTGCACATTACTGCCAGTATTTTGCACTCCCACTTTTGATAATCAATGCGTATTCTGCTAAAATAAGCACGTAAAATACGCCAATACACGCTTTATCTGGAGCTCTGTATGAGGCCATATTAGACTGCATGACTGTTCAAAATGATTAGAGGGACGGGCTGTGGCTCAGTGGTAGAATACAGGACTTCAATACTGAAGGTTATAAGTTCAAAACCTACCATAGGGCATGAAAACTACTTGCATATTATTTCCATCGCACTGGTCTGTCGGATGTGATTTTATAGCTGTTGCTGGGACATTCAACCCCATTCATTTTCATTTCAAAATGATCGGAAGCTATACTCGACAAAATACCCAACCTATTTTTGTTTGAGCTTGTCTCGTGTTTGGAGAGATTCTGCATGTATGTGCAAAAGCTCAAAAACTATTTAGTGGGTAGTCGTTAGAAACATCAAGATCAGAATCATGTAACGTTTCTATACAATTGCTTTACGTAAATAATTAGTTTGACTGATTTTCTCCCATTATATGCTGAGGCTACACATTTTTTCATACGAAAAATGTATATTGACTTTTGCACAAATGTACTTGTTCTTACCACTCATTTGAACAGTCTCGTCTGTAATTATGGATACATTTTCAGCTGATCAAGTATTTGGAGACCAGGAGATGCAGTCCACTGTGCGTAAGAACTCGATTGACTACATGGTATGTGCCTCTTGAGAGTTTACACAACCACACTTTCATCTCGTCATACCCGCGCCTATAAACTTGGAAAAGTCGCGGGAATACTGGACGAGGCCTTCCGGCCTTCGTCCAGTATCCCCGCGACTTTTCCAAGTTTATAAGGCAAGAGGGGCTATAGCGTTAGTACATGTATGTGTGTACGTATGTTTCATTTTTCTTATTAACCCTTACACCGCTATCTTAATTTTTTTATCGTCTGCTGTTTATTTTCTATTTCCCATTTTTATCAAAACATGCTTTGACAGCACTTTAGCATAATTTACAACATGCTTTGTAGAAAGGGCCCTCTCTTTTCCGGCTCGCACAAACACAATAAACATCGATTAAATGTATGACTTATGTCTCTGGCAATCGATAAAGGTATTAGGTGTGTGAATATATTCACTTCAAATCGCTGTTTCCAGCATTTATTTAGTTATTCGCAATTTGTATACCCCATCCAAAGCGAAAGTTGCGTGTACAAAAAAGAATCTCACACAGAATCGGAGGCCGTCCGCCGTGGATTATCGGTCATATTTGACCAATAACTGATCGCCAGCTCAAACTAAAGTCGTGCACCATGACCATATACATTAGCAACTCCAACCATACAAAGTTCGTCCAATTGTGATCTTCACCGATCTAAAAAACACATTTTTTCTACTTTCATTCATGATTCGCGTACATCAGATTATGTCTTCCGGAATTCCGAAATAGGTTGAATGACGTCATCACAGTTTAGATTTAGCCAATCAGAGATGTTCTTTACATAGACGCTTCCGGTTGTATTATGGAAGATGGTACATTGACCCGGTTCCAGATAATGAACAAAATTAGACAAAAAAGTGTTTTTTAGATCGGTGAACGATCAGAATTGGAAGAACGTTGTATGGTTGAAGTTTCTAATGTATATGGTCATGGTGCACGTCATTAGTTTGAGCTGGCGATCAGCTATCGGCCAAATATGACCGATAATCCACGCCGGACGGCCTCCGATTCTGTGTGAGATTCTTTCGTACACGCAACTTTCGCTTTGGATGGTGTAATCAATACGTGAATAACTCAATAAATGCTTGAAACAGCGATTTGAAGTGAGTATATTCACACACCTAATACCTTTATCGATTGCCAGAGACATATTTTATACATTTAATCGATGTTTATTGTGTTTGTGCGAATCGAAAAGAGAGGGCTCTTTCTATAATAGCCATATTCTTACCCACCTTTCTATAAATAGAAGATGGTAATGTACGAGACCAAGTGGGTGGGGTAATGGGATTTTTTAATAGGCATTTTTTTGGTGTCGTAGGTCCGAGTCTTCCACCTGTGTGTCAGATGAGACTTTAAACTGGTCCCGTCTCTATATGACCCTAGCTGTTGGTGGGACGTTAAACCTATTCACTTACACTTTTTAGCCAGGTTTTTTTTAAAACAAATCCAGGCTATTGGATTGGCGAAAGCCGGGCGGGCGGCGTCCACAATCAATGTTAAGTTTTCGTGTTTGAGTCCATTTCTTTGTTACTGTACCACCTAGGACCACCAAACTTTCACAGCTTCATTATCAAGGGTGCCCACCACATATTACTATCCAACATGTTACTTTTTTTTTAACTTGACCCATTTTTTCCGCGCAGTCGACTTAGCCATTTTCAATGTTAAGTTTTTGCGTTTACAATGTTAAGTTTTCGTGTTTATGTCCATTTCTTTGGTACTGTACCACCTAGGACCACCAAACTTTCACAGCTTCATAACCAAGGGGTGCCTACCACATAAAACTATCCAACATGTGACCATTTTTTTTACCTTCACCTATTATTTCTACGTAATTGACTTAGCCATTTTCAACGTTAACTTTTTAACATACGTCTGGTTAAAGTTTTTGGTTAAAACTTTTTCGTTATACTATATCTCTGCAACTGCTTCGCCCATTACCTTGAAACTTCACATGGGTGTTTATCATCATCCATACTTTCATTCTACCCCCCAACCGTGCGGCCCCTGTGCCCAATGTCAAGGTAAAATTACTTTGAATTTTTTTGTTAAAGTTTTTTCGTGTACTATATCTCTGCAACTGCTTCACCCATTACCTTGATACTTCACATGGGTGTTTATCATCATTGTCGCACCCGCTTGCAGAAAGCGCGATATCGTCGGCATTTTGGCATACATCCGTCCGTACGTCCGTGTGTCTGGTTAAAGTTTTTTCGTTAAAGTTTTTCCATGTACTATATCTATTTTTTTAGTGTCCATGCCTCACCCCAAGGCGCGACATGCAGGCCACGGCCATCTAGTCTACAAAAAGTGGGTATAATTATGTTATCCAAGTGTCTATGCTTGGAAAAAAACCTGGCCTTCGTGGCTTTGCCTCGTTTCTTGTTATTATTGATAATGATGTCCATGTTCTTTGTATCATTGTTTTGTGAAGACCTCCGTGATACATTTAACAAAGAAATACTTTGGACGTTTGGTAGGACAGTATATTTTAGACTGCAGGAATGTGTCGATTGTAAATTTGCGCACAGGAACTGGTTGTGATCCTGAAATGTTGTTGATGCTAATTTTACTCTTCAGATCTGTCAAAGCTCACTTACCCCCCAAAATATGCTTATCTGGAGCTTTTGTTATGGCTAGCTTGGACATCCAGTCAATCATAATTTCTGCATGTTTACCATACACCAGTTAATGTTGACCATGTGTACATGTTTGTAGATAATGTGCACATTCTCGAGACATGCCATTTAACTATGTAACAATTATTTGTTATGCCCCAACACAATATGCCCTATGAAGATGTGCACTATCTCATGCGACATGTTTTCAAAATTTATGATATTTTCCATTAATGACGTTGAAAGTTGACAAAAGGTTCGGAGCAAATGCAGAATTCCGCATTTGCTATGAAAATGTTGTCACAACTTTCGATATCATTTACAGAAAATATCAACAGTTTCTGTAAATACCTTTCATGAAAATCACACATCTTTAACCCTTTCACCTCTAAGTAACTGTAATGGATTTTGATATTTTAAATTTTCACCCAATCCAATCATAACAAAATGATTTTCAGACAAGTCCATTTATGAAAAAGGGGTGTTTTTCTTCTCCAAAATATGAAAATTACTTGCAAAAAGTGCAGATTCTGATGAGACGGCTCGTTGCGAGCCGGCTCATCTGGATCTACACTATTTGCCAATACCACTATACAGGCATGTGGTGTTGAAAGGGTTAATATCTACACAATCACATGGCTGGTCTCAAATGTGTTGTCGTCACTCCATACGCTGTCCTCCATTCAGGCCAAGAATGCAGATTACTACTCACAGTATGTGACAGAAGACTTCACCACCTACTTGAATCGGAAAAGAATGGCAAATTGTCATGGCAACCACCTTGAAATGCAGGCGATGTGTGAAATATACAACAGACCCATTGAGGTGTACCAGTATAGCCTAGGTATGGTTTCACCGCGTTCTGTCACCCGACTGATATTCACCACAAACACTTCAATGTTACTTCACTTGCGGGGTTATTCCAGGTGGAGAACATTGAAGGTTTGCTTAGCTTTCTCCATGAAACCAACTTGTATCTGAAAATCTAATTTTATCATCGTATACATTTTGCTCATTTATATTGTTCATCATACAATAATTCCAGCACAAAAATATGTACACAATTCCCTAACATTTGATTGGCTCGTAGCAAGTCTCTGTCCAAACTTTATATCCCAGTAAACTTCCATGCCAAACTACTTTCTGTAACCGTGAGGCGCAGTTAAAATAATTCTTAAGAAAACGGAAAAAAAACACATTTTCTTGATGAATTTATTTCAAATGCTGGAATTATAAGGAATGAATGGCCTTTTTGTGGAATTTATCGGGGATATAAACTTGGACAAGTCGCGGGAATACTGGACGAGGCCTTCCGGCCTTCGTTCAGTATTCCCGCGACTTTTCCAAGTTTATACCCTGATAAATTCCGCAAAAAGGCCATTCATTCCTATAATGTATATCTAAATTGCTTGGCCCTAAATGATACTCTTTGGTGTTGATGGGCCATTAAGCACCATTCAATTCTATGTCACCTGGTAAAAGTTGGAGCACACATCATGCACATGCCTTGTCTGTCTATAGCTCATAAAAAAAATGATCATAAGAGGTACATCAGAGCTCTAGATAAGCTGAGTATTTGCTTACATACCCTATTAAAATTGCCAAAAACCCAACTGAAAATTTGTGATATCTTTATCGTGCTAAAGAAAACAATAAACAGAAAACAAATATAGCATATTTTCCTTATTTTTCCATGTAAGCACATCTGGGTATTTCATTAGAATTGTCTCCAAGGAGACAATTATAATGAAATGCCAAGACATGTTTTCATTTTGAAGCAACCTATTCAATAATTGCGGTCTTGCTGATGTGTAAACAGTAGTGTGATTTTATTTTACCCAATTAAAATTTTGAAATACCCAATTGCTTCAGAAATGATGGAGTGGCAATACTCAATTACTAATTCCTTATCTGGAGTCCTGTACATGTTTGATACTTAGTATTCATTGTTACTTCCTTGTGGTGTGTAGATACGATTAGGGCATTCCAAGTTTTATGTACCCCAAAAATAAATTTGAGGGGCTTATAATCATTACCCGTAACAGGCCATTAAACACCATTAAATAAATAAAATACACCATCAGTCAATGATAAACATCCTACATATTGTTGATAGGCTGTTAAACACCAATAACTACATACATGTGCATGTATTCATTTACAGATCCAATCAACACGTTCCACAGCACTTATAAGACGGACAACGAGCCAATCCGGATCAGTTATCACAGGAACGTGCATTACAACTCGGTCACCGATCCTTACAAGGCCACAATCGGCGTGGGTCTGGGGCTGCCCACTGCAAAATTTCAGCCAGGGGTACGTGTTGTGTATCATGTTACCATGGCAATATGGACCTTATCTATGTTGGTGCCTGGATTGTGAAATTACAGTCTACCCTCGTTTACTCGAAGTCCAGTAGCACATTTCACCAACAATGCAAAGTATACTTTTCTAGCAAAGTATACTTTGAGAGAGTAATCATTTATTTTTCCAGAAATGCATTATTTTATATAGAACTAACGACTGCATGCATATACTTGATGATTAAAAGTATGCAAAATTATTATACTGAATTTATTACATTATCACAGCCAAAATGGCTGTGATAATGTAATAAATTCAGTTTAATAAAAATTAATAAATTTATCCTAAAATTGAAAATTTCTGCCTCAAAGTATACTTTGCTAGAAAAGTATACGTTGTAATGTTGGTGAAATAGGCTACAGGGGACTGAGGAAAATACCCGAAATTACCTGATAACATGAAAAAAGACTACTATTTTTGAGTTGCTGCAGTATTTGTAAAACATATTACTTTTTCAAATAATTTCAGAAATGTTTAGTAGCCAAAATGTCCACTTCTGAAATATTAATAGCCAAATGGCTATTTTAGTAGCGCCAGCCAAATGTTATGGTGTTTGCGACCAGCATAGTCCCAGATCAACCTGCGCATCCAATCAATCTGTTGGAAAATATTTGCAGTGCATTGAATTTGCGGATATTCAATGATCGTTGATATAGTGGAAATAAAAAACTTGTAGAATATTTGCACAGCACAGTATTAAAACTCAGGGATTCCGCTGGCGATCGCCACTTTCGCAATTGGCGATAAAAATAAACAATTGGCGATAAAAAATTACAATTTTCGGGAAAAAAATCTCTTTTTTTTCTTTTCGAAAATTGTAATTTTTTATCGCCAATTGTTTTATTTTTTTTGAAGTGGCGATTTTTTTATTTTCCCCAGCGGAATCCCTGAAACTGGTTAATTTACACAAAACATAAATCACTTGCGACTGTGACAGGATAAATTGGGCTAATGGCCCTCTGGTATGTTTTTGGCTTTCTGTGAGGTGCGAGTTGAATACAGCTTAATACTGTACTGTGCAAATATTGATAATTCTCAGAGCTCCAGGTAAGTATTTGCGTAATTTACGCAATTATTTTAGCTGAATACGCATTGATTATCAAAAGTGGGAGTACAAAATACGCACAGCAATGTGAAAATATGCATTGATTTTCAAATTGAGTAGTGAAAATACTGTCATAAAGTTGAACATTCACTTAGTTGAGCTGCAAAAAACAAACATTTTGCAGCTCAAATATTAAGTGAATGTTTAAATTTGTTATATTTTTTATCATTTGTTCCCTATTTAGTAATGAAGAAAATCAATAATTCATTTGTAAAAGTAAAATATGCAATGTTTTTGAAATCAGGGGCTATAGTACGCTGTAGACACAAAGCTTATCCGCCCGTCCGTCACCAACCTTGTGACTCGTAAAACTTTTAAACCGTAATAGCTACAAACCTGAAACTCTGTATGTAGCTTCCTTATGGTGAGTAGATGCGCAAAGTTTATTTCAATTTTTGATTCGACCCCCGATCATAGATTATCTCCCCCTTTATCTCCCCCAATTTTGCCTTTTGACTTTTAAAACTTTTAAGCCGTATTAGCTATAGACCTGAAACTTGGTATGTAGCTTCTTTATGAGTAGAGTGGGTGGCAGGTGGGAGCACGTGATGGGTAATTTAACGATCGGGGTTCATTCTTACCGGAATCCCGACTGGAGACCTGGTTTGGCCCTCACATACGTCTTTGGCATTTTGTATGTGACAGTTGAATCTGGTTATACCCCTTATGTGAGTATTACGATATTCGTAATCCTATTTTAGGGGAAGGGGCCAAGTGACTTTGTGGTATGGACCTGGCACCAGGTCAGGTTATTCTAATTTCAGGGCTGAATATATTTGTTCTCGATGTAAATATTCCGTTCTGATTTTGGGATTTTCCCCCCAATGCAGCAGGTTAAAATGGGATCGAACCCGTTTGCCCAGCCTTACACGACCTTAGCTGTTGATAGGCTGTTAAACACTAATAAACAAACAAACAAACTTATGAGTAGATTCGTAAAGTTTATTTTCAATTTTTTATTTGACCCCCGGGTCATGGATTATCTCCCCATTTTCGACTTAGAATTTGGCAATTTTGGCTTGTAACTTGTACCTGTGACTTGGTATGTAGCTTCCTTATTATGAGTAGATATGCAAAGTTTGTTTCGATTTTTGATTCGACCCTGGGGTCATGTATTATCTCCCCCTTTTCGACTTAGAATTTTCCAATTTTAGCTTGTAAGTCGTAAAACTTAATTCCTAATAGCTACACATCTAAAACTTGGTATGTAGCTTCCTTGTGATGGGTAGATGTGCAAAGTATATTTTTATTGTTGATTCGAGACCCAGGACATGGATTTTCTCCCATTTTGGACTTGTTCTTTTGCCTCGTTTATTATCAAAGCGATATGTGGGATATCCGTGTTCTAAGAACACATTTTCTAGTTTGTTTCCACTATATCTGCGGTCATTGAATATCTACGAATGCAATACACTGCAAATGATTTGCATCACCCTGTCCAAACAAATGTGTCCGACCATTGGTTGCGCAGGATATTGTCCATATACATGTCAGTCATGCGTATTATCAAAATAATTATGTAGTTATGATTCGATGTGTATTGAAATACAATCAATATCTCGTCTGAAATTATTATTTTGAAGAAAATATTTCTTCCATCATTTTTCAGTTGGCAGAGACGCATTTAGTTCGAGATGCCACGAGACAATCAGAAGATCTATACATGGAAAAGGTAGACATATACCGGTAGTTGTTAGCATGAGTAATTGATCTCTACGAAAGTAATTTCTCCTTCCCATAGACTTACATGCAAAACATGTGTTTGGTTTAAATCCAAGTGTAATTCAATTACTCAACACAATCAAATAACTGTATTTGCAGATCGTGTAGAAATGAACTATACTAATAATTATCTTATTTGTGGCTGAGACTGGAGAAATGGGGCTTCTTATATATGAAAGAAGGCATGTTGTAATTCATGAAAAATATTTACAAATGTTACGATATTTTCCGTAAATAATGTTGAAAGTGGAGGAAATATTCAGAGCAAATACAGAATAGAATTCATGAAAAATTGCACATCTTCTTAGGTTTACGTAGCTCTTTGCATGCTAGCGGTGAAAATATCCGCCAAACGAATTAGGAGTATATGTTTTATTTCTCTCTGTAAATATGTCTTGAAATTTCATTAGAATTGTGTCCTCCGCACACAATTCGAATGAAATTCCAAGACATTTTCATGACATTTATAAGGAGAAATAAAAGAAAATATAATGAATTGTCATCTGCTATTTTTAAACTATTTATAGCCCACAAATTTCCCAGCATGCAAAGAGTTAAGTAATGTCCAATTCCTTATCTGGAGCCGTGTATATGTTGTGTAGGCGATGTTACAAGACAAGCTGCGGGAGACGGACTGGGAGGTGACCCAGGAGACCATAGAGGAGCAGGTGGCGCGGGAGTCCTACCTCCAGTGGCTCCACGACAACGAACAGCGCGCCAGGAAGGACCCCGTATGTTGCTCTAGAATAGTCACGTGTAGCATCACCTGCACTGTTGTTTTGAACAATACATCAGTAACCAAGATTGAAGAACCCACTCTTCCAACGTTTCGGGGGATGGGAAGTTTAGAATCGAATGTGAAAATAGGGACGGCAGCCTAGGGGATAGGCATTGGACTTGAATACTGGAGGTTGGGAGTTCAATCCTCACCCTAGGCGTTAAAATTTTAATAGTATTTCCATCCTACTGGTCTGTCTGTGGTCCTGTCTCTATTTGACCTTAGCTGTTTGCTGGGACGTTAAACCCATTCACTTTCACTTTTCCAATGTTTTTTCAGAAGACCTTTATTACTTCAGTAACGATGAACCCATTCTTCCAACGTTTCCACTCAATGCCTTTGTTAAATGTGCATGCCCACTCAGTAGGCACAAAATGTTCTTTATAGGAATGAAATAAGTGTATAATTGTGTAAATATTCCACCAGTTCTAAAAATTACAAGTGCCCGCTATACAGATATAATCATTTAGTAATATTTATTTTACTGATAGTGACGCGCGGTGGTATCATACTATTTTCTTATGCAAATGAGGCATGATATTTTTTAATTATTTATACTAATTAAATGTGTCGCCTGAAAAAAAAATAGTTTTGACAGATTATAAAGTATGATCATTGCACATCAAAAAATAAATACAGAGAATAAATAGTAATGTATGTTTACATTTTAAGGAAACACTGTTTTCGCCCCTGATATCAGTGTGGAATGTTACGTCTGATATAAAATGTATAATAATGCCACTCAATACGTGGGGTAATGGCGAATGAATGTTTAATTTGCCAGAAAATGTCATATCAACAGAATATACAAAACTACATATAAAGAACAGTGTTTGCCTACTAAGTGGGCATGTACCTTTAAGGTTGTGCCGAAAAATTGGAAGAGTGTGTTCTTAGTTACTGAAGTGTTGTTCGACATATCGTATTAATGTGGAAAGCTTGCTTTATTGTTTTGGTTTTGCGTTATGGCGGCGCGCGTGAGTTGTGGAGAAAATCTTATTTTTCATCAATCTGAACCATCTGTAGAGAGATCGTATTTTGCATTTGAAAGACACAAACTTTCTCTACAGAATATTCAGTAGCTGATTTCATCAAAATTGTAAAGTATACTTATCTAGCAAAGTATACTTTGAGGGAGTAATCATTTATTTTCCCCAAAATGCATTATTTCATATAGAACTAACCACTGCATATATTTGATGATTAAAAGTATGCAGAATTATTATACTGAATTTATTACATTATCACAGCCAAAATGGCTGTGATAATGTAATAAATTCAGTATAATAAAAATTAATAAATTTATCCTAAAATTGAAGATTTCTCCCTCAAAGTATACTTTGCAATGTTGGTGAAATGGGCTACAGACTAACTTTAAAAATATTTACTGGCATGGTTTGCACTGAGACGAGGAATCCTAGTCACATGTTGCGATATACAAGTGGTCTCGGGCTCAGCAGATCCTCGCCGAAGACATAGAGGATATTCATATTTTTGCAACGAATATGACATATATGTTCATCGAGTGGTGTGGAATGTGCATATTTTACAGCACTCGTAAAATATGGACATTCCACACCACTCGATGAACATATATGTCGTATTAATTGCAAAAATATGAATATTCTATTTATTATATACCGCTCCATGGAAATTAGCAGTTTTTTAGACTGTATACGGTAATGAATGTGTATTTGCAGCCTATTTGCAGTCCGGCACTGCAGGTGCGCGTTATGAGTATAGATAGCGGAAGTAGTCGTATTTTCACCGGAAGATGTTTATTTCATCGATGAGAACATATGACTTTTATTTACATCGTATAACTATGTATTTCATGGGTAGGTATATAATAAATTATTATATCCATCATATGTGGCTGTGACTGGAGAAATGGGGCTTGTGGTATGGGTTTTGCAACCAGTGTAGCTCCTGGTCAAATAGCACACCCCTGTAGCCTTATAACGTTCTATATTGCCTGTATGAGGCATGGCGGGTGTTTCATTGATAGAATGACGAACAGTGCAGATCCTGATCAGACTGCGGATGCACAGGCCGATCTGGATCTATGCCTGTCGCAAAACCCATAAGCCCCATTTCTCCAGTCGCAGCCACATATGCACTATTGTGCTGTGTGTCCGAACGCTGCCATATATTATGTTAATCTTTGTCCATACAGCGGAGAGCGGCGAGTGCTACATGCAGTTCCTCCAGCGAGTATGCCACCAAGTTTGAGAACCTCGGGTCCCCGACCGAGGCGAGAATGGGCCGGTCTCCCCGCTCCAAGACTTCGGCCCCCAACTCTGCCCAGAACAGTCCCCAGAGGGTCGATATGGTGGACGAACAGAAATCAGCAGCTGGTAAGCACACATAATGCAGCCTTTTGTTGCGCCCGCTTGCAGACAGCGCAATATAGTCGGCACTTTGCGGACCGCGTCCATCTAGTGTTTGTAATTCGGCTTATGCTATTTATGCTACAGTTTTGAGTTGTCAGTAGTTTTACTTCAGAGAGTTTGATGTAACAAGTGCGGACTGTATCAGTATGATTTGGTATTCTCGTGAGTATGCAGTTATCTTACGGTATCCATCCTTTTCATTCGTGCATTCATTTGAATATTCATCCAATCCTACTGTGTTCAGATATTTCAAAGTACAGGTGTACCATTTGTTTGTATTAGCTTGAAGGATTGCCACGATGTTTCATGATCCACATTTTCATTTTGCCACACATCTTTAAACTTTAACATTTCAATTGCATTAACATTTTCAACCCCATATTCCACTATGTAACATGTGGCTGTGGAAACATGGCTTGTGGGATTTATGAACAGTGTAGCTCCTAATCAAATAGCACACTCAGTTAGCCTGATAACAATATAAGGTTTGATCATGTCCAGCCGTGTGCAAACGTTTGCTGTGGCCCTCGGGAACTGTTTGAACCCCAAGGCCGCAGGCCGCGGGTTCAAACAGTTCCCGAGGGCCACAGCAAACGTTTGCACACGGCTGGACATGATCAAACGTTATTGTTACATTTGCAACAAAAAACTGATGTAATTTGAGCATTATATTCAGTATTTTCAGTACTTTTATAAAATCGTCCCATTCACGTAGATAATTTTCGGTATGCATATTCCGGGGCCGCGTCATGAACGTCATGAAGTAGTGACGTCATGAAGGCACTTCCGCGTAGTGACGTCATGAAGGCACTTCCATTACGCGCGGCCCCGGAATGAGCATTGCCTAAAGCCATGTGCAAACAGCACGCGCTATTTGTTTGCACATATGTGCAAACAACGGAAACCATGTAACAATCTATATTCCTTATTAGAAGCATTAAGATTGTTTCATTTATGGAATAGTCAACAGTGCAGATCCAGATTAGACTGTGCGGTTAACCACACAGGCTGATCTGAATCTACACTGGACGCAAAACCCATAATCCCCATTTCTCCTGTCACAGCCACATATAATTATGCACAAAAGCCTTAATTGCCTGAATAATTCACTATTTAAAATCAAACTTTAGTAGCAAAGGTACTATGAAGAGTGCTGTTTGATCAGGACAAATACCATAAGCGCCATCTATCCAGTCACAACCAGATATAAGCAGAGTTCTGTTTACGGTACTGGATTGTGCCCTATTCCAGGTTCGCCGGTGCAGCAGACCCTACAGATCCCGGAGCCCGTATCCCCGGATGTGGCGCCCGCTGTCGATCTCACCCAAGGGGCAACAGGCGGCTTCGAGTTTGAGACCCATTCCACGATGAACCAGTACCCAAACTCTATATATGGTGGGTATTTGTTTCTATACTCTAGTATATATTGGGTATTGTTTGGCATGGGAGAAATGTCGATTATGGCATTTGCGACCAGAATCCGATCCGATAGAAATAGCTGGACTGGCCACAAATGCAGAAAACCCAATTTTCCACTCTTAGTTCAGGAGCAAAATTATCGACAAACGCCATAAACCCCATTTCTCCACCCATTTTTGTAAATGTTTTTTTTTTTTCATGAAAAATCGCACTCTCGTTAGGTACTCGACTTTCGATATCATTTACAGAAAATAACATAAATTTTGTAAATACTTTTCTCGATGTATTCGTGATTGGAGAAATTGGGCTTATGGATTATGTGATCTGGGTAAATCTTGTAAATATTTTTCATGAGATACCACACATCTTCCCTTATAGTACAAAATGACATAAGTAGTTTTGTACCCGAGAAGATGTGACTTTATACTGTCAAGGTGTATTATCACGTGGTACTAACAACAACAACAAGTACCGATTCAAAGTACGTATTCTTTTATAGTGTCCTTATTACGTAACGGATTTTGATGTAATATCATATAATGCATCAAACGCGTCTTGTTAAGCTGCATTTGGTGGTCTCTTTATTTTCGCCCAAAATCGGAAATCGATTCTTCGCAAACGACATAAGTCTGTGCCAAACTCCCTGGACCACCAAATGCAGCTCATGAAGACGCGTTTGCTGTGCCATATTTCATCAAAATAAGTTACATATTAAGGAAAATATCAAATAATACTTACTTTGGAGTGGGCGACGTTGTTGTTGTTGTAACCACGTGATCATGCACATTGACTGTGGTCCCATCTCTGTATGACTAGCTGTTGCTGGGATGCAAAACCTTCATGTTCACATAATCCGTGGCTGTATTTGCAGCTGACCTGGCGAGCTGGGACGAGGAGGATCTGCTGGCACAGGTGATGGCACGATCCCAGCAGGAGTATCTCGAGTCCCTGAAAGCGGCGGCCGTCAGTCCCCCCGCGCCCACAACACCCCCCGCCCCCCTGGACTGCACCCCCTCTAGTTCATATTCCCAGAACCGCGGCCTCAGTTAACCCACAATGACCATGTAGTGTCTCGATCGTGTGACTGTCACTTCTGCAAGTTATGCATTTCCAGAATCAGGGGAGTTAACCAAGTCGAGTTAACAAACTTACCCAGTTACAGCAGAGTTAAGTTTAACACACTGAAATGTTGCATCTTGCTAGTGTGACAAATTGAGTTAACCGAGTCGAGTCGGCAAACTTACCCAGTTACAGCAGAGTTAAGTTTAAAACACTGAAATGTTGCATCTTGCTAGTGTGACAAATTGAGTTAACCGAGTCGAGTCGGCAAACTTACCCAGTTACAACAGAGTTAAGTTCAAAACACTGAAATGTTGCATCTTGCTGGTGTGACAAATTGAGTTAACTGAGTCAAGTCGACAAACTTACCCAGTTATAACAGAGTTAAGTTTAACACTCTGAAATGTTGCATCTTGCTAGTGTGACAAATTGAGTTAACCGAGTCAAGTCGACAAACTTACCCAGTTATAACAGAGTTAAGTTTAACACTCTGAAATGTTGCATCTTGCTAGTGTGACAAATTGAGTTAACTGAGTCGAGTCGACAAACTTACCCAGTTACAACAGAGTTAAGTTTAAAACACTGAAATGTTGCATCTTGCTAGTGTGACAAATTGAGTTAACCGAGTCGAGTCGGCAAACTTACCCAGTTACAACAGAGTTAAGTTTAAAACGCTGAAATGTTGCATCTTGCTGGTGTGACAAATTGAGTTAACCGAGTCAAGTCGACAAACTTACCCAGTTATAACAGAGTTAAGTTTAACACTCTGAAATGTTGCATCTTGCTAGTGTGACAAATTGAGTTAACCGAGTCGAGTTGACAAACTTACCCAGTTACAACAGAGTTAAGTTTAAAACACTGAAATGTTGCATCTTGCTGGTGTGACAAATTGAGTTAACCAAGTCGAGTTGACAAACTTACCCAGTTACAACAGTTAAGTTTAAAACACTGAAATGTTGCATCTTGATAGTGTGACTACTTGAGTTAATCGAGTCAACAAACTTACCCAGTTAAAAAAGAGTCCAGTTTAACATATTAATGAAATGTTGCTTCTTGCTGGTGTGACTACTCCAGTTGAGTCGAGTTAACAACTTCAGGGTTCCCTCTGTCTATCGCCAAATTTTCATATGAGGCACATTAGGTACATTTTGTACCTAAGAACGCGTGTGATTTTTCATGAAATAAATTTACAGAAACTGACATTTTCTGTAAATGACGTCAAAAGATGACAAAATTATCGTAGAAAATTAAAAGTTTGTCAACATTTGATGTAATTTACGGGAAAATGAAAATTTTGTCATTGTTTGATGTCATATTTTTTCATGAGATGTCACACGTCGCGTGTCTCATATGTAGAGCTACTAGAACAATGGCAATTTTTTTATTTTCTCCAGAGGAAACCTAAACTTACCTAGTTAAGGCAGTTAACATACTGGGGCCCGTTTCACAAAACTTGTACGAAGATTTTTATTAATCTGTTTCATATTAATATGGTTAGCTAATGTTACCATTTTGCAAGTACATGCACATCATTGAATGTTAAAACATCCACGAAAGATTTTCCAACATCGGCTGTCCGTGTAAATGTTATAAATTAAATTTTACTCTTACAAACTTCTTCCTCGTGAAACGGGGCCCCTGGAATGGTGCGTTTTGTTAGTGTGACATTCATATATACATACATGTATGTCGCTTTGTATGTGGTTATACCCAGAATATGTTCACACGTGCAAATACATGGTTATGGTATGCCTGCTGGCCTGCGTACTAATACTTGAGCAGATGATCAATAGCCTGTCCAACTTGTCATCAGTTATTGACTGAGGCTATGCTGTTGGACTGAGCTGAGCTCCAACTATAATATTATTGAACTCTCAATCGTGTTCAAAATCAGTAAGTTTGATTGGTCGAGACTGAGCTCTGGTCAAACTTCTTGATTTCGAGTACAAATTGACAGATTCAGGTTAAACCAATCAAAGTGCTGGGCTATGAGCACGAGATTGCAGTACATGTACGATCACAGACATAAAATTATATTCAATCAATCAGACATTTGTATAACCATTATAGGCCAGATACAACTAGAGTAGGATGAAATTTTTTCGCCATTTTTATTTCTTCTCGAAAGTATACGTTGTTACCACTCATCTGAACCGTCTCGATGAGACGGTTCAGATGAGTGGTAACAACATATATTTTTATGGAGAAATAAACAAAACCAGATGATGTTTGCACAATTTGCTTGCACTGGGAAGTACATGGTACTGACTACACCAGAGGCACATTTCATTCAATTTCATACGAGTTTTTAAGTGCAAAGATTAAAATTTACAAAAACTTGTTTATTTGTATAAATGAACTTTACGATGTTTTTGTAATACTATAACAATCATGAATGACAGTGATGTGGGCTGAATTCATAAAATTATTCTTAGGATAATTTCTGTAGCACAAAATTTAGTGAAACAGGCTACGGTAGCATAGCAATGACCCAGTATGTGCACACAACCGTTAGTCCCTAGGCCCAACCATTGTATAATTGGAGTGGTCGGTGGAAGAAGGGGGCTAACTCCATTAGGGAGTTAGCCCCCTTCTTTCACTGACCCTTCAATTCTCGTCATATTTATAAAAAAAGGGATTATAAAAACTTCAGTTTGATTAGTTGAGCTTGCAATAGATACTTTTCACTGGTTCTGTGTTCCGCACAGGGGTAAAATGTTTCGCGTCGAAAACTACACCGGTTTCCTGACAAGATGCCACTCGGCTCTACTTGGAGCCACTGCATATATATTTTTCGTCTAATAACCGTAAATTTCTTGAACGTATTTCGACGTGAAGCATTTTACGCTGGCGTGGAGTGCAGCACCTGTAGCCTATTTCACTAACATTCTTGAGAAATTTTCAATATTTTATTAATTTTTATTATACTGAATTTATTACATTATCACAGCCATTTTACAGCCATTTTGGCTGTGATAATGTAATTAATTCAGTATAATAATTCTGCATACTTTTAATCATCAAATATATGCAGTCGTTAGTTCTATATGAAATAATGCATTTCGGGAAAAATAAATGATTACTCCCTCAAACAAGTGACTTGGTGTGGTATGGACCTGGCACCAGGTCAGGTTATTCTAATTTCAGGGCTGAATATGTTTGTTCTCGATGTAAATATTCCGTTCTGATTTTGGGATTTTCCCCCCAATGCAGCAGGTTAAAATGGGATCGAACCTGTTTGCCCGGCCTTACATGACCTTAGCTGTTAAACACTAATAAACAAAGAAACAAAACTATCGGAGACGGGCATTCAGGGTGAACAAGTTAGAATCACGAGGCTGTGCCGTGAAACAATGGAATATGGAACACATGTGGATGTGACTGGAGAAATGGGGCTTATGGGATTTGCGACCAGTGTAGATCCAGATCAGCCTGTGCATCGCACAGTCTGATCAGGATCTGCATTGTTCGCCATTCCATCAATGAACCATCTGTCCTGCTTCTAGCAAGCAATATTGATCGTTATCAACTGATAACAATCCTTATTGCGTGTTTGAATCATGACAGGCGTTTTATTGATGGAATGGCAGTGCAGATCCTGATCAGAATGTACTGATCTGGATCTACACTGGCCGCAAAAACCTGTAAGACCCATTTCTCCAGTGACAGTCACAAATGAGTATGGTAGCATCTTGTGTGTGATAAGGTATTGTTTGTATCACTCATTTCCTTCACTGGAGTTTGTGCATTATGTTGTCTTTGTTGAAAACTTGTTAATAGAGGATGGGGCATTTTAATTTAAAAATTGTGATTTGCCATGACAAAATCGTGGCTTATTGAGTTTAGTTGTTGTTGTTGTAGCTCTTAACCGTTTCACCCCTAATTAACTGTAATGGATTTTGATATGTTAATTTTGCAACCGATCCAACCGTCTCAAAATGATTGTCAGACTAGTCCATTTATGAAAAGGGGGATGTTTTTGTTCTCAAAAATGTGAAAATTACTTGCAAAAAGTGCAGATCCTGATGAGACGGCTCTAGACGAGCCGGCTCATCTGGATCTACACTATTTGCCACTACTACTAGCTGTCGCAATTCTGGTGGTATCATAGGGGTGAGCAATTACGTCTAAATTTTGTACAAATTCCTGACTCGTTGGTCGGATCATTACCAAACTTCATCAGTGTTAATCCTCACATTGATGGCTATCTGGTGTCGTTCTGGTGATCTTGACCTTCATGGGTTAGACGCTCGCCTTTGATTGCCTTGTTTTTTATAGGCATCAGTAATGTATCCCCAAACTGACACTGAACAGTGTCGACCATAATCGGACTGGTGTAATGGCGATGCACAGACTGATCTGCACTGGTCGCAACACCCATAAGCTCCAGTCACAGCCACATACATGTATTTTAATGACTGCTTCAATAAAGCTTTGCATACCCAATCACAAGTATGTGCTAAAGTAGGCATTTATGTTCAATGTACATGCTTTCTTATGTTTTCATATGCTTCTCTTGTGAGAAAACGTACCTTACAATGTGTTCGGCCAGCATAGCCCCTGATCAGCCTGCGCATCCGCGCAGTCTGATCAGGGTCTGCGCTGCTCACCACTGCCGTTGTTTATGTCACTGCAATGTACATACTAATGTTGAATATCTCTTGATCCGTTTGTCGGATCATTACTAAACTTCTCATCAATAGTTTGCTCCTCACATTGATGGCTAACCACCCAGTGTCATTCAGGTGACCTTCACCTTGGTGGCCTTACCCTTCGTGTCGATACTTTTCGGTTTAGTGGGTGGTGGTCGGGCGAATGAGACGGCGTAAATTAACGGTATGGGTTCATTCTTATAGGAATCACGATTTGCCTGGTTTGGCCCTCAGGTACGTTTTTATCTTTGGCTCTTTAGTTACCTGGGAGTTGAATTGGGTTATTGCCCATTAAAAAAGTAGTAAGATTATTACTGATCCTACTGCTTTTGGGAGGGGCCAAGTGATTCTGGTGTGGCGAGGACCTGGCATCAGATCAGGATTATTCTGATTTCAGGGCTGAATATATAGTTTTGTTATTGTAAATATTCAGTTCTGATTTGTACATGTACTTGAAACATGTACATGTACTTGTACAGGTAATATATGGGATTTAGTACTAAACCCATTGACCCGGCCTTAAATGACCTTAGCTGTTAATAGGCCGTTAAACCCCAACAAACAAACAAACGTCCACACGTTGAATATCCCCTGATCCGTTCATCACATCATTACCACATGGTTGTCAACCTTCATCAATAGCTTCCTCGGTGACCTTGACTTTTGTCGCCGGCGATCACCTTGTATAATCATGGCATTAAGAAATGGGACACTGGCTGATAATAGGTATCTGATGAAATTTCTGGTAAATCTAGGTCCTACAAGCTTCCACGGTTGTCTCGGGGCCTAATCTTTTTGTAGCAAGCATGACAGAATGACTGATCTGCGAACAGTACAGTAATCTGGGGCTGTACTGGTCACATGTGTCATAAGGTACTTTTTCTCAGTCAGAGGCCCATATAAATTTTACTGGTCCATATTGGGCCATAAAAAATTACTTTGGTTCTCAAAGACCACCGCATCAGAAAAATCCTTGCACGTCAGATTATTTTATCGTCATGACCTTATAAATATGTTTTGTAAATTTGCTACATGATCGATCAAAAACACTACCCTGCAAACATCCAATCATGTCTGATGAAAATCTGGTTACAGTAGCTTGTACATGTGCACTACATGTTCAATTGACATGCAAAATGCATCTGGGGGCCATTTCTCTAAACTTTGTACGACTAAAATGTTCATGAGTGCAAATTTAGGATCGTCTGGAAATTTCAATTGGTAGATTTACATTTATTGAGCATAGGCTGCATATGCAGCCTATGCTCAATAAATGTAAATCCAATAATTGTTTACGAGACAACATTGTTAATGTGAAATGTGTAGACTACCATAATTTTGCACTTACGAACGTTTTAGTCGCACAAAGTTTAGTGAAATCAGAGACAAAGATCTTGTGTATATATTTAAAAACGCCCTCCCATGTCATTTTTCGCAAAGCCCCGTGTCTGAGAACCAAAGTACTTTTTATGCCTTACCAAATCTCCTGTTTCTTGTATCTGTATAACTGTGTTATTATTTTGCCCACTGGCCAATAAAAGGGAACTTAAAGTGTCGGCGACCAGCGCATCTTCTCAGTCTGATTAGGGCCTACACTGTTCGCCAGTCACGGAAAGCTGGGACAGTATGTGTATCTTAACCCTTTCACCCCTACGTAACTGACATGGACCATTTCAAGCAGCCTAGTTAGAGACTGTTCCATTTTGCAGAAAAGGTGGTAATTTTGTAAACATTTATAAAAAGTCTCACAAATGGTTTACATCTTGATGAGACGACTCGTTATGAGCCGGCTCATCTGGATCTACACTGTTTGCAAACATTATGATAGAGGTTCATCAACAATGTCATTAACCCTAAATAACTGGAATGGACTGCGATATGATATTTTCTGACCAATTCACTTGTCACAAAATGATTTTCGGACTAGTCCATTTATAAAAAGTGTTTTTGTTTTTTTTTCTTCAAAAAATTGAAAATTACTTGCAAAAAGTGCAGACCCTGTGAGCCAGCTCACCTGGAGCCGGTTCATCTGGATATACACTGTTTACAAACACCGCTATAGAGGGCTGTAGTCTTGAAAGGGTTAAGGATTCTTATCATAATGGCGAATCTTACTGGCTTTCATGGACATACAACCCTAACTAACTAACACCGTTTGCCATTCAGTTATTGAAGTAAATTTACAGTGGAACCTCTCTAAACCGAACAAGTGGGTGGCAGGTGGGTGTAAGAGATGGGTCATTTAACGATCGGGGTTCATCCTTACCGGAATTCCGACTGGAGACCTGGTTTGGCCCTCACATACGTCTTTGGCATTTTGTATGTGACAGTTGAATCTGGTTATACCCCTTATGTGAGTATTATGTTTATTCGTAATCCTAATTAAGGGGAAGGGGCCAAATGACTTGGTGTGGTATGGACCTGGTACCAGGTCAGGTTATTCTAATTTCAGGGCTGAATATATATTTTCTCGATGTAAATATTCCGTTCTGATTTTGGGATTTTCCCCCCAATGCAGCAGGTTAAAACGGGATCGAACCCGTTTGCCCGGCCTTACATGACCTTAGCTGTTGATAGGCCGTTAAACACCAATAAACAAACAAACTAAACCGAACACCAAGAAAATACATGTGATCTTATTTTGATCGGTTTCTTGTTAAACACATCTCCGATAATAATGCATGTTCATGATTGCAAAATACATATTATTAAGTATGTCCCAGAATGGTCATATGCCTGATTTACTGGGGACCTCCGAGAGTGTCCCGATTAGAGAGGTTGATTTCAATTGGGTTTTTGGCAATTTTCATTAGGTATTTAAGCAAATATGCAGCTTATCTGGAGCCCTGGGCATTAAACTAACTAATCAATCCACCTTCTGCGTCAATGTACATGAGTTCCATATGTTGTTGCAAATGTTGTAAGGTCCATTTTGTAGCCGGGGGCCATTTTGTTTTGTTATGTTGTTCGAAGTGTTTTGTTGATCAACCATGGTGTTTTTGTTTTCTGTTAGTGATATATAGACATACGTTATATGTAAAAACGGTCACAATTATGTTATATGGAAGATCATACCATATATTTATTTCCTGTGGAAGTCATTTATAGCATTAACAGCTTTTATATTGTGAGTTATGTTCTGTAGCCGATTTCACCAACATTGTAAAGTATACTTTTCTAGCAAAGTATACTTTGAGGGAGTAATCATTTAATTTTCCTGAAATGCATTATTTCATATAGAACTAACAAATGCATATATTTCATGATTAAAAGTATGCAGAATTATTATACTGAATTTATTACATTATCACAGCCAAATTGGCTGTGATAATGTAATAAATTCAGTATAATAAAAATTAATAAATTTATCATAAAATTTGAAAATTTCTCCCTCAAAGTATACTTTGCAATGTTGATGAAATAGGCTACTGATGACAGCTGTGCACCATCGCCTGAGCTAATCTTGCCAATATGTCAACTCTTTTATTGTCTCACCCACGATAGCGGAAAGTGAGACGTAGCGGTCACAATTCAGGCGGCAGCGTCGTCGTCAACAATTTGGGACATAAAGTTTGGACGTAGCCAAATTTCCCATCTCTCTTGATCCGTTTGTGAGATCATTACCAAACTTCATAAATAACGTCCTCACATTTATAGCTATCCATCCAGTGTGATTTGGGTGACCTTCACCTTCACCTTGGTGACCCTAACATTTGTGGGACTTAAATTTTGGACATAGTCCAAATTTTGCTTATTTCATGGTCCGTTAGTCGGATCATTACAAAACTTTATCAATAGCTTCCTCACATTGATAGTTATCTATCCAGTGTCATTTGGGTGACCTTGACTTTCACCTTGGTGACCTTAACCTTTGTGTTAATAATTTTGGATGTACGTCCAAATGTTGAATACCTCCTGATCTGTTTAATAGTCGGATCCTTACCAAACTTCACCAGTACGTGTATAAGCTTCCTTAAATTGATGGCTATCCACCCAGTGTCGACTATTTTGGACGTACGTCCAAATGTTGAATATCTCCTCATCCATTAGTTGGATCATTACTAAACTTCATAAATAGCTTTGTCACATTGATGGCTATCCAACCAGTGTAATTTGGGTGACCATGGTGACCTTTACCTTGGTATCTACAATTTTGGACGTACGTCCAGATGTTGAATATCTCTATTAGTCAGATCATGGCCAAACTTCATCAATAACTTGCTCATATTCATAGCTATCCATCTAGTGTCATTTAGATGACAGTGACCTTCATGTTGGTGACCTTGGCCTTCTTGTCAATAATTTTGGAAGTACATATAAATATTTAATATCTCTTGATCCGTTAGTCGGATCATCTCCAAACTTCATCAATAGCTTCCTCACATTGATGGATATCTATCGATGTAATTTGGCTGGCATTGACGTTGGTGACCTTCACCTTGGTGTCAACAATTTTGGACTTGCGTCCAAATGTTGCATATCTCCTGATCCATTAGTCATATCATTACCATACTTCAGAAATAGCTTCCTCGCATTGATAGCTATCCAGTCAGTGTCATTCAGGTGACTGGACTGTCACCTTGGGCACCTCCACTTTCGTGATAATTTTGCATGTACATCCAAATGTTGAGTATCTTCTAATCGGTTAGTCGGATCATTACCAAGCTTCACCAATAGCTTCCTCGCATTGATGGCTATCCACCCAGTGTCATTTGTGTGACCTTGATAACCGTGACCTTTGTATCATTAATTTTGGACTTCCTCATATTGTGACCTTGACCTTCGTGACGATCGCCTTGTTTCGTAGGTGAGACACTCCCCGGCGATCGCCTTGTTTAAAAATGCTTAATATCAAGTAGCTTAATTGGCTGACCTTGAGCTAGCTACAACTCAGGCTCAGCTTATCAAACTGTTAGATTGTGAATTGAGATTTACAATAGATTTCAGAAACGTTGACATCTTGGCGAGTTTAGCGCAGGCGATTCTGTAGTTACATGTACATGTATATTAATAACTTCAGAGCTGAATATATATTTTTTTGGTAAATATTCAGTTCTGATTTTGGGATTTTCTCCCATCACAACAGGCAACATATGGGATTCTACTCCGTTAACCCGACCTAAAATGATCGGAGCTGTTTTCGGGCGTTTAAACACCATTAAGGCGGGCAGTTGGTCGGGAGCATGCGAAGGGTAAATTTAACGATCGGGTTCATCCTTACCGGATCCCATATATCCCTGGTTTGGCCCTCTGGTACCTTTTTGGCTTGAAATTTGTAATTTTACTTGGGAGTTTAATACGGTTATACCCTTTATAAAAGTATATTTCCTATTATTTTAGGCAGTGGTGCTAAGTGACTGGTGTGGTGAGAACCTATAACCAGGTCAGGTTATTCTAATTTCCGGGCTGAATATATTTTTTACCTGTAAATATTCAGTTCTGATTTTGGAATTTCCACCCCTTCACAACAGGTGAAATGTGGGATTCGACCCTGTTAACCTGGCCTAAAATGACCTTCGTTGTTGACAGGCTGTTAAACACCATTAAATAAAATCAAACTGTTTGATCATGCAATATTTTGTTCGTACTTTCTGACAATGAACAAATCTCGGTATGCAACATTTCCTCCATAACCATCATTTATCAGTTGCAGCCTGGGCAATGTTAAGTAAGGACTTAATAGTCCATTAACCCTTTCATCCCTAAGATATCATATTGTTACTTGCTTAATTCAAATTACGGAATGAAGTATTAAATCATAAGTGCATGTGTGCTCTTGCAAAAGATTCTTACGGCATATGCGACCAGTATAGCCCCTGATCAGCCTGCGCATTCGCGCAGTCTGATCAGGGCCTATACTGTTCGCCATTCGATCACTGGAACAATGTTTCTGCCACTAGTTGACCCTTTCACCCCTAAGTAACTGGAAAGGAATTTGGTATGTCAATTTTGCCACCAATCCAATCGTCACAAAATGATTTTCAGACTAGTCCATTTATGAAAAGGTGGTGCTTTCGTTTTTAAAAATTAATGAAAATTACTTACAAAAAGTGCAGATCCTGATGAGACGGCTCATCACGAGCCGGCTCATCTGGATCTACACTGTTTGCCAATACCACTACACAGGTCTGTGGTGTTTAAATGGTTAAGTTAACAGAGGTTTTGAGCCCTGATGACTGCATCCTATAAGGTCCATTTTCTTGCTGTGGGTCACATATATTATACGCTTATATGTTTTTTGCTATGTAGACCTGAACATGTGGAATGGTCAAACACTATATATGTACATGCATTTACTAACAGTGGTGTTCCAGAGAAATTGAATTCCAACAATATTTACATGTATGTATAATAATCTCCCAACTTATAAAAACAGCCATGTAATTTTTTACCCTAAGATGTGCGATTTTTGTCGTGCCAACTTGCGGACAGCACGATATAGTTGGCACATTGGCGTACGTACGTTCGTCCGGGTTAAACTTTTTGGTGGTAAAGTTTTTTGGTATATTATCAAAGCATCGGTGGGTGCGACATGTGGGCTGCGGCCATCTAGTTTATGAAAAATATTTACAGAAACTGTGATATTCATAGCAAATGCTCTGAACCGTTCGTCAACTTTCAACATAATTTACGGAAAATGTCGTAAATTTTGTAAGAAAAATAAATCATCAGATTTTGCACATCTTCTTAATAGGTACAAAATTACACGTCTCATGTGCTCATGTATATGTCGACAGTTTATGCCCTCATATTAGCTTGTATAGTTCTGTAGCCTATTTCACCAACATTGCAAAGTATACTTTTCTAGCAAAGTATACTTTGAGGGAGAAATTTTCAATTTTAGGATAAATTTATTAATTTTTATTATACTGAATTTATTACATTATCACAGCCATTTTGGCTGTGATAATGTAATAAATTCAGTATAATAATTCTGCATACTTGTAATCATCAAATATATGCAGTAGTTAGTTCTATATGAAATAATGCATTTCAGGAAAAATAAATGATTACTCACTCAAAGTATACTTTGCAATGTTGGTGAAATCGGCTACAGCAGACAGATCTGCGCCTAGGCTTGTTGTATATGGTGACACTGTATGTTTCATATTCCCCGAATAATACCCACTTCAACTTTGTTCCTATGTATGTTTGAGAAGCTCACTTTAATACATACAATAAATGATATCAAGTATTTCCTGAGTTACTTCCCTTTGTTTGCCACCAAGTTGTAAGTAGGTGGCACACCACTGCAATTATTTGTACAGGACAAATTATAGTATACTGCTGTCCGTCTACCCCATTATTTCTGAAACCCGAAGTCCAATTGGCATGAAACTTCATATTCCTGTTTAATAAATTAATACCATCCATATTTGCATTGCCCATGAGTCCCGCATGCCCATATATGCACATGAATTGTCATGGCCAACATGCAAAAATGGAACACCATGCTCTAGATTCAACTACACTCTGTCTCTGCAAACAACCTTTTTGTTGAATTTATCTGGGATATAAACTTGGAAAAGTCGCGGGAATACTGGACGAGGCCTTCCGGCCTTCGTCCAGTATTCCCACGACTTTTCCAAGTTTATACCCCGATAAATTACACAAAAAGGCCATTCATTCCTATAAAAATTTACCCAAGGTTGCCATATCTCTCCGCCCTTCCAGCTGTCCTATAATTCCTATAATTCCTATATTTTTCAGACTTTCAAAATGTCGTATAATATCCTATATTTTGGGCAAAATTCCTATAATTCCTATATATTTTTTGGGTAAGCAAAAGGTTGCTTTTTCTTTGGTTAAAATATAACTTTTGTTAAATTTGTTGCACTAAATTCATCATGCAATTTAAAGGACATCCATAAGTATTTATTAATGTGATGTTGACATCATTTCAACAAAATTAATTTATGTAGTACCATGATGTAGTACCATGATGTGTGCCAATTCATTCTTGATTGTTTTTCAAAAATCCCTTGTTTAATGTAATAAGTTAAGGTAAATGACTTATTTGCACAAATAAATGATTTGTGGTGGAACGCGGCTGGCTAGAAGGGGTGTTGGGAGGCCAGATATAGTGCCCTATATTTTTTTGAAAAAAATCCTTTTTTTTTTTCGCTGCTGGAAGGGCTGATCTCTGTAATACCCAGATTGAGGGTCAGTCCTAGAACGGGGGCTAAATTTTGGTATATTTGTAGCATTTGAAAGAAAACACTGAAACTGTTGGTCATGTGATGTAAACACAGTTGCAGTGGCCAGATATGTAAACAATATTTGGAGACGTGCCGATTGTGTATGCCCCCGGTCTCGGCGATCTCCCCCCACGGGTCCATATAATGTTTGAACTGTGTCCGGCACATTAAGAAGTAACACAGTATACCTGTGGACAAATGTCGCACATCCATGCTGCGCTTAATATGACCTTGACCTTTTGACCTTCACAACTTTGAACTTGTTCACACATTAAGAAGTTTGCCAGAGTTTCTCAATCCTGTGATAACTTCTATATCCCTTGAAGGGTTACTTTAAAAGTTCAATACATCATATCATACTTGTGGATAAATGACACACATCCATGCTGCCCTTAATATGACATTGACAACTTTGAACTAGTTCACACATTAATAAGTTTGCCGGAGTTTCCCAATTCTGTCATAACTTCTATATCACTTTATGGATTAATTTAATATTTCAATACATCGAGCGTGTTGACAAATGCCACACATCCATGCTGCCCGTAATTTGACCTTAACCTTTTGACCTTCACAACTTTTAACTTTTTTTTTCATTAAGAATTTTGAACGAGTTTCTCAACTATGTCCTTACTTCTATATTTCCTGAAGGATTACTTTAATATTTCAATAAATCATACGCGTGCTCAAATGTCACACACTCATAATGCCCTTAACATGACCTACACCGTTTGACCTTCGCAACTATGATTATGAATATGTATCACCTTTGGTAAATTAACTTCGCCACAGTTTCTCCAATCTGCCACCGGCGGAATTCGTGTGCAGGGCACATTTTCTTGTTTCTTGCTTAGAGGAGTTATGTGAACCTATTGTTTTATTTGTGGGGTAGTGAGGGGGTGGGGTGGGGTCGGTTAAGCTATATAGTCAAATTATTTGGTGTGTTCTCTATGGAACGACAACTCGACATAAACTCAAATAATTATTGCTCGCTCAAAATAATTAGAGCTAGCATTAAATATTTAATTTGATGAACTCTCTAAATCAATTGGAGCCAGCTCTAATTCATTTGAAGATCTCTATATCATTTGGAGCTAGCTCTAAATCAATTAATGCTCTCTCAAATTGATTTGTAGAGAGCATTATATAACTTGATTTGAAGTCCTCTACAATTGATTTGGAGCTAGCTCTAAACATTTGAAGCGAGCTCGAATTGATTTATAGCTAGCTATAATTCATTTAGAGCTAGCTCCAATTCATTTGAAGAGCTCCCTAATTCATTTGGAGCTAGCTCTAAATCAAATCGAGCTAGCAATAAATTAATTAATGCTATCTAAAATTGATTTGTAGAGAGCATTATATAACTCGATTTGAAGAGATCTACAATTGAGTTGATGCTCGCTCCAAATACGACTCCACAAAGGAAATGGTGAAAAAAACAATAAGCGCCTTCCCGGGGTGGAGGATTTTCTATAATATTTCAGTACCGACCATGCAAGTTATACACCAGTATGTCTAGAAAAATAGGTTTATGCATATTTCTGGACTTTGTGAGATTTGACTAGTAGTAGGGTCATTTCCGTATGGAACGCCAAATCTACATAAACTCAAATAATTAATGCTAGCTTCAAATAATTAGTGCTCTCTCTAATTCTATTAGTGCTCTCTCAATTTCAATTAGTGATCTCTCTAATTCAAGTTGTGCTCTCTGTAATTCAATTTGTGCTCTCTCAAATTCAATTTGTGCTCTCTTTAAGTCAATTAGCGCTAGCTGTAATGATAATTAATAGAGAGAGCACAAATTGAATTAGAGAGAGCACAAATTGAATTAGAGAGAGCACTAATTGAATTAGAGAGAGCACAAATTGAATTAGAGAGAGCACAAATTGAATTAGAGAGAGCACAAATTCAATTAGAGAGATCACAAATTCAATTAGAGAGAGCACTAATTGAATTAGAGAGAGCACAAATTCAATTAGAGAGAGCACATAATTGAGAGCACAAATTCAATTAGAGAGAGCACAAATTGAATTAAAGAGATCACTAATTGAATTGGAGAGACTGACATGTGTATACACTGGTCACCAATGATCCACACAGACTGACGTGGCTCTACACTAGTCATAATATGAACAATGTGAAGATACGGAAAGAACTTTTGTATCTACACGATATGAGGGGATACACAGTTACACAGTACATACTGTTGTTCGAAGTTAAATTTGCCTCCTCCTCCTCGCAGTGGTTTGACATAGTTTTGCAAATTTAGGACACTCGCTGATTGATAAATTGAATATATATTCAACATCCTGGACGGCTATTCTATGATAGAGTGTACAAAGTATGTTCCACTTTTGGTGAAAAATCAACTTCAATATTTGACGAAATCAACATATGTGTCATGTTGCTGTACAACTTGAGGACAGGAATCCAAAATATTTCAGCACAAAGAGATCAACTTCAATGAAAATATACAAATTTTACAAAAGTATACATATCAGCATATCAGAATACTCTACAGACAATATATAATGAACATATATAGTTGACATGGAAATATGTCGAGCAACCATGGAGATATTCAAGATGGCGTCCAAGATGGCCGCTGTTTTGAAAATAAGCATTAACATGTATAATTGTTCAAATCACTCTATAAACCAGTGCTTCAATGTTTGATGGCAATATTATATGCATACTATAATAAGAACTAAAATTTGAAGTGAAGGAAGATGACATGTGATGCAGGGTCAAGGTCATATTCAAGGTCAAAGTTCAAATATTAGTCATTTTGTATTGTTCCTAACACTAATCATACCTTTTATAATCAAGTTTTGAATGGAAAGTATAAATACCAACATATACGAATACTATTAATCTACAAACATTATGTAATGCATATATTTAGGTAATATGACGATAATTATAATCAAGTTTTGAATGGAAAGTATAAATACCAACATATACGAATACTATTAATCTACAAACATTATGTAATGCATATATTTAGGTAAAATGACGATACATTTATGTAGAAAAGCCGTCAAGATATACAAGATGACGTCTCTTTAATTCAATTAGCGCTAGATGTAATGCTAATTAATAGAGAGAGCACAAATTGAATTAGAGAGAGCACAAAATGAATTAGAGAGAGCACAAAATGAATTAGAGAGAGCACAAATTCAATTAGAGAGAGCACACATTGAATTAGAGAGAGCACAAATTGATTAGAGAGAGCACAAATTGAATTAGAGCACAAATTGAATTAGAGAGAGCACAAATTTGAATTAGAGAGAGCACAACTTCAATTAGAGAGAGCACAAATTGAATTAGAGAGAGCACAAATTGAATTAGAGAGAGCACAAATTTGAATTAGAGAGAGCACAAATTCAATTAGAGAGAGCACTAATTGAATTAGAGAGATCTCTAATTGAATTAGAGAGAACATTAATTGAATTCATGCTAGCTCTATATTATTTGCAGAGAGCTCAAAAACACATACATGTAATGCTCTCTCTAATTCAATTAGTGCTCTCTCAAATTCAATTAGTGCTCTCTCTAATTCAATTTGTGCTCTCTCAAATTCAATTAGTGATATCTCAAATTCAATTAGTGCTCTCTCAAATTTAATTCATGCTCTCTCTATTAATGAAATTGAATTAGAGAGAGCTCAAATTGAATTAGAGAGAGCACAAATTGAATTAGAGAATTGAAATTGAGGGAGCACTAATAGAATTAGAGAGAGCAATATAATTATTTGAAGCTAGCATTAATTATTTGAGTTTATGTAGATTTGGCGTTCCATATTTCCGAGGATTCCGTGACTGAAATGCTTCTACCTTTTTTATTATTGATTTGTAAACTTGAACCATTTTAGAAACAAAATAGCTCATGAATGTTTCAAAAATCTCATAATTCAAAATGACCGTCAATGGCGTGTCGTTTCCCAATAATTATAACATGCCAAAAACTGCTGGTATGGTTATTTTTTAGTTTATACCTTGAAATCCTCGATGGCTTTCGTCCATCATCTTAAACTATATAATACTCCATATTGTTAGTGGGAGCTAAGCTATAAGGAAAATAATGTGTATATATACATGTATGCACTAAATGTTAGCATGCCACACCTGCTGGAGGGGGTGTGTGTTGGTTGGAAAGTAATTCAGCCTTTGAAATTCAAGATGGTCGCCGTCTGCCATCTCGGACAATATAAAATACAATATTTATGTGGCAAAACAAAGAAGCTAAATGTACAACTGGTGTGACATTCTTGCTACTTTTAGCAGACCACACCTACTGGAATAGTTGTTTGTTAGATTGGATGAGGGTCAGGAAATCCAAGATGGCCACCATATGAAATCATCTGAAAAACTGAAAATACAATAGTTTTGAGACGGCATATAAGCTAAAGTACATGGTGATTTCTCACTAAGTTCAATCTTAGATTATCGTGACTTCCGAAGTTCAAGTTTGCAACCATATGTTTGGAGAAAACAAATACATTAAATATTGCGCAATAAAAGTTGATCACTGGATATGTTGGATGATTAATTATGGCACGGTAACCCCTTGGTTATGTCAGCTTTTATGTTTAGTCTACATGTATATATTATTAATCTTACTGTTAAATCCAAAATGGTTATTAGTTAGTATATGCCATATTGAAAGAATGTGATTACAGGTTGGTCAATTTTTTTAGTCCGATAAGAATGAAGTTGAAGTTGTTATCACTGGTACAGCAAGGTGATATAGAACTAGTGGAAATGAACTGTGTTTGTTTAACCAATGACTATACTCGAATGCATATTTGTCAATTTGTCACCATATGGTATGAGTTAATTGTGCCCGGTATATTCCTATCTTGAAATGCATAAACTCAGTACATTTAAAGATGATATATTTTTGAATATGTGGCTGCTAACCAATAATTTCTATTCAGATATATGGAACATATGTGTGTGGGATAGTGTGTATGCTATTCTCACTTCTTCAGTGTTTTGGTGCTAGAAGCTATCATAACCAGCAACATGCTTCCTTTTGATGTATGAGTTATCTAAGGAGTGCAACTCCCGTGACTACATTGCAACATATACCTGCCTGTAGTGTATATACGTGTAGGTAATGATAAACACCGAACCTAACACATACATACATACAAATATGTGATCATAGACAGTGATATGACATTGGATATGTGACATTAGCTAATGATTCCAAACTCCATGAAAAAAACATATTCAGTATCTATACGATCAACGGGTCTAAATGTTGCTTTTATTACAGCAGAAATTAGCTGTGCTATATATAGTAGCTGTCAGAATTACAAGTGGTATCAGCAGTATTATCATTGACATCCTCTTGCTGATGGTGTATGCTTAGTTGAGGCTTTGGGAATGGGTGATAAGAATAAGAATATGCCAATATATTACGCAATACATTACTGGTGATGTTATGGGCTTGTCAACCATACATGTATACTGCTATCAGATTTCCTATTTAGAATTGCATTTGGGTTGCCTATCGGCTAAGAGTCAATTAGAGTTGTGTCCGTGATGTAACAATTTCTGTATTGCATAAGCATCAATCAGTGATCAAGTGATATTTTCACAACAGTTTACACGGAGAGACATACACTTATGTGTGTCACGGGAATTAGTTGATATGTGTAAATGGTGAACATGGACAGGTTCAATGTGTAGAAGAGAAACAGCAAAATATGTATTTTTTTCATTCAGTTGTTATAGTAGATAGCAACCCGTCCATTTTGTAAGTCTTTATTTAACGATGATTACAAATGATGTGTCTCAATCTGAAATATGAGAGTATAAGCGTTACATTGTGCTACACTATATATCCTCTAGTTAGTATTTAGCTCATCACTGACACTTCACTCTACAAATCGCATCATACATACACGTATGTCACCTATGACATCAGTGCTTGAAGAGACATGTTGCAATGTAACATGCATTCATCAATAATTTATATAGTGATTTATAATCATACTAAATGCATCAGTAGAGGTGACCGCAACTCAGGCCCCTTGTATATTCATCTAATATATTTTACATAAATACGATGTACGACCTGTGAGCAATGTCTACCAAACAACATCTAGCATCACAGTCAGTCAGTGATGAGTTGATGACTGCTACTTATATGTAGAAGTAAGAACAACATGCAAAACATCTTCTACTTTCATTAATTTATTATTAACTTATTGGACTTGTGTAGTAACCTAGCTTAAAACTCATAAGAATATAACACTTTTCATAGTTTATATGCCTTTAAAGACGGAATAATGGCACCATTTTGGAGACATGATTGATAAATCAATAAACAGTAATGCCTACGATTTAATAAAAATTGTTTTACCTCTGGCTTTATAACTAGTCATAATAGTCATAATAGTAGAACACTGTATGATTTTGAAGACAGCTGATAATGGCCATCTTATATTTTGCTATCCATGGAATGCCACCATCACAATATGTTTTACCATAAAATTAAGCAATAAGAATTAATTCCTGTGCTTTCTCCCATCTGCTATCATTTAGAACAGCCGTACAAATTGATTCTCCATCTTATTGCGCCTGGGATATATTGCCTTTATGGGTTGTTGTTGTTGTTTTTCGAGATGTCAGAGGCAATTTTGGATTTAAAGCTAATTTAAGTATATTATACAGCAAAGAACAACAAGTTCGCTAGGTTATAAGATAATTGTAAGATAATTGTAAGAAACGAGAGTTGCTGTGCAATTGTAACTAATATTGCCCATATTAATACATTCAGGATTTTACAAAACAGCGGCCATCTTGGATGTCGAGGCATTTCTAATCTCTAGCCCTAACTTTGTAAATGTGTACTTAATTTGCGATTATCTTTCAATATTTGTCACTACAGCCTCCTTAAATTATTGCGAGAGGCAGTGAGTTTATAAGTCTGTCACCCGCCGCCATCATAAACATGGTCAGATTTGCCTATTTGTTCAACCGTCCCGTGATGCCTAACGAGGACGACACAACAATTTTCGTCTGTTCCGTGTAAGCTCGCTGTGGTTTTTCTCCGGGCATTCTGGTTTTCCTCCAAATTAAAACCAGGCCGTTTTGCGCGATTTAATGCTAGCTCTAAATCAATTAGTGCTAGCTCCAAATAAGAGAATTTAACAGCTCTTTAAATCAGGCCCGTACGCAGCCCTTATAACCCTTTCATCACCACAGGCCTGTATACTGGTATTGGCAAAAGTGTAGATCCAGAAGAGTCGGCTCGTGACGAACCGGCTCATCAGGATCTGCATTTTTTGTAAGCAATTTTCAGAATTTTGAGAACAAAAACACCCCATGTTCATAAATGGACTGGTCTGAAAATCATTTTGTGATGATTGGATTGGCTTGCAAAATTAACATATCAAAATCCATTCCAGCTACTAATTAGAAGTGAAACGGTTAATCTGCCAAGGTCTATCCGTGGATGTGCAAACACATTTATTTAGCCTTTCGCGCCGTCGATAACGCACCCCCCTAAATTAATTCCTGCGTACGGGCCTGTAAATTAATTAGAGCTAGCTCCAAATGATTTAGAGAGCTTGTCAAATGATTTGGAGCTAGATAGAAACGAATTAGCGCTAGCTCCAACTGATTTAGAGAGTTCTTCAAATGTAATAGAGCTAGCTCGAACTGAATTAGAGCTAGCAATAAATCATTTAGAGCTAGGTCTACATTATTTGGAGAGAGGTCTAAAAGACATATATATATATATATATATATATATATATAATGCTCTCTTAAAAACATTTAGAGCTATCTCAAATTAATTTGAAGAGCTATATATCTAAATCATTTGGAGCTAGCTCTAATTCATTTCGAACAAGCTCTAAATGATTTAGAGAGAGCATTAATTACTTATGCGGGCTTTTAGAGCTAGCTCGATTTGATTTAGAGCTAGCTCCAAATGATTTAAGAGATCGAGGTTTTCAAATGAATTGGAGCTGGCTCCAAATGATTTAAATTATAGAGTGCTCTTCAAATGATTTGGAGCTAGTCTAAATATTTAATGCGAGCTCTATTAATCTACTTCACAGGCATGTTAATGTATCATTTACATCAGTTTCAAGCATATGCTTTGGGAATTTTTTGTAAGTCGGATCATGTTTGTCCTGCGAGATGGTTTCAATTCCAGCCGCAGACTGTTTGCGCCACCACCAGGGTGGTCACAGGTGAGGAGATTGAATTTATCTTTATTAACAATAATTAAACCTATATTTTAATTTGTGAATATCCAGAGCAGAACATGGCTGCATGTTATGGGGAAATAGGTCCCACAACATCCATATGAAAAATGAAAGTAGCGGAGAATAGCAAAATGTGTGGTCATTGGTTAGTTTATATAGGATAAATCTTTGGTGGTGGTGGACCTTCTAACCTTATCATGTTGGCCAGCGTGAGGATATATTTCGCAGGGGTATAATTAATCGTGTACCGGATCAAGGCTGTTTCCCAGCTTCTTAGAAATCCAGTGCAATCCTTAGTAACCAGCTGGGGCAAGTGATCTTGGAATTGGCAATTTGTGAATGTCAAGAAGTTCTTATTTTAAATAAAAAAAGAATACACCACGGGTAAGATATTTAACTAGTCGTTATGTTAATCCTAACAACTTTCCAAATTTACCCTTCCATTCTGGACTAGAAACATGAAAATAATTCAACTACAAGTACAAGTAGACTTGACACGATTCAGTATACGTTTCTGGCAGCACGATTTACTAAAATCTACCCAAATCTTACCCCAATCGGCCCAAATATAAAATAAAAGTAACATCTATGATTATATTATATACTTTTTCTACAATATATCATTAGTACAATGGTGTTGGCTAATTCTGCGCACCTAAGGCTTTCCAAACAAATTTGTATGTCATTAACATACCCATACAGTAGCGTAACCATTTGTCGGGATTACCCCCGCGTCGGGAATTTTCGTAAACCGCATTTGTCACTAATCACGGAAACTTTCACGGTCAGTTTCCCGGACATTTTTTTGCAGAAGACACCTATCTGTAAAATGGATACAAATATTCCACATCGTCCTTTGTCATGTAAGGTTTTAATCAAAATTGTTAGAATACCTTCAAAATGTTGTATTTCAGCTATTCCCACTTTTGTCCACTCATAAACATCATTATTGAAAAAGATTTACAAAGCATGGTTCTGTCAGTCTGCGTCACTAGATTCTTTAGCCATTTTGAGCAGTCAATGTCGTGTAAACACAGACTGGTAGCTGTCCAATTACCAAAATAGAGCTTCTCACTATACTGGGGGGTCTTATATGAAAAACAATAAAAAAACTAACACATAATTATATTTGATTACACAGATGTAGATATAAACTCTGTTTTTAATAGAATGTATTGTTCTGTTGATTATACAAATGCTCAGAATAATATTCTACAGTTTGTAGATTGTTATTATCTTGTTGTTGGTATAAATCCTGCCTGTAGTGTGCACCATAATGAATATGGTAAAATAGCATGGACCACAAATGAAAATTAAACGTGATCTGAAAGCATCTTGCAGTATGATTATTAGCCTTGTGATAATATTATTGTCATTTATGACTGGCAAAGGAAATGGTGGAAAATTGTTTACTGTACACGCCTCTGATAATTTAGATAACCATTTTTTACTCTGATCCGATGGTGCGCCACACTACAGGATGAGAATAACCCAACAACAAAAATCCAGAGTCTAAGGTAACATTCTATTTTCTACAAGCGCCTGGATCATACGTTAACAAAATGGACGACATGGAAACAAGCAACACTTTTAGATAAATCTGGTTTCACAGCACTTTTACAATAAGTTTATTGTTTTAAAAAGTTTTGAATAATTGTTTTCGTATGCTCATAGCTCTAGTAACTGGCCAACGAAGGCTTATTATCCAGAACCTAGGCATATCCACTGTACTAAGTAAACGCCAATGAAAGTCATCTTGCAGCACATTTCCTTCAGTGTACACTTGATAATTTCTTACACCAATATGTAATGAAACCTACACGTTTTCGCGATGGCCAAATACCCAGTTGCTTAGATCTAGTCTTTACGAATGAAGTAAATATGGTGGACAAAGAGAGTTTAATCATTGACTCACCGTTGGGTAATAGTGACCACGCTGTTTTAAAATTTGATTTTATGTGTTATTTGAACAATGAAGATGATAGTGTTGAAATATTCCAGTATTATAGAGGTGATTATGAAGGACTCGTGACAAGTTTTCAGGAGGAAAACTGGACAGACCTATTCGAGGGCAATAATGCTGAAAGCATGTGAAGTATTTTTAATACAAAGTTGACATCAGGAATAAATAAATATGTCCCCAAACGGAAACCCAACAAGAAATTCTTTCAACCTCCTTTATGGATGGACAAGGATGCGACAAAAGCTGTACTTACTAAACGTAAGAAATGGAAATGTTACAAGTACTCTCGATCACACGTTGCATATGCAGATTATGCTGCAAGTAGAAATTTGTGTACGAACACAATTCGTAACTCAAAAATTTCTTATGAAAGGAAAGTGGCAATGGAGTCGAAAAATAACAGTAAATCTTTCTGGAAATATGTGAACTCGAAACTTAAGACTAGAAGTGGAGTAAGTAACCTGAAAAAGTCAGATTCTACTATTACCAGTAATGATCAGGAGAAGGAAGTAATCTCGTGAATATTGAAATTACCCCAGAAGATGTCTTAAAAAAGCTAAAGGAGTTAAAAACCGATAAATCACCTGGTTATGACGGGTTAAACCCTAAGGTTCTACATGAAACTAGAGAAGCCATATGTCAACCACTATGTGCAATATTCAACAAGACTTTATTAGAAGGTGAAGTACCATCGCACTGGAAAAAAGCAGTAGTTACACCAATATTGAAGAAAGGCGATATACAGTTACCAGGGAATTATAGACCAGTGAGCCTCACTTCCATTCTCTGCAAAGTGTGCGAAGCGTTGATTAGAGATAAATTAATGGCTCACTTGAGTGATAACAACCTTCTTTCAGACGATCAGTACGGCTTTAGATCTGTCACCTGGTAGGTTCTGCACAACCCAATTACTTGAGGTTCTTGAACAGTGGTCAGCTCTCATGGACAGTTCTCTCCCAGTAGATGTAACATACTTGGACTTCAGTAAGGCTTTTGACTCGGTACCACACGAAAGACTATTATATAAGTTATACAATCTCGGCATTCAGGGTAAAGTGCTAGACTGGATTCATAGTGTTCTCTCCGGAAGAACCCAATGTGTTAGATATAGAAATGCATACTCTTCATGGTCGAGTGTGGACAGCGGTGTCCCTCAGGGAAGTGTACTGGGTCCGGTGTTATTTTTATGCTTTATAAATGACCTTCCCGAAACAGTGTCTGGACTTATCAAAATTTTTGCAGACGACAGCAAGATATTTTCAAATGCATTGGATGAAGACTTATGTAAAAAGCTACAAGAGGATCTCGACAAGTTATGTGACTGGTCCAATAGATGGAAACTATGTTTTAATGTGGCAAAATTTAAAGTTCTACATATGGGTTATAACAATGAGAATCATTGATACATTATGATTGATAAGGACAATAATTATGTTTCACTAACTTCTGTAGACGATGAAAAGGACCTTGGCGTCACATTTGAACGTAATCTTAAATTTGAAAGACGTATCACCAACTGCGTAAACAAAGCTCAGAGAACAGTAGGTTTAATCCGAAGATCCTTTGATTACATGGATAGCGATATGTTTCTTGTACTATACAAGTCCTTGGTACGTCCCATTCTGGAGTACTCAACATGTGTTTGGTCACCATACCTGAAGAAGGATATTCGTAGGGTTGAAAGTATTCAGAGGAGAGCCACGAAACTTGTCCATAATATAAGTCATCTTCAATATGCTGATAGAATGAAAACACTTGGAATACCTACACTAGAATATCGCAGGAAACGTATTGACTTAATCCAAGTCTTTAAAGCTGTGCACGGTTTGGATGATATGAAATGGCAGGATATGTTCACTTTATCAACAAACGACACAAGAGGACACTCCTTGAAATTATACAAAAAACAATGTCGCACAACCCAGAGGCTAAATACATTCACACTAAGAGTAGTGGACTCATGGAACAGCCTATCTGAAGGAACAATTAATGCTGAAAGCCTGAACGAGTTTAAGTCCCTCCTGAATGAAGAAAACTGGAACGAAAACAAGTTTTCTCCGTGTTAACCATATCACAACAATAGTGACATTATACGATATTTACATACGTTTATCTACACGTCGAAGCCGCAGACCCCCACATACGTTATACATAGTTTAAAAATTAGTGTTTGTAACGAAGATACGTCAAAGTAACAGAGGGACCATATAAGCATGTGTGCTTAAATTAAGGTCCAACAGATCCAGGTAATATTAATATTCAGTCAAAATTTCCAAATTTAAACGGCGCCCAAATTTTGGGAATTTGGTCAAAACAGCCCCTAATAAACGGCCCTCTATTATATATTATATAGTGTTATTTTTTTCTACATATATGGTAGTGACGCCAGTTTTCGGGGTATTCACTTATTTTGTAATTTATAGACAAATGTACAGCTGCGATGTGCTTTACGTCAGGTGATTAAAATAAGCATGACTTGATCTACATTAAGTCCTTTAAAATGCCACCAAATCCAGTGTTTGGATTAAATACAGGTAATGTTTGCAATTTAGGCCATTTTGTTCACGAATCTACCGTGAGTTTCTGCATCGTCCTTTAATCTGCTCTTTAATATTGTTAAAATCATAAACAATAGAAAAGTTTCAAGTTTTCCTTCACTGTGCCTCATTCATCTATGATCAACAGCTAATGAAAACTCTGGACGAATTAGCAAATTTATTGAAACTTTTGGAACATACCGGTACCCCGAAAATTCCAACCATAAGTCAAGATTGAAGATGGCTGAATCCTGTGTTGCTAAACGCGCTAACGCGAATTTTAATCTAATTTTAATCTAACAACAATCTTATTTTGAAGGCAAGCAACATTGAAAGAAATGTTTATCATTGGATTGAACTGACAATTTAATTCATATGTTATGTTTTATAAAAACCGCTAGTGGATGAACTTGGTAATACCCCGAAAACTAGACCCACCATCATACAGAGGCCTTGATAAGCTGCGTATTTGCGTAAATACGCCATCAAAAAATCTTAAAACCCAATTAAAATTGAAAGCCCTGCGTACCAAAACCCAATTAAAACATCGAGTAATCACAGGGTTCAATTTTGGGGGCGACTTGGGTGAAGTCGTCGCTTTTTTTCCGCCCAAGTCGCCCTATGTGTCCGGCAAGGAGAAGGGCACTTCGCTTTAAAAAAATATCGCAAAATATCGGAAATTCTAAAAAAAGCTGGAACCAAATTTGTTCAGGTAATCCCCATTTCCCACCCAGTGACCTAAATCTCGCTAATTGCAAGCCTGCCAAACTGTTTACAATACCATTTGTTTTACGACACCCAAATTTTCATCACATCATTTTGCGATTCACTAAAATCTTGCCTACCCGCTGTGACAATAAGTCACGGGTCGATAGTTTCAATAATCCCCTAGCCAAACATTGCTTGTGGCTACTATAATTGTCAGTTCAAAACACGTGTTATTCTCGTGACAAAGTTATTTACACAGTACAGTCAGTCGCTGGTAAGTAAAGGCAGCCCTTAGTGGCATGATTGACAGGTTACTGTCGCGAAAGACGTCGGCAATAGATCTATCAGCGATTGATCATGGACCCGGTATAGTTAACTCCCTCCGAATACTCTCAAACAGACAAACAAACACATGCAAACACGCGTTTTAACGGGCGCCAGATGCGAGTCGTTTCTGGGTCGCCCGGTGGCGAACAAATTTCGTAGTTGTCTACAGACATGTTTGTCAGCTTATGACGCTTTGTGGGATACCATTTCCGAAATAAAAATAGCATCCAATCGTTAGCTACGATTGTGGGTATACCCACTCGAGGCGCCACCTGACAAACCTAGTCGTGGCCTACACAGCGGATGCGGAAGGCCCATGATTGCAACTTTCTTTTTCACCGAAAAATGTGAAAGAATTAAATTTGAAATCCTTTGATGCTGAAAACAAGTATTGTTTATTACATTACTAACTGTTTATTTCAACCAAATATGGCTAACTCTATATTGTCAGAAAACATGAAAAAAATCTGTAAATATCACGGACAATTTCGGCGATTTCGTACCTACGTAGTTTCATCCTTTTGCAACTTTTTCCAATCGATGTTGACGTAACCCGATTTTTATGATAATTCTGTTTGGTATTAACTAAATATACAGAATGTATGCACATCCAAGTTCATAAATGATATTTATGTACACAGTTAAAGAGGTTCAAATGGGTGGTAACAACATATAATTTTGAGATGAATTAAAGAATTTTTTTTTTCTTCAAATTCTACAATCTATTTTCAAATTCTACAATCTACTACATTTGCTTGTATTTCTCCCCGTAAATATCATGAATATGTCTTGTTAGAATTGAGTCCTGAGGACTCAATTCTAATGAAATTCCCAGACATATTTACAGACAGAAATAAAAAATATACTCCTAATTTGTTTGGCGGATATTTTCACCGCTAGCATGCAGAGTTAATAGTAAAGATTTGAGGAATATGGTTTCCATTTGAGCACTAAAATATTGCAATAATCCAAAGGACATTGACGTTCATCAGAGCTCCAGTTAAGGTACGTAATTGGACCAAATTTTCCGGTTATTTTTCTTATTTCTTCACGAAAAATGGCAAGTTGGGATTGCTTTAGAATCGTCTCATCGAGACGATTCTAAAGCACTCCCAACTTGCCAATTTTGGCGAAGAAATAACAAAAGTCTCCCCAAAGTTTATCAAATTACGCACCTTAACTGGAGCTATGGTTCATACTTCGCTATATTGTCATTAAGAGACAAGGCAACAATATGAGATAAACATATCATCATACACTCACCTATAGTCTGTTTCACGAAACCTGCCAAAATTTTACGGCTATATAAACAATGCAAAAACAATTTTTTTTTTCGATAATATTAAATTAAAGCAAAATTTAAGAATGCGCCTCTTTATTTCGTGAAATTTGGTCAAATATTGGTTTTATTACGAAAAAATTATTTCTCTATGGGAATTCATACACTCACCTATAGTCTGTTTCACGAAACCTGCCAAAATTTTACGGCTATATAAACAATGCAAAAACAATATTTTTTTTCGATAATATTAAATTAAAGCAAAATTTAAGAATGCGCCTCTTTATTTCGTGAAATTTGGTCAAATATTGGTTTTATTACGAAAAATTTATTTCTCTATGGGAATTTAACATGGGGGGGAAAGAGGTAGAGGACTTGTCGGAGGAGTCAAAAAACTTTTTTTTTGGAAATTGAAACCTGGCTAGATATAGCTTGGAAATGATCTGACTAAGAAAACAAAAGTTAAATTTTAAAAATCGGTCCAGTATTTCTGAAATTCTAAACAATTTCCCCATGTTAAATCCCCATAGACATCTTCACGTAGTCTATGGGGATTTAACATGGGGAAATTTTGTTTTCGCAATAAAATCAATATTTGACCAAATTTCACGAACTAAAAAGAAGGTTCATTCTTAAATTTTCCTTTAATTTAATATTATCGGAAAAAATATGGTTTTTGAATTGTTTATATGGCCGTAAAATTTGGGCAGCTTTTGTGAAACAGACTATAATAAAGTTTGTAATAGCAAAATTCTTAGTAAATGATAAAATGATAAGTCAGATAATGAAAAATAAAAGTTAAAAATGATATAGATAAGTAATAGGGACATGGCTGGCTAGTCACTGTCTACTGTGGAACCTACCTTTACATGACCTGTAACCTGTCTGCACTAGATCTGCACAAATGAGCAATATGTTCACTTACTCCTAATAAAACACCACTCACACACGTACGAATGATGCAATACGGATGGTCCACTGATGCCCAGGAGGGTTCATCACCGGGGCCGTCCAGGAAGCTGATAAAATATTTTTGCGAGGAACACTGCCTGTACGGTTCTACTACAGTGAGTCTACGGATAGCCAAGGTATGACTACAGTGGTCCGGAGTAGACCGCAGTAGGTCTGTAGTATATCTGGGAAAAATGCCGGATTGAACACTGTGTCAAGACGGTACTAAAGGTGTCACTACAGATGATCTAGGTTCGTCCTGGACAGCCCCGGCGGAACTACGGTGCTGCCATGGTTGTCCCTGTTCCACTACGGTGTCGCACACCAAGGACTGCCAGGGTCTCCCTAGTGACGCCATACTATCACCTGGACAAAGCATGTTGTTGCCCTTTTCCAAAAACACTCCCGGTCCACCCCGGATCGCTATGGAAGTACTACGAAGGTACTACAGGCCCACTACGGTCACCTCGTTGCTGCTACGCATTCACTATAGTGCCAGAGAGTTCAAATGATCATCCCGGATGGCCGGATGAACAGTTCAAAACCTCCGGGGCGACCTACAGACCAATTCAGATCACAATGGTTCGTCAGGGTATCGCTTCAGTCTGGCTACGGACTGGGGCTATGGACTGCCAAGGTTCTCCACAGATCGCCATGGACCAAGCTCCTAGGGGTTTGGGACCATCCGTAGCCCTGGCGTGACTGAGGCTTTAGAACGAAGAATCTTATTTTATTTTTGATTCGACCCCGGGTCATGCATTATATCCCCATGTTCGACTGAATTTGGCAATTTTACCTTGTAACTTTTAAACCGTAATAGCTATAGACCTGAAACTTGGTATGTAGCTTCCTTATGATGAGTATATGTTAAAAGTTTATATCAATTTTTTATTCGGGTCATGGATTATCTCCCTCTTTTCGACTTGGAATTTCCAATTTTGCCTTGTAGCTCGTAAATGTTTTAAACCATAATAGCTACAGACCTGGAACTTGGTATGTAGCTTCCTTATGATGAGTAGATGGGCACATTTTATTTCTATTGTTGTTTCGACCCCTGCCCCTCGGTCATGGATTATCTCCCCCTTTTTGACTCAACGTCTCCATTTTGCCTTTTTAACTTTTAAACCGTAATAGCTGGATGCTTGATACTTTGGATGTAGCTTCTTTATGGCGTGTAGATGCACAAAGTGAATTTCTAATTTTGATATGACACTGATCCTTGGATTATCTCCTCCTTTAGGACTTAGAATTTTGTCTTGTTTACTATCAAAGCGATATGTGGGACATCCGTGTTCTGTGAACACATTTCAAGTTTTATACCGGATTACTTGTTGCCCCTTGGCGCATTACACTATTTAGTGTATGCATACCTAGAAATGATGCTGTTGTTATGTTGGTAGTGTAAATTCTGGTCTTCAACCAGTCTACACAACCGCCTAACGTAATGTTGCCAAGATGTCAGCATTTCTGGTCATCTATTGGCAATTGGAAGTCACAATCGCTGCTTGATTTCAATTACAATATTCAATTATTTTCTAATAAAACAATTGACAGATATTGGCAAGATTAGTGCAGGCGATGTAGTTATTTTACATTTACAAAATTATGCCCTGATTCTGCACTGTTTGCATTAACCGATATAGCGGGCTTTCGGGTTCAAAGGGTTAAAGGTGCATGCCCACTCAGTAGGCACAAACTGTTCTTTATGAGAATTAAATAAGTGTATAATTGTGTCACTATTCCACCAGTTCTAACAATTACCGTACAAATTCCCGCTATGCAGATATAATCATTTAGTAATATTTATTTTACTGATAGTGACGTGCGGTGTGTTATTCATATGCAAATGAGGCATGATATTTTTTAATCATTTATACTAATTAAATGCGTCGCCTGAAAAATAATATTTTTGACAGATTATAAAATATGATCATTGCACATCAAAAAATAAATACAGATAATAAATAGTAATGTCTGTTAGTATTTTAATGAAACACTGTTATCGCCCCTGATATCAGTGTCAACATTTACGTCAGACATAAAATGTATAATAATGTCAATTACTACGTGGGGCAATGGTGAATGAACGTTTATTTTGCCAGAAAAGGTCTCAGATGATGTCTCTGATATAAAGAACATTTTGTGCCTACTGAGTGGGCATGTACCTTTAAAAATAAACAACGTTTTCATTCCTGAGTCACTTAAAATTAACATGTTTCCTTATAATCAAAGGAATGGGTGACCAAAACGATAAAGCGCACGTGAAGCACGTCCTCACGATGGACACAGTAAACCCGCGGTCCGTGGAGATGGAGTATGCAGTGCGCGGCCCCATCGTCGCTCGGTCCGTACAAATACAGAAGGAGCTGGCAGCGGGGGCAGAGAAGCCATTCCAGAGTGTGATGCCGGCCAATATAGGTGACTGTCACGCCACCGGCCAGAAACCGATCACATACATACGACAGGTAAGAAACTGGACCCACGGTTATACAGTTGGCCTAAAATGTGGCTGTCACTGGAGAAATGGGGCTTATGGGTTTTGCGAATAGTGTAGATCCAGATCAGCCTGTGCATCCGCACAGTCTGATCAGGATCTTCACTGTTCGCCATTCTGTCAATTAAACGGTTTTTCATGCTTATAACAAGCAATATAAATTGCCTTCAGGATACACAGGTGTGCTATTTGATCTGGATCTACACTGGTCACAAATCATATAAGCCCCCTCCAGTTGCAGTCACATATACGATGTGGGTGTTATATCAAGTCTGTGGATATTAATATTAAGTATTACAATTCGTAACATGTCCAGCTGCTGATCAAATAGCACACTCCTGTAGCCTGATAACGATCTATATTGCTTGTTAGAAGCATGACAGGTATGTCATTGATGGAATAGGAACAGTGCAGATCCTGATCTGATAGGGGGGGGGGGGGGGAAATAAATCAGGTATTTCAAAATGTTAGTCCAATAAACTCTATGTACATGCATTTTCATCCTACTGGACATTCCATACATCAATCATCTTAGCTGTTGCTGGGATGTTAAACCCATTCAATTTCACTTTCACTTGTAGGTAATTGCCTTATGTGCCTATCCCGAGCTGATGGAGAGCTCAATATTTCCCGATGATGCCAAAAAGCAAGCTCAGCAGATACTCGACGGATGCAAGGGGAAGAGTGTTGGATCATACAGGTAGGCTGGCCGGAGAACAACATTTATCAGGATCCGATTTCACCAAAATTGCGAAGCATACTATATAGAACTAACGACTGCATATATTTGATGATTAAAAGTATGTAGAATTATTATACTGAATTTATTACATTATCACAGCCAAAATGGCTGTGATAATGTAATAAATTCAGTATAATAAAAATTAATAAATTTATCCTTAAATTGAAAATTTCTCCCTCAAAGTGTGCTTATCAAGATAAGTATACTTTGCAATTTTTATCACAGCCAATATTTGTTTGTCAGTGCCCGGGGTATCCGTGAGCCTCTGCTCACTTGCTCTCGTATTCTCTATTTATCAGGTACCTTGCTGTGCATTGACCAAATACAATCTGCCCGATAACAATGCACCATAATCAATTACTTAACGGTCTTTTACAATCAATTTCAGTATGAGTGCGGGTGTGGAACCAATCCGACGAAACATCGCGGCCTACATATCGAACAGAGACGGCCACCCTGCGAACGTCGACGACATTATCCTGTGTACGGGGGCCAGCGACGGCATTAAGACTGTCCTAAATCTCCTCATGACGGGCAAAGACGGCGACGAGCGGGCGGGAATCATGATCCCCGTGCCGCAGTATCCCCTCTACTCGGCCACACTGACAGAGTACAACGCCTTCCCCATACCGTACTACTTAAACGAGGAGAATAACTGGTCGCTTGACGTTGATGAGCTGAAGCGGGCGATGAATCAGGCCCGTGGTAAATGCCAACCACGGGCGATCTGCGTGATCAACCCAGGTAACCCGACCGGCCAGGTGTTGACGCGGGAGAATATTGAGGGCATCATCAAGTTCGCCTACCAGGAACACCTCATGATTCTCGCAGACGAGGTCTACCAGCACAATATATACGCTCAGGTAACTATCAGGGCTTGTGCTGATAAACCGTCGGAGCTTATACAGTCGAACCTGTCCTTACAATCACCATAGCCGTTTCACCCCTAAGTTACTTACAACACCGCTATAGAGGTCTGTAGTGTTGAAAGGGTTAACACTTAGACCGCTACTCACAACAATGGTCGTCTGCTGTTGCTTTTATATCTTGCCTTATTTCTCAATAAAAACATGGTTTGACGGCACTTCAGAATCATTTCCAATGGAAATGATTCTGAAGTGCTGTCAAAGCATGTTGTAAATATGATAAAAATGGAAAATAAAAAATAAACAGCAGACGACAAAAAAAAAAAGATAGCGGTCTAAGGGTTAATATCGTCTGAACGGATGCCGATCTGCTCTGATAGACGCCTTTTGTATTAAAATAGAGTTGTTTTTATTTGTGCCCGTACCGACTCTACAAGTTTTATGTTGATAATTGGTTTCATCCTCTCCCTTTGTCATTCGCACAAGATTCCTGCGTATTTAAAAATCATTTATGCCACTTAAATACCACTGATGGTTTGTTAATACTCGTTTTAACACATGTAAGCTTTTTGTTGGGAGTTTTTTTCGATACCGGAGGTTGTGAGTTCAACCAAGGCATAAAAAATACTTTCATAGTTTTTCCAACCCCTGGTTTGTCGGATAAGACTGTAGACTGGGGTCCCGTGTCTATATGACCTTATCTGTTGCTTAGACTTTGGACCCATTCACTTTTTCTTTTTCACGCACACTGAGGTTTCTGCCGATGCTCATTGGAAATGATTTCAATTTCTGTCATTGTTTTTGATGAGAAAAAGATAAAACATAAACAGCCAATGAGATAATATAATTCAGCATTGTAATGAAATGAAGCTCAGCGCACTCTGCTTGACCACAGTACGCGTTACTTGGTGAGCATTGGATCTCTACACATTTCCTCTCCTTGTCTAAATCCCGTTGAAATTGAGTTGATTTCAAATGTCCATTCCGATCACGGCCTGCTCTGTGCACTATTTAACCCTTTCACCCATAAGTAACTGGAATGGATTTTGATATGTTAATTTTGCAACCAATCCAACCATCACAATATGATTTTCAGACATTTATGAAAATTACATGCAAAAAGTGAGTGGATGGTTAGTCGGACCTGAATATATAGTTTTTTTATTGTAAATATTCAGTTCTGATTTTGGGATTTCCCGCCATTTGTACAGGTAATATACCGGTATGGGATTTAGTACTAAACCCACTGACCCGGCCTTAAATGACCTTAGCTGTTGATAGACCGTTAAACCCCAATAAACTTGCGAAAAGTGCAGATCCTGATGAGACGGCTCATCTGGATGTACACTGTTTGCAAACACTGCTATAGATGTCTGTAGTGTTGAAAGGGTTAATGAAGTTCAGCACACTCCACTTGACCACAGTAGGCATTACTTGGTGAGCGTTGGATCTCTACATGTTTCCTCGCCTTGTATAAATCACATAGAAATTGCGTTGTTTTCACCTGTACATTCCGATCACGGCCCGCAATGTCTGCTACATGTATTTACTAAGTGATTCACCTGTCTTGTTTCTTACAAACAGTATAACCAACAGCATATATGCTTATCATGCATTGAATGTGTACTAGTGGATCAGGAGTTACACTGGCCACAAAATCACATACGAGACACGCCATGCAATTTTGTACCTATTAAGAACATGTGATTATTCATGAAATATATTTTAAAACAGAAAATGTGATATTTTCTGTAAATGACGTCGAAAGATGACAACATTTTCATTTGCTATGAAAATGTTGTCATCTTACGACGTCATTTACGGAAAATATCGTAAAGTTTGTAAATATTTTTCACGACACATCGCACTTGTTCTAAGGTACAAAATCACATGGCGTGTCTCGTATACGAAGACACTAACATGTTATTCTTGTATTTACCAGGGATCCCAGTTCTTCTCGTTGAAGAAAGTCCTCACAGAAATGGGTGCGCCATACTGCAACATGGAGCTCGCATCGTTCATGTCGGCGTCCAAGGGATTCATGGGTGAATGCGGATTCCGCGGCGGCTACTCGGAAATCATAAACCTGCAGCCGGACGTGCGCGGAATCCTCATGAAGTCCATCTCCGCGAAGCTGTGTCCGCCCATCCTGGGCCAGGCCGTCATCGACTGCGTTGTAAACCCTCCGAAACAAGGGAAACCGTCGTACGAACTGTTCCAGAAGGAGAAATTGCAAGTCCTCTCACTTCTGAAAACGAAAGCAACCATGGTGACGGACGTTTTCAACTCCATCGAGGGTATTAAATGCAACGAGGTTCAGGGCGCGATGTATGCCTTCCCGCAGTTGTTCCTACCCCAGGGGGCGGTGGACGCGGCCCGGGCACTCGGACAGGCGGCCGATTTCTTCTACTGCTTTCAGCTGCTCGAGGAGACGGGAATCTGTGTGGTGCCTGGCTCAGGGTTCGGTGAGAAGGAAGGCACGCACCATTTCCGTATCACCATACTGCCGCCACACGATATGATGAAGGCCCAGCTCGTGAAGTTTAAAGAGTTTCATTTGAAGTTTGTCGCCAAGTATCAGTGACAAAAACTACATGCTTAGATAGGTGGGTACGGTGTTGTTTACCTAGCAACTATATTTGGGGCTATAATACAGTTTGTAGACTTGTTACATCCAGGTGCCTTTTGCTACCACGAACAATTCAATGATTTAATTGAATTCAAGCAATATATTTTTCCTTGCTAATAGTTCAAAACAGTTTCACCTGAAGTTTGTCACCAAGTATCAGTGACGAAAACTACACGCTTAGATAGGTGGGTATGGTGTTGTTTACCTAGCAACTGTACTTATACCCCCGCAACGAGTTATGGTGGGGTATACTGGAGTCAGGTTGTCCGTCCGTCCGTCACTAAACTTAACATAAGAGAAATATGTTGTGCCTTAAATGGCCTTAGCTGTTGAACACCAATAAATCAAATAAATGAAGCACCCGGCTCACAGCTAACAAGCAACATGGATTGTTAAGAAGCTACAGGAGTGCTATTTGATCAGGAGCTACATTGGTCACAAATCCCATAAGCCTCATTTATCCAGTCACAGCCACATTGGGGCTGATTATAAAATGTGTATCACATCATGTGCAGTTTGATAATTGCTCCCATTACAGTTAGACTTGTTACATCCAAATGCCTGCCATGTACACTACAAATTGTGTGGCATATGAATTTCGTATGTTTTTCATATGAATTTCATATTAAATTCATATGTTTTTCATATGAATTTCATATGCAAACGATATAAAGTGAGCCGATATGCAATTCATTTGCAAATTATTCATATGAAATACTTATGAAAGGTCTTTTATGAAATTCATATGAAATTCATATGAATTTCATATCGGCTCTTTTCATATGCAATTCATATGTTTTACGTATGAACAGCCTATGATTTTTTTTCAGATGAGTTGCATATGTGGCACATTTTGCTGTGTATGAGGAGGACCTTTACCTAACACAAACAATTCTATGATTGAATTGAACGATCGATTTCAAGCAACATATCTTGCTAATAGGTTGCACTCCTGCATTTATATCACATCAGAGCTCCAGATAAGGTGGATATTGGCGCATTTTACACACTTTAGCAGAATACACATTGATTATCGAAAGTTGGAGTACAAAATATTCACAGCAATGTGAAAATACGCATTGATTTTCAAATTGAGTAGTGAAAATACTGTCATAAAGTTTAAAATTTACTTAGTTGAGCTGCAAAAAGCAAACAGGGTTTGCTTTTTGCAGCTCAAATAAGTGAATTTTCAAATTGTTTTATTTTTTATCCTTTGTTCCCTATTTAATAAGGGAAGAAAATCAATAATACATTTGTAAAAGTAAAATACGCCTTGAATTTGAAATATGGGGGTATAATACTCTTTTAGATACAAAACTTATCTGGAGCCTGTCATATCATAAACAAGTCTCAGATACAGCCGAGTCAGAAAAAAAAAACATGCGCATCTTGGGGCCGTTTCACTAATCTTCGTACAACTAAAATGTTCTTAAGTGCAAATTGAGGATCGTCTGGAAATTTCAATTGATGGATTTACATTTATTGAGCATAGGCTGCATATGCAGCCTATGCTCAATAAATGTAACTCCAATAATTATTTACAAGAAAACATTGTTAGTGAGAAATTTACAGACAACCATAATTTTGCACTTGCAAGCATTTATTTTAGTTGTACGAAGTTTAGTGAAACGGGCCCCAGAGCTTTTTATTGTCGTGGACAAATAAACATATCGTAAATTGATGTCTGCAGTCACAAACTTGATCTAAGAACAACTTTATATTTTCAGGTTTTTATATCCCAGTGATGTCCCTTTGACAGCTTGTATCCACCGAATCGAGGCCGTGTGTCTGTTTACTATACCTTGACCTCACTACCTGGGCTTTCCATGCTCCTTAAGATCCTGCTGTACAGGTTGACCGGTCCATTGACATTCATGACCCTGCTGTTGACCGGTCCATTTGGGTAACGTACCTTAACCCTTACACCGTTATCTTAATTTGTTGTCGTCTGCTGTTTATTTTTCCATTTTTAAAACAAAAACTTTAGAATAAATTACAACATGCTTTGACAACACTTTAGAATCGTTCTCATTGTCATGTTTTTATTGAGAAATTTATGGCAAGATATAAAAGCAACAGCAGATGACAATTGCTGTGTGTAGCGGTCTAAGGGTTCACCCCTAAGTAACTGGAATGGATTTTTATATGTTTATTTCCGAAGCAATCCAATTGTCACAAAATTATTTTCAGACAAATCCATTTATGAAAAGGGGGTGTTTTTGTTCTCAAAAATATGAAAATTACTTGCAAAAAGTGCAGATCCTGATGAGACGGCTCGTCACGATCTGGATCTACACTTTTTGCCAATACCACTATACAGGCATGTGGTGTTGAAAGGGTTAACCCTTTCATTGGTAAAAATCTAACGTTGGATTTACCATGAAATTTTTGGACTATTCCATTAATGAGAAAATGCTGGTTTTTTTTAGAATTGAACAATGCCGACAAATACTGCAGATCCTGATGAGACGTTGTCTGGATCTACTGTGTTTGCACAAATATTGGCCTTATGGTCTGTTGCGTTGAACATGTTAATTCAAATGTTCAAACTGCTTGTCTACACCGAATCTCGACCGTCTGACCGTTCATCGCGACTTTGGCTGTCTATACTGAAATGTCTGCTGGCTGGGTGGGATTATATTGGTCCTACATGTATTGCGTAACTTGCCTTAAAATTAAAATGTTCAAACTGCTCGTCTACATGGAATCGTGACCGTCTGTCTGTTCATCACTACCTCATCTGTCAATGTTGATGTTCCTGCTGACAAGATGGTGTTATACTGGGGCCTCACTAAACTTTGTACGACTAAAATGTTCGTAAGTGCAAATTTATGATCGTCTTGAAATTTCAATTGATGGATTTACATTTATTGAGCATAGGCTGCATATGCAGCCTATGCTCAATAAATGTAAATCCAATAACTGTTTACAAGAAAACAGTGTTAATGTGGGATTTACATAATTTTGCAGTTGCGAACATTTTAGTCTTACAAAGTTTAGTGAAACGGGCCCCGGGTTCATTGGGTAGCAGGCCTTAATTCAAATGTCCGAACTGCTTATAAAAGCCATTAATAAATTACTTTGGATCTCAGATCCCGCTGTGTCAGAAAAATCCAAGAGGTTTTTATCGTCATGGACAAATAAAAACAAATTGTATATTCACTGCATGATCACGACCCAGCAAAATGTGTGAAATCCAATCATGTTTGATGAAAATCTGATAAATTCTTCACGTCTAAAGAGGTGACAGTAACTTTATAAAAATTTGAACCATGTGTTAAATGAACATGCATCTGGCGACTTGAAAGATATCGGAGAAAAAAATGTTCAAACATTTTTTGTGAAACGGGAAATGCAGGAAACGAAAACATTCCGCAAAACGCCGAGAACCAAAGTATTTTATAGCCAAATACTGAATTGTGACCGGTTGTCCGTTCATCACTACCTCGACTATCTATGTTGTTTCTGCTGACCATCTTGGTTTTATGATGGTGTTACTCCAATGGGTAACATGCCTTAATTCAGGTAAATATTTGGACACAATTTGCTTTTGGAAACTGCTATTGAATAGGGGTTTCCCAAAACAACATTGTGATTAAATCATACTAACCCTAAATATTGGCACACTCGCTGTTGTGGGGGAACCATATATTTTATGTGTTTCCCCAAATAAATGGTGTCCGAATATTTAGGGTTATTGCGGAACTCGCCTTATTGCAGTAACAATTTCTCCTCAAGCGTCTGATACTGTTAACCCTTAGAATGCGGGAAACAAAAATTGTCGTCAGCTGTTCTTTTATATTTTGTCTTCTTTCTCGATAAAAGCATGATTTGACAGCACTTTAGAATCATTTCCATTGGAAATGATTCTAAAGTGTTGTTAAATCATGTTTTTTGATGAGAAAAATGGAAAACAAAAAAATAAACAGCAAATGACAAAATTTAGTTCCGCATTGAAAGGGTTAATTGTGTAATTATATAGGCCTATTTGACTTTGACCTGAGAAATGGGGTTTATAGCACCTGTGACCAGCGTAGCTCCTGACTTCTGCAGTCTCATAATGGTACATGCCATTGGTTAGAAATGTGATATGTGCATCTCTGAATGATGAACAGTGTGCACCCTAATCAGACTGTGCCCATACGCAGGCCGATCTGGGTCTACACGGTCACACATGCCATAAGCTCCATTTCTCCAGTCACAGCCACATAATTATGATGTGTATAATGAAATACAATATTATTTAAACCTAAATGTATCTCCTTCGAAAAGTCAACAAATATTCTCATATTTATATAGGACAAGAATATGGATTATCTTCAAAATGTAATGATTTATTATTGCGAAACCAGGTGAATAGAACCAGGTACCGTACATTGCATTATACCAGTGTATTGGTCCCATAGAAATGTCAATCCTGTTAATGGATTCTTAATGGATTGTAAACGGAGATATGTACACCTTATATTACATGTAGCAACGATATGTATTGTGTGGATATCGTATTGTTACTTGCTTAATTCAAATTACAGAATGAAGTATTAAATCATAAGTGAATGTGCGCTCTTGCAAAAGATTCTTACGGCATATGCGACCAGTATAGGCCCTGATCAGCCTGTGCATCCGCGCAGTCTTATCAGGGCCTATACTGTTCGCCATTCGATCACTGGAACAATGTTTCTGCCAATAGTTGACCCTTTCACCCCCAAGTAACGGGAATGGATTTTGATATGTTAATTTTCCAACCAATCCAACCGTCACAAAATGATTTTCAGACTAGTCCATTTATGAAAAGGGGTTGTTTTTGTTCTGAAAAATATGAAAATTACTTGCATGCAAGTGATATAAACTATTTCCTATAAATCTCGTCAAACTCCTGCAGTTTGCTCAGGCTCATCCAAATTGCTTTATTAAGAATGAATTTTAGAGAAAATATTATAAATCGATGGCAATGTTCACAGTTATGCTGAGTGACCAATGTCTACAATGGTTGGAAATGTACATATTGTAGTTAGATCATAGCGGCCTTGTAGTTCCCTCATACTGCGAGGTACGGGTATAAACGTGGCTGTGACTGGAGAAACGGGGCGTATGGGATTTGTGACAAGTGTGGTCCGTGACTAAATAGCACACTCATGCTGCCTGATAGCAAGTTATATTGCTTGTTAGAAGCATGATGGGTGTTTCATCGATGGAGTGGTGAACAGTGCAGATCCTGATCAGACTGTGCGGATGCACAGTCTGATCTGGATCTACACTGATCACTGCGTTAAGCCCCCACTGTTTTCAATAATGACCCAGCTACAAAGTTGTATGACCTTCCCATGTGATATTAGATTATATACTTCAAGGCAGGCTATAGACATTTGATATGATTACTGTTTGATAATGGAAGCATTACTAGTATGTCCTGTTGTTCCATTGCGGTAGTTGGTTCGGAGCATGTGATGGGTAATTTAACGATCGGTATTCACCCGTACCGGAATCCCGACAGGAGAACCAGGACTCCAGATAAGTTGTGTGTCTAAAGAGTATTATATGCCCTCATTTCAAATTCAATGTGTATTTTACTTTTATAAATTAATTATGTTATTCCATTGCGGTGGTTGGTTCGGAGCATGTGATGGGTAATTTAACAATCGATATTCAGGATCGGAGTCCCTACTGGAGATAAGCTCCAGATAAGTTGTCTGTCTAAAGAGTATTATACACTGATTTCAAATTCAATGCGTATTTTACTTTTATAAATTCATTATTGATTTTCTTCCTTATTAAATACGGAACACGTGATAAAAAATATAACAAATTTAAAAATTCACTTATATCACCTGCAAACACTGTTTGCTTTTTGCAGCTCGACTAAGTAAATTTTTAACTTTATTACAGTTTTTTCACCACTGATTTTAAAAATCAATGCGTATTTTCACATTGCTGTGAGTATTTTGTACTCCCACTTTTGATAATCAATGCATGTTCGGCTAAAACAAGTGCGTACAATACGCCAATACGCGCCTTATCTGGAGCTCTAGAGACCTGGGGGCCGTTTCACTAAACTTCGTACGACTAAAATGTTCGTAAGTGCAAAATTATGATAGACTGTAAATTTCACATTAACAATGCTTTCTTGTAAACAATTATTGGATTTACATTTATTGAGCATAGGCTGCATATGCAGCCTATGCTCAATAAATGTAAATCCATCAATTGATATTTCCAGACGATCCTAAATTTGCACTTACAAACATTTTAGTCGTAAGAAGTTTAGTGAAACGGCCCCCAGGTTTGGCTCTCTAATAAAACGTGTTTATTGACATGACAGGTGTATCATTGACTGAATGGCGATCAGTGCAGATCCAGATTTGCCTGGTCATCCACAGTCGGATCTGGATCTGCACAAATGCCGCAAGAGATGAGGTATTATACAAGGAGCATGCGATGGGTAATTTAACGATCAGGGCCCGGTTGCTCAAAACATCCGTTAGCTTAACGAACTGTTAAATCCTTAACTGAATGGTTAAAATCTCTGTTTTAACAGAGATTTTAACCATTCAGTTAAGGATTTAACAGTCCGTTAAGGATTTAACAGTCCGTTAAGCTAACTGGTGTTTTGAACAACTGGGCCCAGGGTTCATCCTTACCGGAATTCCGATTGGAGACCTGGTTTGGCCCTCACATATGTCTTTGGCATTTTGTATGTGACAGTTGAATCTGGTTATACCCCTTATGTGAGTACATGTATTACGATTATTCGTAATCCTATTTTAGGGGAAGGGGCTTAGTGTGGTATGGACCTGGCACCAGTAGCCTATTTCACCAACATTGCAAAGTATACTTATCTAGCAAAGTATACTTTGAGGGAGAAATTTTCAATTTTAGGATAAATTTATTAATTTTTATTATACTGAATTTATTACATTATCACAGCCAATTTGGATAATGTAATAAATTCAGTATAATAATTCTGCATACATTTAATCATCAAATATATGCAGTTGTTAGTTTTATATGAAATAATGCATTTCAGGAAAAATAAATGATTACTCCCTCAAAGTATACTTTGCTAGAAAAGATATTTTGCAATTTTGATGAAATAGGTTACAGGTCTCGTTATTCTAATTTCAGGGCTGAATATATTTTTTCTCGATGTAAATATTCTGTTCTGATTTTGGGATTTTCTCCCCAGTGCAACAGGTTAAAACGGGGTCGAACATGTTTGCCCGGCCTTACATGACCTTAGCTGTTGATAGGCCGTTAACCATCAATAAACAAACAAGCAGTTTTGCTTTATCCTCAATCTTCCAATTATAATGCGTGTATATGACATGTGCTTATTCTAATGAAATAAAATACTGTTTTACACTGAATATTAACCCTTGAAATGCTGAATTAAATTTTGTCGTCTGCTGATTATTTTTTATTTTCCATTTATATCAACAATTAGTGGTTTTGCAGCACTTTAGAATCAATTCCATTGGAAATGATTCTAATAAAGTTCTGCCAACCAGGTTTTAATGAGAAAACATACAAAATATGAAATAACAGCGGACGATGATTTTCGTTTTCTGCAGTCTAAGGGTTAAGTGATTTTGATAGGCTGATTCTGATAACTCCTATCTGACAGCTGTTTGATACTCGGTTTGTTATGTGAATGTTGGATTTCTCTCAGGAATTTCACATGTTACTGCTGCTGATGTTTGCACAATCACATGTTAGTTTGTTCATGACTGTGTAATTGAATGTTGTCATAGTACCACTAGACTTTCTAAACCCTTTCACCCCTAAGTAGCTGGAATGGATTTTGATATGTTAATTTTGCAACCAATCCAACTTTGACACGATGGTTTTCAGACTAGTCCATTTATGAAAAGGGCGTGTTTATGAAAATTACTTTAACAAAGTGCAGATCCTGATGAGACGGCTCGTTACGAGCCGGCTCATCTGGATCTGCACTGTTTGCATAAACCGCTTTCGGGCTTTCGGGTTCAAAGGGTTAATACATGATATACTGACCGACAAATTACACAATACAGTCGGGTAATGCTGTATTATACAATAAAGACGATATTTTCGTTAAATGAGTTGGAAGTTGACATTTATTATAGACAAAATTGCTAGTTCTGCATTTACGCTGCTATTTTTGTCGTCTTTCTACATGGGTGACAGGTGGGAGCATGCGATGGATAATTTAACAATCGGGATTCGTCCTTACAGGTATCCCGAGCGGAGGCCTGGTTTGGCTCCCAGGTATGTCTTTGACATTCTTGTATGTGAGGGTTATACCCCTTGTATGAGTAATATGATTATTTGTAATCCTATTACTTTTTGGGGACGGGGCCAAGTGACCAAGCTCAGGTTATTCTAATTTCAGGGCTGAATATATATTTATTTCAATTTATATGTTCCGTTCTGATTTGGGGATTTTCTCCCCAATGCGCCGGCCTTAAAATAACCTTAACTGTTGATAGGCTGTTAAACACCAAAACATCAAATCAAGTCTATGTCATCTACAGAAAAGATCTCTTGTATTCTATAAGCAAATGTTACAAGTTCAGTTTCTTTTGTCAGTTAGTATATGAGCCCTGGTCAGGAATATTCCCCATTATTATGTAACCTTCGGGCCGATGGTTGGGAGCATGCTCAAGGGTATATTTAACTCTTTGCGTGCTAGCGGCGAAAATTACCGCCAAACGAATTAGGAGTATATGTTTTATTTCTCTCTGTAAATATGTCTTGAAATTTCATTAGAATTGAGTCCTCAGGACTCAATTCTAATGACATTCCAAGACATATTCGTGATATTTATAGGGAGAAATAAAAGAAAATACGATGAATTGTCGTCTGCTATTTTTGAACTATTTATAGCCCAGAAATTTCCCAACATGCAAAGAGTTAACAATGGTATTCATCCTTACCGGAACCCTGATACCCCTGGTTTAGAGGTGAATCCGGTTATACCCATTATAAAAGTAGTAAGAGTAATACTAATCCTATTACTTTTGGGTTTGAGGCTAATGATCATGTTGTCAAGGATGGATTGACGCCAGCAGACACGCATCGCAACACTGACGTAAATGCACACAACATTATGATATCATACCAGCGGTTAACTTCCTATTTTGCCATTCTGAATGAAAATAACTATGTGTTATACCTTTAAAAATGTTATTTATTCCCATTTACATTTGGCTATCTTTTGCTTTATTAAAATATGTTCATGACTAAATTTAAACAGTTTTGGTCTAGTTCTGAGATTCTTATGCGGGAAAATGACAAAGTTTATTACATTATGAAATAAACATTTGTTTTATTCCATAGCTTTATTTCACATGTTATTTGCAACATTACTTATATCGTATTCTGAATATGTAATTATAACTAATCATCTTACAACGCTGAATTAATTATTGCCGTCTGCTGTTTACTTTTTATTTTCCATTTTTCTCATCAAAACCATACTTTGACAACACTTTAGAATAATTTCCAATGGAAATGATTCTAAAGTGTTGTCAAACCATGTTATTATTGACAAATAAAGACAAAAACGTAAATCGACAGCAGACGAACAATTTACGTTTCCCGCATTTTAAGGGTTAGCTAACTGAAATATACCTGTAGCAGTAATGGAATAACCTGAACCGCTGAACAACATGAATATATCTGAATAGCAATATCCTGACAATGTGAGACTTGTTGTATACTTTAACCCTTTCACCCCTAAGTAACTGGAATGGACTTCGATAGTTTAATTTTGCAACCAATTCAACCGGCATAAAATTATTTTCAGACTAGTCCATTTATGAAAAGGGGGTGTTTTAGTTCTCAAAAATATGAAAATTACTTGCAAAAAGTGCAGATCCTGATGAGCCGGCTCGTCATGAGCCGGCTCATCTGGATCTACACTTTTTGCCAATACCACTATACAGGCCTGTGGTGTCAAAATGGTTAATAGCATGTCCTGGCTATTTGTTGTTTAAATGTTTCTTGTTAAATATAAAAGAAGATTATTTAGTGCTAAAATTAAGTTATATATCTTATTTGTTTTCTAAATCAGTGCCATATGTTCTTGTTTCGGCTGTAGCCTTTTATACTGTCTATTTTCTACATGTTTAGATCACATGTGCTAATATTATTACTTTTAGGGTGTAGGGCTATTAAATGACTGGTGTGGTGAGGACCCGGTACCTGATCAGGTTATTCTAATTTCAGGACTGAATGTATATTTTTTTCATGTAAATATTCAGTCTTGATTTTGGATAAAATATGGGATTTGACCATGTTAACCCGACACATAAACTAAATGCCCATTGACGAAAGTCCCATTACCCCACCCACTTTTTGTTGTACTGGATGTTACGGTTCTATTATACCGTAGACATAGTACGACACCAGATGGGTCGAGTACCAGTAATGGGATTTTTTTAAATGGGTATTTTTTTTGTCACATGTCCGAGTCTTATCACCTGTAGCTAAATGTTCTGCATCATCCGACAGTGAGTATTGTTATGTTTAGTTGTCAGTATGTGTTACACTTATATTACCACTACGTGTTTCTCAGTCAAAATATTTACAAAATTTATGATATTTTCCATAAATGATGTCCAAAGTCGACAGAAATTTCATAGCAAATGCGGAATTTTATTCCGCATTTGCTATGAAAATTTTGTCATCTTTTGCGACATTTGCAAATATGTTTAATGAAAAATTGCACATGTTCGCACAGGTACAAAATCACATGGCCCGTCTCAGACATGTTTGTTGGATTTTTTCCTGTGTGAGTGTTTTGTATCTAAATAATAGTTATAGCTCATATATTGGATTTTTAACAAATTAATTTCTTAGTTTATTAAAAATTCAGTATCTGAACAAAGACTATTTTGTTTGTTTGGATTTAACCCCACCCTATACGGTATAATATTCTGTTATTGGTAGTTTGATTTTGAACCTGCATGAACACACCATAATGCGGTACATGTCTCGTCTCGTAACGTCTGGTTATAAATATAACATTGTACTTATTGCGAACAATTAATGATTAATTTCATAGATATTGCTGAAAGGGTCGCATTATGTGATTGATACGAAATGCTGTGCTTTCATTGATTTAGAAACTAGGGTGAACAGTATATTATTGTTCACTTCTATTGTTTGTTTTGAGCTAGTTACTGTTTGAAATTGGCTGTCTATTATTTTTATATCACAATTTAGGAAGTGCTGTTAACAAAATGTGCCAAAATATAGGTCATATGCAGTAAAAACTTGGATTACATTCGCATTTTACATATCTCCTGATATTTTTGTTGGATCTTTACCTGCTTCATCAACAGCTTTGTCATATCAGTGGCTAATCACCCCGCGTCATCCAGGTAACCTTGACACAGAGCTCCAGATAAGTTTTGTGTTAAAAGAGTATTATATCCCCAGATTTCAAATTCAATGCGTATTTTACGTTTACAAATGTATTATTGATTTTCTGCCTTATTAAATAGGGAATAAATGATAAAATAAATTTAAAACACATTAAAACATTCACTTATTTGAGCTGCAAAAAGCAAACACTGTTTGCTTTTTGCAGCTCAACTAAGTGAATGTTCAACTTATTACAGTATTTTCACTACTCTATTTGAAAATCAATACATATTTTCACATTACTGTGAGTATTTTCTACTCCCACTTTTGATAATCAATGCATATTCTGTTAAAACAAGTGCGTAAAATACGCCAATACGCACCTTATCTAGAGCTCTGTGGGCACGATACTCCCCAGCGATTGCCTTGTACAATTAGCCTACATTCCTAGATAAAGTGCTTATATAAATTTATTTTTTGTTTGCGAAGCTTAGTTTATCACTGTTAGCCCTTTCAACCCTAAATATCTGACATTTCATTTCTTTCACCATTCATACAGGTGCAATACGGGATGCAACCCGGTTGACCCGGCCTAAATTAGCTTTCAGTTAGCTGCTGACAGGCCGTTAAACACCATTAAATAAATAAATCAAATTGACACTTCCAGGCTCATTTCTGGAATATTCCATTAATCAGATTTGGCGTACTTGTAAAAATGTCTGCAATATCGTAACAAACGCTGCAGATCCATAATTATGAGATCTGATGGCTTGTTGCAAGCCATCTCATCTGGATCTACAATAGTATTAAGTCATTTTGTTTATAGCGGCCACCAGTACGAAGACTATATGGGCCACTTTTCTACAGTATTATAGGAATGAATGGCCTTTTTTTTGGAATTTATCGGGGTATAAACTTGGAAAAGTCGCGGGAATACTGGACGAAGGCCGGAAGGCCTCGTCCAGTATTCCCGCGACTTTTCCAAGTTTATATCCCCGATAAATTCCACAAAAAGGCCATTCATTCCTTATAATTCCAGCATTTGAAATAAATTCATCAAGGAAATGTGTTTATTTTCCGTTTTCTTAAGAATTATTTTAACTGCGCCTGACGGTTACGGAAAGTAGTTCGGCATGGAGTTTACTGGGATATAAATTTTGGACGGAGACTTGCAACGGACCAATCAAATGTTAGGGAATTGTGTAAATATTTTTGTGCTGGAATTTTTTGCCAATTTCGGCCTTATGGTCTGTAGGGTTGAAAGGGATAAGCAGTGTAAATGTATTGGAAACATTGCTAGATATATGTTGGTTGATATTTGAATGCTTTACAATTTAATGGCATATTATATATGAAATAGTTATACCATGTTATTGTCAATGAATTTGACATGCTCAGAATGGCTTATAACCGCCCTACATGGATTCATTGTAAAACTTTTTCAGCACTTTCTCGAAACTCGTTCTCGAAATCAAGCAGTTTGATTGGTCGAGGCAGAGCAAAGCTCTGCCTCGACCAATCAAACTTCTTGAATTTGAGTATAAGTATAGAGTACTTGCTAAGAAAGTTTTATTTTAATTACAAACTCAGATCTAATGTAATGTTATTCATATTTGTATTGTTTTTACCTACCTGTATTTGATACTGAGGAGTGTGGGTGGCAGGTGGGAGCATGCGATGGGTAATTTAACGATCAGGATTCATCCTTACCGGAATCATGACCGGAGACCTGGTTTGGCCCTCATGTAAGTCATTGGCTTTCTTGTGTGTGTGAGTTGAATCCGGTTATACCGCCTATATGAGTGATATGATTATTTGTATTACTTTTAGGGGAAGGGGCCAAGTAACTTTGGTGTGGTATGGACCTGGCACCAGGTCGGGTTATTCTAATCTCACGGCTGAATATATCTGTTTTCAATGTAAATATTCCGTTCTGATTTTGGGATTTTCCCCCTAATACCGCAGGTTAACTACGGGATCGAATCCATTGGCCCGGCCTTGAATGACCTTAGCTGTTGATAGGCCGTTAAACACCAATCAATACAATCCAATTCAGCATTGTTCCTCACTTGTACATTTCTATACTTGTTACTGGTGTAGATGTCCAATGTGAAATTTAATTTTTGATTCAATACCCGGGTTCATCTCCCCCTTTAGACTTTTGCCTTATAGCATCGTAAAAATATACGAGTAAGATTGCGATGTGCTAGGTTGGTTCCTTATGTGTAGAAATTTTAAGTATCTCCCACTTGCAGAATTGGAACATTTTTCCATCCTATCTGTGATTCACTATTTACGGAGCATAGCAGGGGACATGGATTTTTAGCCAGGTGTTTTGAAAAATCCAGGCTATTGGATTGGCGAAAGCCGGGCGGGCGGGGGGCGGGCGGGCGGCGTCCACAATCAATGTTAAGTTTTCGTGTTTTGAGTCCATTTCTTTGTTACTGTACCACCTAGGACCACCAAACTTTCACAGCTTCATAATCAAGGGGTGCCCACCACATATCACTATCCAACATGTTACTTTTTTTTTAACTTGACCCATTTTTTCCGCGCAATCAACTTAGCCATTTTCAATGTTAAGTTTTCGTGTTTTCAATGTTAAGTTTTCGTTTTGTGTTTAAGTCCATTTCTTTGGTACTGTACCACCTAGGACCACCAAACTTTCACAGCTTCATAACCAAGGGGTGCCTACCACATACAACTATCCAACATGTGACCATTTTTTTACCTTCACCTATTATTTCTACGTAATTGACTTAGCCATTTTCAACGTTAACTTTTTAACGTACGTCTGGTTAAATTTTTTGGTTAAAACTTTTTTGTTATACTATATCTCTGCAACTGCTTCGCCCATTACCTTGAAACTTCACATGGGTGTTTATCATCGTCCATATTTTTACTCTAACCCCCAACCGTGCGGCCCCTGTGCCCAATGTCAAGGTCAAATTACTTTGAATTTATTTGTTAAAGTTTTTTCGTGTACTATATCTCTGCAACTGCTTCACCCATTACCGTCATACCTCACATGGGTGTTTATCATCATTGTCGCACCCGCTTGCGGAAAGCGCGATATCGTCGGCATTTTGGCATACGTCCGTCCGTCCGTACGTCCGTGTGTCCGGTTAAAGTTTTTTCGTTAAAGTTTTTCCATCTACTATATCTATTTTTTTAGTGTCCATGCCTCGCCCCAAGGCGCGACATGCAGGCCACGGCCATCTAGTCTACAAAAAGTGGGTATAATTATGTTATCCAAGTGTCCATGCTTGGAAAAAACCTGGCCTTCGTGGCTTTGCCTCGTTTCTTGTTTTTTATTAATTCATTCCCACGAAATAACAATTTGTTCCCTCATTTAACAATTTGTTCCCTCAAATTAACAATTTGTTCCCACAATATAATAATTTGTTCCCTCAAATTAACAATTTGTTCCCATGAAATAACAATTTGTTCCGTCAATTTAACAAATTGTTCCATCGAATTAACAATTCGTTCACACAAAGTAACAATTTGTTCCCGTGGGAACAAATTGTTATTTTGTGGGAACGAATTGTTAAAATTGAGGGAACGAATTGTTATTTCGTGGGAATAAATTAATATAAAAAAAGAATTCTACATCCCCTGCGGGGCTCCGTTACTACTAAACCGGTAGGTAAGGGACATTTCTATGTTCTATTGACAATTTGCTATTGCAGTGCGAAATATCACAGTGTGCCAATCATCATAGATTGAACATACACCACCATTCTCTAGTACAGGGACATGCTGCTTTTGCAACACTTGTGTTGTTCATATTTATCTGTGCACGCATTGGAATTTATGCCGTTTTTAAATAAAGTAGATTTTATTTGAATATTTGAATGACTTGTCATTTATACTGGTAGTAACAATTTAACCCTTAGACCACTACACACAACAATTTTCATCTGCTGTTGCTTTTACATCTTGCCTTATTTCTCAATAAGAACATGGTTTGACAGCACTTCATAATCATTTCCAATGGAAATGATTCTGAAGTGCTGTCAAAGCATGTTGTAAATTATTCTAAAGTGCTGTCAAAGCATGTTTTTGATGGGAAAAATCGAAAATAGAAAATAAACGGCAGACAAAAAAAAATAAGATAGCGGTGTAAGCGTTATGTATACATTGTCATGTTATTGTACCCCTGGCATACAAAGTATGTTGAGAAGTATATAGTTTTGTATTTCCCGATGGCGTAAATTAACGGCAGGGGTTCCTCCTTATATAACGATTTTCCCGGTTTGGCCCTCAGGTACGTTTTTATTACTCTTACCTTGAAGTTGAATTGGGTTATTGCCCATTATAAAAGTAGTAAGATTTGTACTGGTCCTGCTGCTTTTGGGAGGGGGCAAATGATTATGGTGTGGTGAGGACCAGGCATTAGATCAGGATTATTCTGATTTCGGGGCTGAATATATAGTTTTTTTTATTGTAAATATTCAGTTCTGATTTTGGGATTTTCCCCCCATTTGTACATGTACTTGAACATGTACATGTACTTGTACAGGTAATATATGGGATTTAGTACTAAACCCATTGACCCGGCTTTAAATGACCTGAGCTGTTGATAGGCCGTTAAACCCCAACAAACAAACATGTCGAGAAGTAGATCTACATGTATATAGTTTTGTATTTCCGTCCGTCTGTCCATGCGTAAGATTGGCTTTAGAGTTTTTGGGTACCCATTATCTATGATATTGTCAGTCGGATTGACTTGAAACTTCATATATTTCTTTATCATCACCCATAGTTTCATTCTATAGCCATGTGGCTGTCATACCCAAGATCAAGGCCAAATGACTTAAACAAGTATTTGTTGGTCGGAGCACGCAGTGGCCGACGTGTATTTATGAGCCCCTGCTCACTTGCACAAGTTTGTATTGATATGGTAACTGCTGTCTGTTCCACGTTTTTCTGCCGACAAACTTTTGGCTATTAAACACATTAAATCTAAAAAATATTTAAATGTAATTACTTTTTCACCAATAACAAAAAAGTCACCCTCCCCAAAAATGTTTGATGAAATTCCATAAAATATTGATTTTATAGCGAAAAATCTATTTTCCTGTGGGAATTTAACATCAGGGAAAAAGAGGTGGAAGAGGTGGGGGAGGAGTAAAAAAATGTGGAACAGACAGTAGATGCTCACTGTCCAAACACTCTGACCAATATTATATGGTCGTATCCTGCATTGACCATGTTGACTAGGAAATACATACCCTGGCCAATCCACAGGTTGACGTAATGGACCGAGGTCTATAAATACATTAACTATGCCTAAAAGCATCAATATATGAAGAAAAAAAAAGATAAAATTTGTTTTTTACTCCCTCCTTATAGGCTCCATAATTATGGAGTCTATATGGAGGGAGTAAAACAAAATGTTTAGCTTTTTTTTCTCATTTATTGATGCTTTTAGGCATAGTTAATGTATTTATAGACCTCGGTCCGTTACTTCAACCTGTGGGCCAATCGAGGTTCAAAGACTACATTCGCTGGCTCGTCATTGGCTGACAATGTTGCATACTGTTATTGTACATGTATGATGTCAGTGCAATTACACAGTGTAAACATGTCTGTGTTCATTTCAATGTAACCTAAATTGTATGGCTGCAATGCAGGGCGACTGCTAAAGAGAGACCTGTAACCTATCTCACCAAAATTGCAAAGTATACTTATCTTGCTAAGTACACTTTGAGGGAGAAATTTTCAATTTAAGGATAAATTTATTAATTTTTATTATACTTAAATTATTACATTATCACAGCCATTTTGGCTGTGATAATGTAATAAATTCAGTATAATAATTCTGCATACTTTGAATTGTCAAAAAAAAAAAAAAAAAAACTTAGCTAGATATAAAGTATGCTTAGCAATTTTGGTGAAATCCGCTATTGGTTTGGCCCTCATGTACGTTGTTAGCATTCTTGTATGTGACAGTTGAATCTGGTTATACCCCTTATGTAAGTATTACGATTATTCGTAATCCTATGACTTTTAGGGGAAGGGGCCAAGTGACTTTGCATTGGTGTGGAATGTGCCTGGCACCAGGTCAGGTTATTCTAATTTCACGGCTGAATATATATATATTTTTTTTTTTTCGATGTAAATATTTCGTTCTGATTTTGTGATTTTCCCCCCAATGCTGCCCCGTGCAGGCACCGGGGCGGGATCAACTGATCCTGAGAATAGTGCTGCAGTAGCCATTGCTTGTCGTAAAAGGCGACTAAACTGGCTTAACGATTGGGTTCATACTTTCCGGAACCCACTATACCGGATTTGGCCCTCATGTACATTTTTGGCTTTCTTGTATGTGAGAGTTGAGTCAGGCTATGCCCCATATATAAAAGTAAGATTAGCGCTAATCCTATTACTTTTAGGGGATGGGATAAATGATGCTGGTGTGGCGAGGGCCTGGCACCAGATCAGGTTGTTCTAATTTCAGGACTGAATATATATTTTGATTGTAAATATTGAGTTCTGAAGTTGGGATTTACCCCCCTCGGACAGGTGGATACGGGACTCGACCCCGTTGACCCGTCTGCGTGTAGACTCCCTGAGGCTTGTACCTCTATGTCAGAAAAGCGGACGTTAAACCCTATTCACTCACTCACTCACTCCCCCCAATGCAGCCTGCCCTAAATGACCTTAGCTGTTGATAGGCCGTTCAACATCAATCAATCAATCAATTAAAATCTAAGTCGCCCTGTGTTACAGACAAAAAAACTGGGTTAATTTCAAGGAAGATAAAACAATTGCACATTTCACAGCATACACTATTATAACCATGCTCCAGATAAGCTGCGTATTTGCGTAAATACCCAATTAAAATTGCCAAAAAAAGAATTGAAATCAGAAGTAGCGAGTATCAAAAAGCAATAACAAATTTGTGGTACCTTTATCATGCTGCAGAAACAATAAACAGACCACAAATATAGCATATTTTTCTTATTTTCCACGAAAACACATCTTGGTATTTCATTAGAATTGTCTACTTGGAGACAATTATAATGAAATGCCAAGACATGTTTTCATTTCGAAGCAAACTATTCAATAATTGCTGTATGTTGATGCGTAAACAGTAGTGTGATTTTATTTTACCCAATTAAAATTTTGAAATACCCAATTGCTTCAGATATGATTGAGTGAAAATACTCAATTACTAATTCCTTATCTGGAGCACAGTTATAAGTTCATCATGTTCATAAGGCTCGACTTGGAAACCGTAGCAATTCCTCGGCTAGCCTCGGAGGTTCTACATGTATCCTAGCCTCACCTGATAAACTTAATGTGTCTGTGACTGGAGAAATGGGTCTTATGGGATTTGTGACCACTGTAGATCCTGATCAAATAGCCCACACCTGTAGCCTGATAATGGATCTATAGAATGGGGAACAGTGCAGAATCAGATCAGACTGGATCTACACTGGTCGCAAAACCCATAAGCCCCATTTCTCCAGTCACAGCCACACTGAACCCCCTCTCCAGATCCGCGCCTACGTATTGTCATTTGACATATCAAATGACAATAAGTGTGCTATTCTGTTATTTTTTTAGCATTGACTTCAAATGCAATATGGCCGTCACAAATAAGCAGTTCCATAAAGGTTCTGATACACGAACAGCCTTAGGCGAAACAATCCAAAGTGCACAGTGTGTAACACAAGCGTCGCTACGGCGAGCAACGCCACCACGATACAGGTATTCCCCGGCTTATTCCAGTCCAGCACGTCATACAGAACGTTTCCTTGTTTGTCTTCACTCCAGTAGATGGCGCTGAAGATGATGTAGAGAAGCCCGTATGCTATTGGGTATATGAAGTGCAACAGTCGTACCGGCCGTGCCACTATTGCCACGTCTATAAGGACAATCAATGTGTTTACCCCGTGCAAGTTCATGTCCATCGCGAAAACAGCTGCATCACCAATGCTATTCCCCCATGGATACATCGCGGTGTAATAAACGGCTGTTACGACTGGTCCAAACACGTATATGACATCGGCAAGTAGCCATTGCAATTTCATATGCCAGTCTGTGTTGAGTGTGTGTAGGCACAGCGACATTCTTTCTTCATCTTGGGATACCCGACCATGTTGTGCTGTTACAGGGACCTTCTCTACACCTCCAATGCTGTTACTGAACGCTACATTACACGTATCGTCACTGTTAGCGCGTGTCTGCTTTGCCTCAAACGCGGGGTTTGTTGCCGATGCATCCAGCTTGTTTGTAGAGCCTTGCGTGAATCTGACGTTCAAAACTGTGTCATGGTCTGCCAGTGTTGGTTGCCGCAGTAGGCAGTATACGGCGGTGGCCACGGCGGACAGCAGGTAGAGACAGAGGGCGAGATACGTCCACACGGTCAGGTAGGCCATCACGCTGTGGTGGTCCTGGCTGTGGATTGAGGCGATGGTCACGCCCAGCAGCCAGCCCATGCAGTATAGCAACACCACCACCCGGTACACGACGTACACCAACGGGTGCCATCGCCACTGGAAATAGTCACAGGTGAAAGACTCGGACCTAGGACTCGGGCAATGGCCACAGGTGGAAGATTCGGACAAGGAATAAATTAGTCGGATAGATCTGTATACTGTTAGTTACCGGGTATGGAAGGTGTTCGAGCCAATTCCCACTCTTAATTACATGTATAAACCAAAATGAATCAAATGTATAGTCCTTATTTAAATATGGCTGATGTGGCCGGTTGGTGAGCCGCCAGCTAGTTAACCCTTTCAACCCTATATAACTTGTATGGACTGAGATATGTTAATTTTCCAACCAATCCAATCATCATAAAATGATTTTCAGACTAGTCCATTTATAAATAGTGCTATTTTTTTCTAAGAAATTGAAATTACGTGCAAAAAGTGTAGATCCTGATGAGACGGCTCGTTACGAGCCGGCTCATCTGGATCTACACTGTTGGCAAGCGCAGCTATAGAGGTATGTAGTGTTGAAAGGGTTAAATGGTATTATAGTCTGTTTCACGAAACCTGCCCAAATTTTACGGCTATATAAACAATGCAAAAACAATATTTTTTTCGATAATATTAAATTAAAGCAAAATATAAGAATGAGCCTTCTTTTTATTTTGTGAAATTTGGTCAAATATTGGTTTTATTACGAAAAATTGATTTCTCTATGGGAATTTAACATGGGGGGAAAAGAGGTAGAGGACTTGTGGGAGGAGTCAAAAAACATTTTTTTTTGGAAATTGACTCCGAAACCTAGCTAGATAGCTTGGAAATGATCTAACTAAGAAAACAAAGGTTAAATTTTAAAAATCGGTCCAGTATTTCTGAAATTCTAAAAAATTTCCCAATGTTAAATCACTCCGTGAAGATGTCTATGGGGATTTAACATGGGGAACTTTTGTTTTCGCAATAAAATCAATATTTGACCAAATTTCACGAAATAAAAAGAAGGCTCATTCTTAAATTTTGCTTTAATTTAATATTATCGAAAAAAAATATGGTTTTTTAATTGTTTATATGGCCGTAAAATTTGGGCAGCTTTCGTGAAACAGACGGTAGTTGCCTGTTTGCCTGATGCCTGTCATATTGGATAGGAAGTGGAAAGTACTGATGTTCAGAGATTTATAGAGCATATCGCAAGTCGAAGCTGACTGGCCTTTTCAACAGGGGTGACACTATAATAAAAAACACTGTATTTTTATACCCACTTTTTGTAGAAAAATGTGTATATATATTGTTAAATATTTTATTTGAACCCCGTTCATGGATTATTTCCCCTTTTCGTCTTAGAATTTCCCAATTTTGCCTTGTAAGACGGAAAACGTTTTAATTGTAGTAGCTAGGGTCTTCCTTCTGGTGTGTATTTGGGCAAAGTGAATTGGGTTTTTTATTCGACCCTCTGTCATTTATGATATCTCCCTTTTTGACTTAAAATCACACATTTTTGCCTTGTAAGAAGTAAAACTTTTTAACCGTAATACATGTAGGTAGGGACTTGAAACTTTGTGTGTGCCTTCCTTATGGTGTGTAGATGCGCAAAGTGAATTTCGATTTTGGATTCGACCCCAGTCATGGATTATCTCCCCATTTTCGACTTAGCATTTTGGAAAAGTGGTTATAGTGTGATGGCGCTCCATTGACGGTACTCTAGTTATACTCTACTAGATATTGTGGTGATTTATTTCCATCACCTGTGAGTCGGACAATGAAACAACCGGGGGCCAGTTTTCACTAAACTTCGTACAACTAAAATGTTCGTAAGTGCAAATTTAGGATAGTCCGCAACTTTCAATTGATGCTATGCTCAATAAATGTAAATCCAATAATTGTTTACAAGAAAGCATTGTTAACGTGAAATTTACAGTCTATCATAATTTTGCACTTCCGAACATTTTAGTCGTACGAAGTTTAGTGAAACGGGCCCCAGGTCTCCAGAGCTGCAGATAAGGTGCGTATTGGCGTATTGTACTTGTACGCACTTATTTTAGCCGAACACGCATTGATTATCAATTTCAAGAACATTCCGTTAGCTGTAGGTGCACTACCACCTGTGATAATCTTCCCAATATTTGTCAATTTCTTTATTTCAAAATACTTGAATGCTGTGCTTGAAATCAAGCAGCTTGATTGTCTTGCTGAACAGCTCGGGCTCAGACAATCAAACTGCTTGATTCAGAAACGTTGCATTGATAATCTCTGCAAGATTAACATAGGCGGTTGTGTAGCCAAGCATTGGTGAAGTAGTTTCATATTGAATGTTCACACTTAACCCTTAGACCGCTACTCGCAACAATTGTCGTCTGCTGTTGCTTTTATATCTTGCCTTATTTCTCAATAAAAACATGTTTTGACAGCACTTCAGAATCATTTCCAATGGAAATGATTCTGAAGTGCTGTCAAAGCATGTTGTAAATTATTCTAAAGTGCTGTCAAAGCATGTTTTTGATGATAAAAATGGAAAATAAAAAAATAACAGCAGACGACAAAAAAATTAAGATAGCGGTCTAAGGGTTAATCTCTAAATATAGATGGAATCTAACGGTGCTAAAATGTATATGTACAAATCAAAATTCTATTCAAGTAATTTCAACTACATACCTGTGAAGTATAAAATGATTCTGGCTTTGTATGACCGAAGAGAAAATTCTTCAGTTTAAATTCTTTCTTCAGAATATCACACATTTTTGTCTGTAAATGACCACCAAAAGATATTATGTGCCGTCTCGTTGATTTTACTCCCGCCTGAAATGGAGCCACCCTAGACACCGTCCATGTGAATCATTGCTCGAGTCACGCTCATCTATCTGGTTGGCTATTGTTTTAATGCACGTTATTTGCTTTAAACCTGGACTCCGTCACCCCAGTAGCCTATTTCACCAACATTGCAAAGTATACTTTTCTAGCAAAGTATACTTTGAGGGAGAAATTTTCAATTTTAGGATAAATTTATTAATTTATATTATACTGAATTTATTACATTATCACATTTATTACATTATCACAGCCAAATTGGCTGTAGTTCTGTATGAAATACTGCATTTCGGAAAAATAAATTATTACTCCCTCAAAGTATACTTTGCAATTTTGATGAAATCGGCTACATGTTGTAATATAGGAAGTCATATTTTTTTTGTCCATCTTTAGATATGACTTTTTTTTCAGGCAAACTAAACATTAATTTACCATTACCGGACATGTTTTATATCAAACTTGAATTGCCACTTGGATATCAGGGGCGATAACCGTGATTCCTTAAAATGTTAACGGAAACAACTATTTATTCTCTCTATTTATTTATTTTGTGTGCAATGATCATAATTTATAATATGTGGATGCAGATATTTACTCAGATGACACATTTAGTTCATATAAATAATTTAAAAATGTCTTGCCTCATTTGCATATCAAAATAGCCTGATACAACCGCGCGTCTATCAGTAAATTAAAGATTACTAAGTGAGTATATATGTATAGCGGGCACTCGTAATTTTAAATACCGTTGGAATAGTTACACAATTATACACTTATTTAATTCCTATAAAGAACATCTTGTGCCTCTATATACCAGATAGGACCCCAACTTTAAACTCCCTATCAGTAAATATGTAGGGTTAGAGTTTTCAGAACATCACAAACTTATCTAACCCAGTTCAACTTGTGTTATCATTCATTGACGGCAATACGGTATTACACAATATGCCATACCCAATAAATGGCTGTGGCTGGAGAAATGGAGCTTGGTTTTGCGAACAGTGTAGATCCAGATCAGCCTGTGCATCCGCACAGCCTGATCAGGATCTTCACTGTTCACCATTCAACCAATGAAAAAGCCGTCCTGCTTATAACACGCTATATAAATCGCCTTCGGACTACACCGTCGGGTGTGCTGTTTTATCTGGATCTACCGTGGTCACAAATCCCATAAGCCCCATTTTTCCAGTCGCAGCCACATATACCATGAGGATGTTATATATCAAGTATGTGGTCGTTATATCAAGTACTACCAAATATGTATGTATTCTACGAATTGAGTGTTCAATGTAAATTGAGAAGATAAATATAACTTATTAAGTGTCTGTTTTCAAATAATAATACTTCACCCAATACAAGATAATCTTTGCAGTTTGACTACCATTCTTCATTTACGACTGTGTGTTAACTCTTTGCATGCTGGGAAATTTGTGGGCTATAAATAGTTCAAAAATAGCAGATGACAATTCAGTATAGTTATACCCTCCGCAAAGAGATGTGGGTGGGGTGGGGGGGGGGGGGGGTATACTGGAGTGCGTCAGTCTGTGCGTCCGTAAACTTAACATCAGAGAAATAGTGTTATAACTTCTATTTCCTTCATCTAAAATGCTTAATATTTCACACATGCATTCATGTAAGGCTTTACTACCATGCTGTGCCAAATCCATGACTGTCCAACCCCCGCTGATCCCAGAGTGTAGGACAATATCCCCCCCCGGACAATATCCCCCCCGTATATTTTGACCCAGGCGGACAATATCCCCCCCCCGTCAAAAAAGACAGGGCGGACAATATCCCCCCCATTAAAAATACAAGGCGGACAATATCCCCCCCCCCGTGGGATAATCCTAGGGCGGACAATATCCCCCCCGTAGAAAATCATAGGGCGGACAATATCCCCCCCGGACATTACCCCCATATATTTCGACACAGGAGAAAGAGTAACTAACAAGAATGGGTTAACAACCTTTATTTCCGTATACAAGCACATAAGCATGATAAATAATGATGTAGGACAGTCTTATTCACGAAAGTGCTAATTGAGACTTGTCATTTAGCTGTAAATGTAATGTAGCACATAGTGGCGAAACCTAAGAATTGTTCACAGTCTAATACACTCGCCAATCGCGAACAGGAAACTGGCTGTCGTTTTCGCTCCATCCCGGTACTGGCGGCATAATTTGTTAAGTCTCTTCTGGAGAGAAACGCTCGTCTTCTTAGCGCGTTTGGCCGATGGTTGTCCAGTCCGCTGACGTTCCATCTCGGTGTTCACGGCTGTCTGGTCTTTCTGCAGACAGGAGAGTACTGTCCACAGACTGGGATTACTATGTCCAACTAAATGTCTAAATGAGTTATTCCAACTTTCGCAATTGTTATTAGTTCTGTCGCCTCCATTGAGTGTAGTTTCATGTACATTCCATGTGGGTGGTGGAAAGCGCGGTGGTGTACGGCGCATTCTGAGTTTCTGTGCCTCGATGTCGAAGGAATCTGCAGAATGACTGTGTTCAGTAACCGACTTCATAGAGGTGGCCTGAAACAAATAAGGAACAATTAATACAAAGTCAATGTACAAGAAAACTACAATTTATTTATATTATAAACTTTTATATTGAGATCTGACAATAATGAAATACCAGCATGGCGTTTGCAATAAACGAGTATTAAAATTAAAAGTTTAGCCTATAATCCATTATGAAAACATGTGAAGTGTGTTCATCAATCTCATGTACTTACATCTAGATCTGTTATAAGAGCCCCTACGCACTTCAGACTGCCACGCTTGGAGCATTCCCATCTGATTGTAGATTTAGATGCCTTCTTCTTAGTGTAAGAGAAGCCATCGTAACAAAGCTTAACACCACCTCGTGTACTAGTAATGAACTCCATGATAGAGAACGTTTATGAGTATGGTCATATTATCTAATCTTTATATACGTGATTTATGTCAAATACCATCTCATAATCTTTAATCAACAATTAAACACTCACTTTAAGTGCAGTTGAGAGAAGCAATCATATCATCAATTAGCCAAACAATTAACATGCTTTAATTCCATTTGCAAACCAATCAGTTTAGGTGGAGTTGAAAGAAGCAATCAAATCTTCAATTAGCCAAACAATTAACATAATCAAAGTCCATTTACCAATCAGTGCAGTTGAAAGAAGCAATCAAACAAATCAAGTGAACACATTATGAGCCCAAAACTAAGGTCAAAGATGGACAAAATATTTATTATTATAATATTAATAAATAAATCCTGGGCCGAAGGCTCCCTGCCTGACGCTTGGAAAGAGGCTACCATTATCCCAATAATCAAACCAAACAAGGATGCAACTCTACCAGCCTCATACAGACCCATTTCACTAACATCTGTAATATGTAAACTAATGGAAACTATGGTGGCCATCAGACTAAAACATCATTTTGAATCTAATCAGAAAATTGGCCCAACCCAGTCAGGATTTAGAAATCATAGATCCACGATGGATCAACTAGCTCGATTAGAAACAATCATTAAAACAGCACAAATGGAAAAAAAACTAGTCGTAGCTGTATTTCTAGACTTAGAAAAAGCCTTTGACCTAATGTGGACAAAGGGAGCAATAGAACAACTAATCGGGGAAGGGCTGCTAAACAACAGAATGTTGCTATGGTTAGATAACTTTCTGACGGGCAGAAAAATTAGAGTAAGAATAGGCACAGATCATTCAGAATTTCAAAGTATTGCTAATTGGCAGCCCCCAAGGGTAGTGGTCATAAGCCCGACACTATTTAATGTCATGATAGATACATTATATACAGAATTAAACAGTATGAGTACAAACACAAAACCAGGCCTGTCACAATTTGCCGACGACGGCGCGATCTGGAAAGAGCATACAGATCTCAGAGTAGCCCTGGGGTAATACAGACAGCACTAGATAAAATAACAATTTGGCAAAACAAATGGGGCTTTAAATCTCCCCGCTTAAAACTGAGGCAGTCATATTTCATGGCGGTGGATTACTCTGCTATAAAAATGAGGAGCAGCGGTATGCATACATAAGAGAACAAACTTATAAAATTAAAGATCTAATGGTAAACAATCAAGCAATACCATACACAAAATGTGTAAAATTCCTGGGTATGTATTTGGACGATCGACTTACCTGGGGAACACATATAAACATAACATAGTCCAACGCTGTAGAAAAGATCTCAACTTAATGAAACTAGTATCGGGTACGTCATATGGAGCGGATAAACTATCCCTTCTATTGTTGTACAAAGCTCTATTATTATCAAAAATGGACTATGGCAGCATGCTGTATAAAGACGCTGCAGCGGAACACTTAGCTAAACTAGAACTAATTCAAAGAGCGGCCCTCAAAGTGGCAACAGGTGCATATAAATCAACTAGAGCCGCTGCAGTCGAGGTAGAAACCGTAGTAGAACCATTAGATCTGAGGCGTGAAGGAAATCTAATCAAATATTGGGCGCGCACCCAGCCACATGGTGTAAACCTGCCAGTTAACGAACAAATACGACCTAGGCGGGTATACAAATATAACAGAATAAGACTTAAAAAAGAAGCAACCATAAAAGAAAATAATCAAAAGTATAAAAACAAACATAACGATAAAGAAGCAAACAAAATTAAAAAAGCAAAATCCACAGGTAGGAAATTACAAACATGTTACGCTATGAATGCACAAATACTAACTCAAGAATATGGACTGAATGATTGTGAAATGCAGCCGTATCAGACCCATATACCTTACTATCCTTTCGAAATAACTGCACAATCAGATCTAACAGAAATAATAAAAAATAAGACAATGGATCCAATTATTAACCTAAAACTAGCAACAGACCACATAAACAAAAAATGGAAAGATAGCCTGCAAATTTACACGGACGGTAGCAAAATATCGAACAAGGCATCACATCCGCAGCTTTCGTGATACCACATTTAAATTACGTAGAACAATACAAGCTGACTTCCACACTAACAGTATTCACATCAGAATTAATAGCAATCGAGAAGGCCCTCATTTATAACCTAACATTAGATAATTATAAGGATACAGTCATCTTAACTGATTCACTAAGCTCCGTCCAAGCAATCAACTCAGGTACTTCTAAAACAGACCTGACAAAATACATCTCATCAAAACATTATAAGCAATACAATATCTAAAGGCAAGCTATAATAAACATAGATTGGGTCCCTTCCCATATTGGAATACCCGGTAACGAAGACGCTGATAGGGCTGCAGGCACAGCGCATTTAATAGGAAACAATGAAGCAACATTACCAACACATCATGAAATATGTTCTCTCATCAAACAAAAATGTAGGTCAAAGTGGCAAACAAGGTGGAATAATGAACACTTAGGCAAAAATGGTGGACATATTTTGCAAGCAATGTGCCCCACCATCCCTACAAAATGTAAATTGTATAGTAAAGATAGGAGAGCAGACATAATTATATCCAGACTAAGGCTAGGCAGAAATGGCATAAAATCTAATCTATACCATCATGATAATAGTAGTGAAGATAAAATGAATTGTTCAAATTGTGACGAGGACGAAATTGAAAGATCCTTGGCATTATTTCTTCAATTGCCCCGCCCATAGCACATCGCGAGAAGATCTAAAAGCGTCTTGCCTTCAACACAACATTACACCTTCACATTATCATAGTATTCCCTCCTAAGGAATGTGAAGCCGAAATGCATCTAGCTTTATTAGATACATAAAGGAAACAGGATACTGGGGTAAAATGTAAATACCGCTGCTCCAAAAACAACAGTATAGTTTTAAATTCAAACTGATAACCTAAAGACCAAGATATAGAGGTAGTAACTGAGGATGGCAGAGGGTATACAGTCAACGATGTGGGCCAACTAAGTGACAGAGGTTACATTGGACCATGTAGGCTTCGTCCAGATATAATTAAGTAATATCACGATAGGTTGTACATATGTTGTATCGTAACGACTTACGGTGATTACATGGTGAACGGCGTATGGGGAGCAGTACCCCACACTGACTGACCATTACTAACAACATAATAAGATAAATATCAAATCATATCAAACATAATACAATCATAAAGTATATGCGGGGTGTGGCGAAATGCTGGCAATATATAACTTCAACGGGGAATGTCCGAATTACCCGAGTTCCAATATATTTGGCGGGTTCTTCTCCCGAGGCAGGCCCAGAGTGCACCCTAACGAACATATTGCCAGCCCGTAGTCATATCCTAGCATATACAAATTTGTATATGCACAATTAAGCCTATAATCAGCTAACAACTATTAACGTCCGGCCTCCAATGATGAGCACTCATGAAGTTAACAGCATTGCGCATTACAGTCTGCTCGTGATCAGGTCTAAAGTAGAGCAGTTACGAAATCTATAGCGTTATGAAATGTCCGGGCGGGTGGGCTTGACTGGTACTAACCCAAGGGATCTTTCAGGTAGGGAATGCCCAATCGGGGACCCCCGCTGGGAAACGAACGATCCGTCTGCTCACCACCGGACACATAGTGCTCTATCTATTAAATTATAAAGTAGTGACTGCTTACATGCGGGGGGCCGGTATTTTTAGCGGGTGGGGATAACCATACATGCAAATCTGCACAAATGATTTACCATATTTTTTATTTGCATCTTCCTAAATCTACTTTTAATAATAAAGACCAATAACAGTGGCCAACCACAGACAATATTGACAGGGCAACACGACTCGTAGACGTAAACGACATGACCATGACAACTTACAAAATGACCCCGATACTGACTGGGGGGGGGGGGGGGGACCCATTTTGTCACTAACCATGCATGTCCATCTCCCGTCACTTTACAGAACAATGGAAACGCCGTGATGCCGAGGAGTCTTTGAGGTGGTACGTATATATATGTGTATGTGTGTATGTATGTGTATGTATGTGTGTGTATATGTGTATATATATGTATATATATGTATATATATGTATATATATGCGTGTGTGTGTGTGTGTGGGTGTGTGTATATATATATATATATATATGTATGTGTGTGTGTGTGTATGTGTGTATGCATATATATATGTGTATGTGTGTATATGTGTGTATGGGTATATATGTGTGTGTACATATGTATATGTGTATGTACGTCTGTGTGTGCCTGCGTGCGTGCGTGAGTGTGTGCGTGCGTGCGTGCGTGCGTGTGTGTGTGTGTGTGTGTGTGATTGATTGAATGGGGGCTGGGCTAAGTGATGTGGTGTGTGGTTGGCGGGTGTATGGATGGGTTGATGTGGTCCACTAATTCAATGGAATTGGGCTAAGTGATTGAGTGAGTCAGTGGGGTGAGGTAGTCAGCTGGTTGAGATAGTTGTGCAAAATCGCCTCCTTTTAGGAGGTTTTTTTTTTTTGGAGCTTTACTACAGGGACTCCGGAGCTACCGGGAAACTGGAGGTTTCCTCCACCAGGAGTAATTGCTTTTATGTCGAAATTGACAATCTGCATTACTCCAATATAGACAAAAATAAAACGATTTAATGTGTATTAGTCTATTTCGGCCAAAATCTGACGTGTGGTAGGTGACTCAAAACTAAACTAAAATTAAAATAAATGCTAGTAAATAACAAAGACAAATATATATATAAAACCCAATTAACAACCCAAAATCAGCAACCACGGTTATCATGATAGGTTTAATATAGCATTCTGATACAGCACACTAACATAGGGTGAGGGTGACACGTCAAATACCATACCGTCAGAAATCACTTTCTTCTTCTCTTCTATTCTCTTCTCGATGGTGATTAGGTAGGATTGGGACTAAATGTGACAATAAGTTAATTACGTAGAGCACACTTGCTAGACATTAGTGACTCAGATAGTATACTCGCCACTTAATTTCATTTGACCAGTCCGTGTGCCACTCAAAACGCACAAATCACGTAAACTAGTATGGGTTCCCCTCAATCATCTATAATCGATACCCAGCCATACTATATCACACACATAGCTGATGGGTGCTATAGGAGGCCTCAAATTATAGGTTACCATACCTGCATAGATTCTCCTATATTTGACGCACATTTTTGGAGCCTGAATTATAAATGCAACATTTATCAAAATTCGGAAATATAAACCAGACCGACGACCATCGGCCTGCTTCTTTACTGGGCTATATATCCCGGGTATGGAAGGTGTTCGAGCCAATTCCCACCCTTAAATATGAGCCGAATGAATGGACAAAATATCACAATGTGACACAATATTACTTATACAGAAATAAAATAAAGCTTGTTAATTTAGTAAAAGTGGGGTAAGGGGGGATAAAGTCCGGGGGGGATATGTCCGCCCTGTGATTTTTCTAAGGGGGGGATATTGTCCGCCTTGTCTTTTTGATGGGGGGGATATTGTCCGCCCTGTGATTTTTCTACGGGGGGATATTGTCCCGCCCTGTCTTTTTGATGGGGGGATATTGTCCGCCTGGGTCAAAAATATACGGGGGGATATTGTCCGGGGGGATATTGTCCGTTCCCCATGTCTTAATACTTGGTTACTCTTTTACAAAACACTTAACATCAGAGAAATACTAGTTATAAACTTCTATTTCCTTTCCATCTAAAATGAATTGCTTAAAAATTTCACACAGTGCATTCCTTGTATGGCTCTACTTACCATTGCTGTGCCAAAATCCACAACCGTCCAACCCCCACCGCTGATCCTAAGGTCAAGGTCAAATACTTAGTCTCTTTACAAAACTTAACATCAGAGAAATACAGTTATAACTTCTATTTCCTTCATCTAAAATGCTTAATATTTCACACATGCATTCCTGTAAGGCTCTACTACCATGCTGTGCCAAATCCACGACCGTCCGACCCCCGCTGATTCCAAGGTCAAGGTCAAATACTTAGTCTCTTTACAAAACTTAACATCAGAGAAATAAGTTATAACTTCTATTTCCTTCATTGAAAATTCTTAATATTTCACTTCGGCATTGCTCTAAGGTTATACTGTCATGCTGTGACAAATCTACGACCGTCCAACCCCCGCTGATCCCAAGGTCAAGGTCACATACTTAGTCTCTTTACAAAACTTAACATCAGAGAAATATGTTATAACTTCTATTTCTTTCATCGAAAATTCTTAATATTTCATGCATGCATTGGTATAAGGCTCTACTATCATGCTGTGACAAATTCCCGCTGATCTCGAGGTCAAGGTCACATACTTAGTCTCTTTACAAAACTTAACATCAGAGAAATCGGTTATAACTTCATGCATTGCTCCAATGGACCTCTACCACCCTGTGACAAATCCAGGTTCATGCCACTCCCGATAAGCCCAGATTCAAGGTTACAAGCCCACACACTTGGACATTTTTACATATTTTAGGGGTATCTGGGCCCACGTGGGGGGGGGGGGGTATTCTGTAAGCCTCGCTTACTGACCAATCTAGTTTCTTTTATTTCTCTTTATAAATGTCATGAATATGTCTTGGAATTTCATTATAATTGTGTCCAGAGGAGGACACAATTCTAATGAAATTTCAAGCCATATTTACAGAGAGAAATAAAACATATACATGTACTCCTAATTCGTTTGGCGGATATTTTCGCCGCTAGCATGCAAAGAGTTAAGGACCCGTGGGGGCCCTGATAATCCAATGATTCATGCATACTGATTGCTTCGTAAATGTGAAGGGATATATGCATAACATACATGTGAACATTTTCTTCTTACTATATCCCACACAGTGCAGGGAGTTGCCATTTCGGCCACCTTAGTGTGTACAAGCCATCGCCAGTTTTACCTCTTACTGCGTTTGACACATACCATTAATAATATGACAAACACATGAATAAAAGTTGGTCCAACATGGTGGTGATACATAAGACAATAGCCTGCTATGACTTGTTTGCATCAAATTGATATACAAAGTCTAATACATGAAGGGTTTGTTGACCCTTTGTTAAAATGTTTGAGAATTCAGTAAAGATTGTGTAACAGTAAGAACAATACACAGTGCTGTAGATATATACCTGTATTACCATACATACTGTATCGATTCCAGTGACTTGTCAGCAGTTATCTGAGTGTCTTGTTACTACTGTCTACTATACGTGTTTTATCTGTGTCAGATGTACTTCTAATAATAGACAGTGCATCAGTTTACACATGGAAAAAGTGTCCATTGTATATTTTGTGAGTGATGGTAGAAAAGCTCAGATATCTAGCGTTTTGTGTAGTCTGCTGAAATAATATGTATAGGACGTTCTGTTCTATATATCTGGGACGTATTTCACCAAATTTTATTAGATGTGCTGCCATATTATTGGTTGTGCGTGTCAATCGCTCCAAGCGGTGAAACTGTCTGATAGCATGTACAAATTAAAATATCGGAGATGGCAACTCGATGCTCTGTATAATATACTCTAAGAAGATCGGGGTCGGATATATTTTACATAGATATTAAAGCACATGTATGATTCTACTACATTTGAAACGAAAGGTCATATTCTATATAGTCAGTACCACATCTGAGACACCAATATACCGAGACACCAGTTACGAGTTGGCGTGGCCTAGTGCAAAAGGCATCTGCCTCACAACAGGGAGGTTGGATTAGCTCAATATGTAGAGCGTCGGACTGTGAATCGGGAGGCCCCGTGTTCGTATCCCACCTCAACCGCTGTCCTTGGTCAAGACAACTTCGTGCTAGCCTAGTCCTTTCTTTTCTTTAGCTTATATTTAAAGGCGGCACTGGCTCTATGACCTTGCATGCCGTCTCCCAAGAATGGGAGAAAGAACGGAGGTAGAGATTTTTTGAGAGAAGCCGGTAATTCGTATTTACAGAGCAACTACGAATTATCGGTACCCAGTTACAGCTGGGTGAACTGGAGCAGTGTGGATAAAGAGTTGCTCAAGGACACAACGCACGCCGCTAGTCGGGCTCGAACCCACGACCCTTGGATCAGTAGTCCGACACACTAACGGCGCTCCACCGAATTGGAACTTAAATAGTCGGTCCCGACATGCAAGGTCATCGAGCCAGTGCCGTCGTTAAATCATAGCATTTGCATTTACAACAGGGAGGTTGAAGGTTCGGGCGGCCACCGCTGATATGGCCGATTGGTAAGCCGCCAACTAGTTAAATAAAGTGTACCGATTGCCTACCTGTCTGATGCCTGGCATATAGGATAGGAATTGGGAGGTACTGAGTCACAACAACACATATGTTTTCTATCATCTTAGGTGCAAAATCTCATTGCTCGTCTCGTATATATATTTGTGACTACCTTGACCCACTGGGAAAATAATATCTGTTGAATATGTCTGCATTAGTTGATATGATGTGCATCAATACATCGACGATAACCTACACATGGTACTGAGGAAAAGGGGCTTATCAGTTATGGCTGTGACTGGAGAAATGGGGCTTACGTGCTTTGCGATCAGTGTAGATCCAGGTCAGACTGTGCATCCGCACAGTCTCGCATAGTCTGACCAGGATCTGCACTGTTCGCCAATCCATCAGTGCAACTCCAGTCATGCTTCTAACACTCAAAATAGTGTTATAATTCCAGCACAAAAATATTTACACAATTCCCTAACATTTGATTGGCGCTTAGCAAATCTCTGTCCAAAATTTATATCCCAGTAAACTCCCACGCCGAACTACTTTCCGTAACCGTGAGGCGCAGTTAAAATAATTCTTAAGAAAACGGAAAATAAACACATTTTCTTGGTGAATTTATATCAAATGCTGGAATTATAAGGAATGAATGGCCTTTTTGTGGAATTTATCGGGGATATAAACTTGGAAAAGTCGCGGGAATACTGGACGAGGCCTTAAAAAAATTACAATTTTCGAAAAAAAAAAAAATAAAAAAATAATTTTTGATTTTTTTTCTCGAAAATTGTATTTTTTTATCGCTCCTTCGTCCAGTATTCCCGCGACTTTTCCAAGTTTATACCCCGATAAATTCCACAAAAAGGCCATTCATTCCTATAATGAAGCTGCAGTAGTGTAATATTTGATCAGGAGCTACACTGGTCACAAACCCATAAGCCCCATTTATTCAGTTGCAGACACATTTGAGACACGCCATGCGAATTTGTACCTTCGGACATCTGCGTAATTTCATTAAATACATTTACAACATTTACAATATTTTTCATAAATAAAGTCAAAAGTTGACAAAATTTCCGCATGTACTCTGAAAACATTGCCATCTTTTGATGCCATTTACGGAAAATATTGTCAGTTATGTAAACGTATGTCATGATCTGTCCGAAGGTACATGAACAAAATCACATGGCGTGCCTCATTTATGGCCAGTCTAGCTCCTGGTCAACTAGCACACTGCTGCAGCCTCAGTACTGTTCTGTACTGTTTGTAAATGCATAACAAGTGTCGCACTGTCCATGCATGGCGAACAGTGTAGATCCTGATCAGGCTGCGCGAAAGCGCAGGCTGATATAGCTCTACGCTGGTCATAACATATAATTATAACATGATCTACCAAATATCATTTGTTTATTTGTTATATGTTCTAGCTTTCACTGGCAAACGTAATTAGTACGTGAGGTGAAACTAGACAATACTATAAATACCAAGATAGGTGAGTACACATGTTACTTGTATATACATGTATGTATAGCTAGGCCCGGATATATACACAATCCCGTAAACATACAAAGGTTCATAACACACATTTTTACGGAGCCCCGCAGGGGACATGGATATAACAATTCGTTCCGACGAATTAACAATTCGTTCCCGTGGGAACGAATTGTTATTGCATGAGAACGAATTGTTAACTTGAGGGAACGAATTGTTAATTCGTGGGAACGAATTGTTAAATTGAGGGAACGAATTGTTATTTCGTGGGAACGAATTAATGAAAAGTAAGAAATGCGTCTGTCGAACGCGGATGCCACCTGCAGCATATTTGAGAAACTGTGACAAATTGGTTAACCGAAAAGTGTGACGGACGGACAGACGGACGGACGGACGGTCCAAACACTATATGCCACCCGTTTCTTCGAAACCCGGTGGCATAAAAAAGAATTCGACGTCCCCTGCGGGGCTCCTTACATTTTGTCTTGGCGGATTACAGGGAAACAACAACACTATTTACATAATTATTGTCTCCTCTATATACCCCGGACGTGGTTTGTCGACCAATAATTCCAGCACAAAAATATTTACACAATTCCCTAACATTTGATTGGCCCGTAGCAAGACTCTGTCCAAAATTTATATCCCAGTAACTCCCACGCCAAACTACTTTCCGTAACCGTGAGGCGCAGTTAAGGTGTTTCATGTATGTACAAACACTAATTGACCACCAAAGACGCGCTAGAAACACCTGGTGGACGTTTCACTACACTTCGTACGACTAAAATGTTCGTAAGTGCAAAATTATCATAGTTGTAAATTTCACATTGACAATTTGTTCTTGTAAAGAATTATTGGATTTACATTTATTATGTTTCAATAAATGTAAATTCATGAATTGAAATGTCCAGACTATCCTAAATTTGCATTTACGAACAATTTCGAAGCTTAGTGAAACGGACCCCTGTGCTCCTGGCAGAAAAAAATACTTTGCTTCAGACACGAACTTTGCGCGAAAAAAAGTACGAGAGGACGGTTATTTTGAATATTGTTTTGTACGAGACCCTTGTCTCTGATTTATTTCAAGTCGCCAGATTACAGTGGTGTCAGCGTGTAAGTGCACACACGAACGAACACGACAGGTTGGTTCGCTACCCACACAAAGTGTATGTTGTTACCACTCAGTTGAACCGTCTCGTCGAGACGGTTCAACTGAGTGGTAACAACATACACTTTTGATGCGAAATGAGAAAAAATGCAGACAAATATTTACATTTCTTTTTATACATGAAATACAGTGGGGTCAGCGTTCCAACATGTCGTGTTCGTTCGTGTGTGCACTTACACGCTGACCCCACTGTACGGTGTCATGTTGTTATGGTCATTTTGCAATCGGTGATTGATGATGTCAGAGGTTGACTCACGTTTCAGAGACCATGCTTAAAATGATTGCCAACTTTCGACGTCATTTACGGCAAATATGTGGCTGTGACTAGAGAAATTGGGCTTATGGGTTTTGCGACCAGTGTAGATCCAGATCAGACTGTGCGGTAACAAGCAACGTAGGTCGTTATCAGGCTACACGAGTGTGTTATTTTAGCAGGAGCTACACTGGTCCCAAATCCCATAAGCCCCATTTCTCCAGTCACAGCCACATATGACTGATTTTCGAAATCAACATCTACGATATACTGCGATATGATGAGGGAGGTACCAGAGCCAGGTATATATACACTAGTAGTATTATATGTTATCTCCCTTGAGATAGCATATTATGTCACGCAAATTTCTATGGGCGCAGCCATTGATCGTGCTACACCTAAACGACGAGTACGACCAAGAAAATAGTGCCCTGTGCCAACTTATACTATGGCGTTTTGGTCTGTCTTGTGTTGTTTCGAAAATTCTACATAGATACTATTCTCTATAGTTTTCACAGTTTTGTGCTCAGTTTATGAGCTAAACTCTGGAAAACATGAATCAAGATATTTCGTGCTATGAATGCAGCAGCTATTATCTTTAGTTCTCACAGTTAGGTAACAGTGAACAGTTAGCGGCCAGTTTCGTACAATATTTTTCTGGTAGTTTCAAACAGTAATTTATTCTAGAGAAAAAGGATGTATGGCAATGGGTTTGCACCATCACAGTACATTTGCCTCAGGATGATGATTGAGAAAATATGCAACTTTCGCTCTTTGTACGTAGTTCCGCAAGTGATCAGTTTTTGTGAAGATAATATATTTCAGTATTTTCAGTACTTTGATTAATTCTCAGAATGCGGAAAACGAAAGTCGTCTGTTGTTATTTCATATTTTGTCTTTTTTCCCCGTTTAAAACATGGTTTAGCAGCACTTTAGAATCATTTCCATTGGAAATGATTCCAAACTGCTGCGAAACTATGTTCTTGTTGATAAAAATGGAGAAAGAAAATTGAATCAGCAGACGACACAATTTAATTCAGCATTTTAAGGTTAAAGAGCCGTCAGCTGAATAAAATATACTTTACACCATTTACGTCCAGAGTAGCCCCAGATCAGCATACCCATCAGCGCAGTTAATATCAAATCATACACTGTACTGTTCACAATTTTGCCACTGACGTACATGCCAGCGACAAAATATAGAGAATAGTAGGTTAGTGCCGTGAATGGGAAAAAATATCTGGCAAGGCTCAAGAAACGGGATGGGCGAGGTTCTGCCGAGCACATCCCGTTTCCGTGCCGCGCCAGATATTTTTTTCCATTCACGGCACTAACCTACTATTCTATTTATCCCGTCAACACCTATATACACATGTCTGTAAAATGCAAAAATAGTATTGACTGGATATCAAAAATGTTTCACGGCACCGTGTTTCACGGCACATACGCACTGTGTTGACGGGATAAAATTAGATCATGATTCGACTGTGTGGATACGCAGCCTGCATGAATCCCTGCCGGTAACCAGAGGGGCGGTTTCACTAAACTTCGTACGTCTAACATATTCGTATAAAGTGCACAATTATGATAGTCTGTAAATTTCACATTAACAATGTATTCTTGAAAACAATTATTGGATTTACATTTATTGAGCATAGGCTGCATATGCTCAATACATGTAAATCCATCAATTGAAATTTCCAGACAATCCTAAATTTGCACTTACGAACATTTTTGTCGTACCAAGTTTTGTGAAATGGGCCCCAGTATCTGTTTTTGTTTGTTTTTCAGTGGTGGGGTGGGGTGAATGGGGTTGTGTTGTTTTGTTGTTGTTGTTGCTTTGCAAATGTAGTAAGGCCCTTTTCTCAGCCCATCTGTAATGTTATATGTAGCGGGGCAGCCATTCGTCCGTTATATGACATATGTCGCATATCGTATCCGTGTCGGTTTACCGCATGTGTATTCTATATGCAATATATGGAATGAACCCGGATTAAATGGGATCCTACCTTGTATGACAGTGCACAGAAACTTTGTGTTATGAAAGAGAAAAGCGTCCGTAAATCATACCAAATTGTATTCTGGTATTAAATTATCTAGAAGGTAGGACACTCGCCATCTTTTCAACCAACGGAAGTGGATTATTTACCTTGGGCCCGGCTCGCCAATTCAGTCATTGTAACGCGCGCGAAGACCTGCCGGTCCCGGCCTTCTCACGCGTTACAATTACTGAATCAGCGAGCCGGGTCCATGATACACTAGTACCACGTCCGTTGGTTGAAAATATGGCGAGTGTCCTACCTTGTAGATATTTAAAATCAGAGTAAAATAAAAAATGGGTATGATGTAAAGAGCGTTTTGATGTTCATACCACAAAGTGCCTGTGTGACTCATTGTCACTCACTGTCACACAGGCACTTTGTGGTATGAACATCAAAACGCTATTTAGCATCATACCCATTGTTTCACCTATATGGACTACGCTATTTTTTTCTCTCACTAAAGATCAGTGGTCAGGATAATATATGCCACCAAATAGTGGCTATAAACATGTAAGTCTACTTTTTCATAAATAAGTCAAAAGTTGACAAAATTCAGAGTACATCAATTCCGCATGCACTATGAAAATGTTGTCAACTTTTGACGCCCTTTACGGAAAATATTGTAAATGTATAAACGAATTTCATGAAATTACGCATATGTCCGAAGGTATAACATGGCGTGTCTCATTTATGTGGCTGCGACTGGAGACCAGAGTAGCTCCTGATCAAATATCAAACGTCTTAGCCTGATAACGATCCATGTTGGTTGTTAGCAGTATGACGGGTGTTTCATTGATGGAATGGCGATTTGGGCAGATCTGGGCGAACAGGGCGGATGCACAGGCTGATCTGGATCTACACTGATCGCAAAAAAACCACATAAACCCCCATTTCTCCATTCACGGCCACAACTATATAAATCTACTGTTTACCAATATCATAATACGCTCATGTATATACAGTCGAACCTCTCTACAACGGCCAGCAATGGGGAGACTGAAAACTGGCTGTTGAAGAGAGGTGGCCGTTGAAGAGAGGTATATCATATAGAAATCAGAGCTACATTTAAGGTGCATATTTTAAGGTGCATGTTAATTCTTCGCCAAAACTGGCAAGTTGGCAGTGCTTTATAATCGTCTCAATGAGACGATTCTAAAGCACTCCCAACTTGCCAGTTCTGATGAAGAATTAACAAAATCCCCCACAAAGTTTATCAAATTACGTACACTAACTGTGGTCGGAATTCATCACATTGCGTTTTGAAATTTTGGCCGTTGTAGCGAGGTGGCTGTTGTGGAGAGGTGACCGTTCGTGGAGGTTCGACTGTAGCATACTTTTTCACTATCTGTACACAAACGAGACGAGCCATGTGGTTTTTGTCGCGCCTGCTTTAGCAGAAGTCGCGACTATAGTTTCCGCTTTTTCCGTCGTCGTCGTCGTCCACGTCGTCGTCCGAAATATCAAAAAGTATGTACAAGCTTCTTCATTACTGTACGGATTGCTTCAATATTTGGACCCTTGTGAGCATGCCGTAAATTGTGTAAATACATGTACATGTACTTGTCTTGAGATATCGCACATCTCTTTACGTGTTGTAATTCTGTTCGGTCGTGTTGTCTCGCTCCGAGGTCCGAGTTTTTCACCTGTGGAAAAAAAACAACAACATGCAAATAGCAGTGAACATAATACTTAGCGAATAACAGTTAATAATTCCAGCACAAAAATATTTACACAATTCCCTAACATTTGATTGGTCCGTAGCAAGTCTATGTCCAAAATGTATATCCCAGTAAACTCCCATGCCGAACTACTTTCCGTAGCCGTGAGGCGCAGTTAAAATAATTCTTAAGAAAATGGAAAATAAACACATTTTCTTGATGAATTTATTTCAAATGCTGGAATTATAAGGAATGAATGGCCTTTTTGTGGAATTTATCGGGGATATAAACTTGGAAAAGTCGCGGGAATACTGGACGAGGCCTTCCGGCCTTCGTCCAGTATTCCCGCGACTTTTCTAAGTTTATACCCTGATAAATTCCACAAAAAGGCCATTCATTCCTATAACAGTATTTGTAAATATCACAGGTATTTGAACAGATGGTCAGAATGTTTGTGTCATATGGGTAGTTTGGTGGATTTCGGGTACATTTTGGTGGATTTTGTTGGTTTTGGGTAATTTACATAGTTGTGTGCAACTGCTAATGCGCAATCATTACACACGACAGAAATCGTCAATTAGCTACACATTCACCGTTCCGAACTTTCGGGCCCCTTTCTTACTGTCAAAATACCCAAAGGAAAGAATTTATTTTTCAATAGTTGGCCAATAAAATTTCCAACATGCGTACATGTAGCTTTCAGACCGAGCATAACATCAATTTTAAACCACAAACTTCAAAATAGAATACGTGAACTGCATCGATCTGTTCCTACATTTAAGACATTAAAAGCCATATACGATTGCGCGATTTTCCAACGAGCCCTCAAAGCGGGGATTACATGCGTGGTGCGCCATTTGATTGGACAGCCATTTCCCGCGATGTGTCAAAATCCACTATGACATCCCCCGTCACGCTATTATTAGATCACACATGTATATCAGCCAATTAATGAACGTCGCGATGTAAAAGGTTTACACGTGTATGTAAGGATGTGTTTAACCAAATTTCGCCGCTTTGAGAGCTCGACCATCTATCCGAGAATATTTGACGTTTTATAGACGATATATAAATGTTTGACTTGCACTGGTGGTACAGGTTCACAAACAATTTGGGACCGGTTTTGTTGCTATCGGTTGATAATGGTTTTATTGGTTAAAAACGTGCGCGTTTCTTACCTTGTAAGTTCTTACTTATACGTGTAACTCGCGGGGAGGTGACATAAAGTGTATGTTGGTAATAATGCACTAAGTTCACTAAACTTCGTACGAATAAAATGTTCGTAAGTGCAAATTTAGGATCGCCTGGAAATTTCAATTAATGGATTTACATTTATTTGCCGATGCTCAATAAATGTAAATCCAATAATCGTTTACAAGAAAACAGTGTTAATGTGACATACACAGAATATCATAACGTTGCACTTACGGACATTTTAGTCTTAAGAAGTTTAGTGAAACGGGCCCCAGATACCGAAATAACCCATAAAAACACCGAAATATGATAAGTACCCAGATAGCACATCGCTGTTGGCCCAACGTTGGCCCACTTGCTGTCAGTACGCTGGCCCAACGTTGGCAGCCACCGGCGCCCCGTCGTTGGCGTGTCCGGCCAGCCAATGTTGGCCCAACGTCTGAAACGCCATCGTTGGGTCACTGTTGGGTCAACGTTGACCCATACAACACATTAATGGAGGCCCAATGTTGGCCCAACGTTGGCCCACTTGCCACTCCCACCAACGGTCCAACGTCGGCCCAATCACGATAGCCAACGGCGACTTGCCAACCAATGCCACCTGTCATACCAACGACTGTCTCTACCGGCCCAACGTCGGCCCAATCGCGATAGCCAACGGCGATTAGCCAATCAATGCCGCCTGGCATAGCAACGCCTGTCACCAACGGCCCAACAGTGGCCCAATCACGATAGCCAACGGCGACTTGCCAACCAATGTCACCTGTCATACCAACAACACCCACCAACGGTCCAACGTCGGCCCAATCACGATAGCCAACGGCGACTTGCCAACCAATGTCACATGTCATACTGGTTAATGACTGTCGTTAACGCCGCAACGTCGGCCCAATCACGATAGCCAACGGCGACTTGCCAACCAATGCCATCTGTCATGCCAACGACTGTCACTACCGGCCCAACGTCGGCCCAATCGCGATAGCCAACGGCGACTAGCCAATCAATGCCGCCTGTCATCGCAACGACTGTCACCAACGGCCCAACATTGGTCCAATCACGATAGCCAACGGCGACTTGCCAATCAATGCCACCTGTCATGCCTACAACTGTCACAAACGGCCCAACGTTGGCCCAATCACGATAGCCAACGGCGACTTGCCAACCAATGCCACCTGTCATTCCAACAACTGTCACCATCGGTCAAACGTCGGCCCAATCACGATAGCCAACGGCGATTTGCCAACCAATGCCACCTGTCATACCAAAAACTCCCACCAACGGTCCAACGTCGGCCCAATCACGGTAGCCAACGGCGACCTTGCCGACCAGAGCCGCCGTCGGCCCAACTGCAGTGTGCTATTTGGGTATGAACCGTTCTTCAATACCCTGTGGCAAATGGAGCAGTTTTAACCCATGCTCCCGTTTCGCACTCATTGACTTTCGTACCCAGGTACATTCACTAGTATGGCAAGCCAAATGCACAATAATTCCTTAAACCATGGCTTGGAGATCAAACCCTAGTTTAGGCTCCTCAAACCCTTGTTAGGGCTCGCCAAATGCACAATAATTACCTAAACCCCAGTTTGAGAGTCTAAACCAGGGTTTAGGCTCTCAAACCCCAGTTTGAGCAATTATTGTACATTTGGCCAGAAACTGCCGTTTGAAGTCGTAATCGAATAAAAAGCCTAAACCCTAGTTCGGACCCAAACCACAGTTTAAGAAAAAAACTGCCAATCGTGATCCCAAACGGTAGTTTTCTTAAACCCTAGTTTGAGCAATTATTGTGCACTTGGCGACAGAAACCACCGTTTGAACGCTCAAACTAGGGTTTCTGATAGCTTAAACCACTGTTTAGTAGCTTATAACCACAGGTTGAAGAAACAGACCAATGTCTATAAATACATTAACCCTTTGAACCCGAAAGCCCGCTATATCGGTTAGTGCAGATCCAGATGAGCCGGCTCGTAACGAGCCGTCTCATCAGGATCTGCACTGTTTGAAAGTAATTTTCATATTTTTGAGAAAAACAAATACCCCCTTTTTATAAATGGAATAGTCTGAAAATCATTTTGCGATGATTGGATTGGTTGCAAAACGAACATATCGCAGCCCATTTAGTGAAAGGGTTAAACATACCTAAATATATCAGTAAGTGAAAACAAAAGTGAATGGATGTTTTTACTCCTGTGTTATAGTGTGTCATAAATGGGAGTGAAAAAAAAACAAACACAATAACTCTTTTTTTTCACTTACTGATACATTATGTATATTTCTTGCATTTATATAATATAAATATAACTTGGTCGGTTATTTCAACCTCTGCAGCCGATTTCATCAACATTGCAAAGTATACTTATCTAGCAAAGTATACTTTGAGGGAGTAATCATTTATTTTTTCCCTGAAATTCATTATGTCATATAGAACTATTGACTGCACATATTTGATGATTAAAAGTATGCAGAATTATTATACTGAATGTATTACATTATCACAGCCAATCCATGGCTGTGATAATGTAATAAACTCAGTATAAATTCAGTATAATAAAAATTAATAAATTTATCTTTAAATTGAAAATGTCTGCCTCAAAGTATACTTTGCTAGTTTAGTATACTTGCAATGTTGGTGAAATCGGCTAATTAAGCTACTGGTATAGCTATAATCTAGTTAGGCTATGGAACTCACGCAATGTCATACCATGACTTTGCAAATTCCACGAAGCACGCTCGGAAGATATAAACATACTATTGCATAAGCCAAACAAGTGTAAAATAACACCATAAGGTTAATATGTATGACATGTCCTATGATTGTCACAGGTTGACGTAACTAAACCAAGGTCTAAACATGCATTACAAATATACATACAAAGTATCAGTAGACTACGTGTGAAATAGAACATAAAATAAAGTATCAGTAAGTGAAAACAAATAGTTTCAGAATGTATTTTTCTCTTATAACAGGGATACCTACTATTATGCATATTTAATGTATTTATAGACCTTTGTCCGTTACTTCAACCTGTGATAATTGAACGATTGCGACCAGCGTAGACACAGATCAGCCTGCGCATTCGTCATATTCATAAATGTGGCTGTGACTGGAGAAATGAGGCTTATGGGATTTGTAGATCCTGATCCAATATCATAGCTCGATCAGAACGGATGTTTCATTGATGGAATGACAAACTGTGTAGATCCTGACCAGACTGTGCGGATGCACAGGCTGATCTGGATATACACTGGATAAACACCTATCGGGAGAAGGTGTGTATTCGTGCCCGGCTAGCTCAGTCGATGCGACTGTGCGGTAAACCAGAGGTCGCGGGTTCGAACTCCGGGTCAGGTGCCCATTTTTCTCGCCCTATGAGATTTGTCGCCCAACGTAGAATTCTGGGACGAATTTCGCGTGGTAGTATGTCACGGTTGTATGTAGCTCACTATGGGGAGGAAGTGTGTATTTGTGCCCGGGTAGCTCAGTCGGTACAGCGATCGTACGGTAAACCTTTGGTCCCGGGTTCGTGTCCCGGGCCGGTGCACATTTGTCTCGCTCTGTGACAGAATTTTCGGGGTACATACAGTGGCGTCAGCGTGTAAGTGCACACACGAACGAACACGACAGGTTGGAATCAACCTGTCGTGTTCGTTCGTGTGTGCACTTGCACGCTGGCCCCACTGTACAATACTCAGGTATAATTCAGAGAGGCGGGAATTAGAATAGGAGAGTGACATTTCCAGATGCATAGCAACGAAACTTCAGTGCACTATCATGACTATCACGCCGGGTCCGCCCCCCCCCCCCCTGAATCCGCCCATGCTAACTTATAATATATTTCATAAATCGAAATTATGTTTTTATTAATACCACAGCAGGGTAACGTAGAAAAGAGCCACCGACTGAGAAAACGGGTCGTACGACGTTTGTGTCCAGCGTAACCCCAGTTCAGCCTGCACATTCACGCAATCTGATCAGGGTATATGCTGTTCGTCATCTAGTCCCTGAAGTATCATTGTGGGAGACGAATTCATATAAGCTTCACGCTTATTTTCATATCCCTGTCATTGTATACCTTGTATTGTAACATATACTGTCGAATAAATATTGTTTAAACTAAGTATATCATTACGACATTACTGTCGAAAAATATATCCTATATTAATTAAATTTTGGTGTGTGAATACGGACACATTGGTATGAATCACAGGGGCACAGCACAGAGCTGACCCCCTGTGGTTGGTTAAAGAAATTTACGTTTTTATATAGGTGTGCACGACCTACCGCGCATTCAGTGTTACGTTTGTGTACGGTAGATCCCGGATTTGTTGACCCGAATTTTAACACGGGGAATATTTACATGTGATGCAATTAAACACTTCCGGTAATTGATGAGCTGGTCGTGGAAAATCCCTTACAAGTCGTTTTGTAGGGCCACAACTGTACATTTAAGTTTTCAAAGACCCAAGTCTGGATTTACAGGTTTGTGTTCTCTATTTATATGATGTATACACGTTTTATGCTTGTTTCATAATGCTAAGGTGAGTTTAAAGATGGTGGTCGATTTACCGGAATTCGGTATGTACCGGTATTCGACGGAAAATCTATACATTTATTTTTAGCTATTTTATTGCTAGTAGGCTCCGAATTGTCAGATGGGAAATTAGTCTGGTTTTTTGTCGAGCCCGCTTGCGGAAAGCGAGACATAGTGAGCACAATGATGTCCGTGTCTCCGTGCGTCTGTCTGTCCGGGCAAACAGCAACAAATGCTCTTCTGTGTGTTGGGCAAGCTTTTTAGGGATCTTCTTGGGTAGGGTTAGTTTTAGGATTAGTTGTTTTGTTGGGTACTTGTTATACAGTAAAAACCCAACAAAGATCCATCTGTGTGAACGTCTGTGCATGCGTCCGTCCGAAATCTGCGGTGTTGATGGGCCGTTAAGCACCATTCCATTCCATTCCATTCCGAAATCTGCGTTAAAGTTTTTAAATACCTTATTATAATTATTATATAAGGCTTATATCTCTGCAGTCCTAAGTCACATTGACTTGAAACTTCATATGCTTATTAGTCATCATCCATATATTCATGCTGTATCCCACTAATGCGGCCCCTGTGCCCAAGGTCAAGGTCAAATGACTTAGAAGTTTGGGTTCCGAAATCTGTGTTAATGTTTTTAAATACCTTATATCTCTGCAGTCCTAAGTCACATTGACTTGAAACTTCATATGCTTATTAGTCATCATCCATATATTCATTCTGTGTCCCACTCATGCGGCCCCTGTGCCCCTATGTCAAGGTCAAATGACTTGGAAGTTTGCATTAAAGTTTCTGTCAAAATTTGCTTTAAAGTTTTCATATACCTACTATCTCTGTAACCGTAAGTCAGATTTGCTTGAAACTGTGTATGCTTATTGGCCGCGGCCATCTGGTGTTTAATTAAAATCTAATCTTTTTTGCTTCTGACATTAAGTCATTTCAGTGAAGTAATGGTGTAAATAGGCTAACAGTACTTCTGAGTACATAACTAATTACATTTCATTACATTGCATGACATTAGAGTTATGAAGGAGTAGTCTTTCCAAGGTGTGACAGTGTTTATGATAATTTATTACACTCTTGCAAGTTATTTGCACGGATTTCGCTGTGAGAGAAAACCCGTAATCAACTCCTTACAAATAATACACCATGAGGAGAACACCCGTAATTGCGCGCCTGTTTTCTTGGAAATCATGAGCTACCATGCAAAATGTTTAATTTTTATTACAGTCAAAATAAAGTTATTTGAAAATTTGGAAAGGGTCTCGACTAATATAGAATGTTAATGTGATTGAAACATTCCAAACATGCACTCAAATATATCTGGTTCATAGAAACAACTGCGTAATTTGGATTTCAATTTTTTTTTACATGACTACTTTTGACGTCACACAACGTGACGTCAAAACGCGGGAAAATACGTCACTTTATAACTAGTGATGCGCACATCACAATTCATTGATTATAATCTCAAAAATAGACTTAATGTGCTTATGTATCCGCCGTGGAAGTGTAATAAATAGGATATTCCATCGTACATGGTTGAATAGCGGAAATAATACACACGTGTCCGTCGGCGTCCGTGCAAGCAACTCGTTAGCTACAATGTACGCTCGCTCGTTGCTTACGCGGATGCCGACGCACACTCGTGTATTATTTCCCGCTATTCAAAATGTAAGATGGAATATCCTCTATATTTTTGTCTATCAATAACAATATAGCGAAGTATGAACGTCGACACCCTGCGGGATTTTTCTATATTTTAGTGCGCGAACTGGAAATCCTATTACGCAAACTTAGACTGGTGACGGTAGTGTAGCGATATAGTGCAACATCTTGCCTTAGTTGCGGGAAGTAACTCTGCATAATACTCCCGTATCGTCCGTACCCAGAGTTACGGTGCCCTCCATAGGATTCCCCTGCAGAGTAGCGAATTATATCTGAATCGCACTTTAGCTGTTCATTGTGACATATTTTCTGTATTTTTCAATTGAATGAAATGTCAGCTTTGTAAAAGTAAAACAAACGTGTAATTTTGAAATAAATTTTATAATTTTAGTAGCACTAGAAAATTAAATATTGCCTTTCCAGTAACTGGACCCCAACATAAAGTTTACATTCAGATTTTGGTTGCCACTGACATGGTCATTTCCGTTATCTAGCTTACATTTACACAACATGCAAGCTACATATGTAAATTTATGACAGAAGTATTGAAATATGTTCATTTCACAATACTTACCTTCATTTCTGAGGAATAAGTATATAAAATGTACCATAATGAATAGTCGTGAGTTCTTGACTGTCTTGATATACAGCAGGGCTGTACAAATTGATTTTTTAGCCACTTGTCCCGGACAAGTGACTTGACAAAAGTGACTTGCCCCGACTTGTCCTGGAAATTATAATTTTCAGGGCAAGTGGTTTTGAAAAAATGACTTGTCCTCGTAAAACTTCTTATACGAAACTGTAACAACACAACCATAGAGAACTATGGCACGGGTATAACGGTGGTTGCAGAGTCTGCAAATAGGACCGGTCTTTCCCTGTCAGTTACTCAAAAATAGAAAAGCCAGATTGAATGTTTTATTTTCCGGGTGCAAAGAGAGAGAGAATAACTACAGCTCATCAATCAACAATTTATTATATAAACAATCATGTCTCAATCACGCAATATATCAGTGCATCACAAATTTGATTGATTGGTGTTTAACGGTATATCTATAGTGCCGTTACATGTAGTACATGTAATATGAACACATGGACACACATTACCAACTCCATATAGAAGCTTCCAACCAACGGTTCTCGGCGTATGTATATCCATGTGTGCATAATACATGCACTTTAGTTGCTATAAAAATGTTGGCAATAACATATATTACTAGTAATGGGAACCCTGGCAATCAGGAAAGATCGATTGATTGGTGTTTAATGGTCTATCTATAATTTCGAGCGTATATTCCAGAATTTTCGGTGTAAAAACATCGACGTTTTGTGAATTAAATTACGAAGTCTACTCATTTGACCGTCTCGAAAATGAAGTCACGTCTATATTTACAATATTTAATGTCTATCAGTATGTTCGCGGAACGGTAAATAGTAAACTTTTTGAAATTTCATTTTTTTTTTTGTTGGCAACAGCTGTTAATTCGCAAATTACACTGCAGCTCCATTATAACGCGATCGCGTATAGTGCGATCTCCATTATAACGCAGGTCTCTCGTGGATCCCAAAAAAAAATATTAAAAAAATAGAGAAGAAAAAGGAAAACAAAGAAAAAAAAATCAAAAAAAAAATCGTCGTAGTCATCGTGTAATTAGTTGATTCGTGATTTCTGTAAGTTTATTAAAACAACTACATTCAAAGTACATGAAATAATTATTATTAGTATGTTAGCAAATGTAATACCTTTAATCAGGTAATCATGTTAATATGCATACAGTGCGACCCCCCTATTGCACGGAAGTCCGGCGACATACGACCTTCCGTGTTGCTTATCCGAACAGTGCAATATCCATGCCAGGGGATATATGAATTCCAAATCCAAATGCGATTACACCCGACACATATTACACAGACGAGATTTGTGTGATGCTTTGTGCAAAAAACTGATACACCCAGCTGTGTGTACAGGTGTTTATTGTATGACCTCATTCAGCACGAGGCTGTAAACTGTGTGACCTTTAGGCTATGTTTTGAAATGTTACTGATTGGTCAACACACCTTTTGATGTGCCACAGACGTCGCGAATGTGCGACTTCTTTCATCATCGCATCACTGGGCAATCATGCAGTAACCCATTTCATGCTGAGGATACGCTTATGTTTGCGGACAAATATTTTTCTTCTATGCACTCAGAAATATATGCCGTGACCACCATTTAATCCGTCTCGTCGGGACGGTTCAAATGAGTGGTCACATCGTATACTTTCATTGAGAAATAACAATATTTGTTTTAATAATTTCATACCCGTAAATGTGTATTCCGAAAGGAATGGATTAAAAAAAACTCTGAATCATACGCAGATCTGTCGCCATATATCGCCGATATTGATTTCGAAAATATTTTCCGTAAATTGTGTTGAAAAGTTGACACAAAATTCAGAGTTCATGCGGAATTGTCGGTGGGATTATGCTTTCAAATTCGAATAAATTAATCTAATCAGGGTCACAGCTAGTATATCACTTTTCTTGCTATATACACAGTATAGCAGCTTCTGTGTAAGTGTGTATCGCCACAGGGAAGCAGACACACGCCCGAGGCGTTATCGATCGATGAAATGTTACAATTTAGGATTAGTCTAGTGAAGAAAACAGGCTTGTGGCGGGACGTTTCAACGGAAAATAGTGACTTGCCCGGGACTAACTTTCAGCATAGAGCCACTTGCCCGAGACCAAAACTGACTTGTCCCGGGCGTCGGGCGTGCCGATTTGTACAGCCCTGTACAGTCATGATTGCTTACTCTTGTAAAGTGGCATTTTCAGTTCCTGAGTTTCAAAAACAGCGATAAGGTATTAAATATACATATTTTAAATTAAATAACTTCTGGATTATTTCAATATGCATGTAAATAGTAGTTGTGAAATATTTTAAGCTTTTATTTGTAATAGAAATAAAAAAAAAAAAAGAATTTAATGACAAAATTCATGAATATCTGAGAAACAAATAACATGTTTTTTTGTTAAAAAAAATGGATTGAAATCAACAATATAATGCTGGTGTATGTTTGTAAATGTAAACTAGGGTTCAATCCAAGTGTTTATACAGTTAGATACGGTATATGTTCAGTTACATAGAAAAATCTAAAATACCAATTAACAAATAGCTGCCATCACGACCCAACTTGATCTCAGTGATGTTCTCGACTACATAATGAACAGCGCTAAAGTGGAATCAGATCTGATTCGCTTCTATGTATGGGAAACCTTTGGAGGGCACCGTAACTCTGGGTACGGATGATACAGGAGTATTCTGCAGAGTTACTTCCCGCAACTACCTGTTGTCTATAAAGCGGAAAATGTGCAGCAAGGCTAATGGTAACCCCACCGATTCCTTGGTGCCGCTTGGAAGGACAGAATCAACCAGTTACAATTCATGAAACTTTCAGTCCTTGTTTAACTCTTTGCATGCTAGCGGCGAAAATATCCGCCAAACGAACTAGGAGTACATGTTTTATTTCTCTCTGTAAATATGTCTTGAAATTTCATTAGAATTGAGTCCTCAGGACTCAATTCTAATGAAATTCCATGATATTTACGGGGAGAAATACAAGAAAATATTATGAATTCTTGTCCGTTAGTTTTGAACTATTTATAGCCCACAAGTTTCTCAGCATGCAAAGAGTTAAGTAATGGACCTACCCATTGGTGTATCTTTGAAGGAAAGTTGTCCTGAATTTTGATTGGCTAATTCCATCCCTCTTGACATAAGCAAGTGTCGATGGGTGAGTCTGTCAACTTAACCCTTACTACGCTGAATTAAATGTGGTCGTCTGCTGGAAATATTTCAATATTTCTCGACAAAAACCTGGTTTTGACAGCACATGAGAATCGTCTCCAGTGGAGATGATTCTCATGTGCTGTCAAAACCAGTTTTTTGTTAAGAATTAAAGCAAAAATGAAAAACAGCAGACAGCCATTTTTGTCAACAGCGTAGGAAGGGTTAATCAGTTAATTACAATATTAACCCTTTCACCCCTAAGTAACTGGAATGGATTTTGATATGTTAATTTTGCAACCAACCCAACCATCACAAAATGATTTTTTCAGACTAGTCCATTTATGAAAAGGGGGCGTTTTTGTTCTCGAAAATATAATTACTTGCAAAAAGTGCAGGTCCTGATGGCTTAAATTATCCCGAGCCGGCTCATCTGGATCTACACGTTCTGCCAAATAACAATATACAGGCCTGGGGTGTTGTTGAAAGGGTTAAATCATCACCAGTCAGTGGCTGAATGGCCATTTTTTTCCAGATATTGTACGAGGCCGGTTTCAAACATCATACGCCTGAATAAGGTTGTTTCTGTCAACCAGTTGCCTATAGATTTTTGATCTACTTTTAGACAAAATTTGGAGCAAGATTAAGCGAGCAGGATCTCCGTTTTCCACGAGCTCGAAGAAGATGCCGCCCGTGACGAATGTGAAGGCATACGTTGCTGAGCTGACCACCAACAATGCCATCATGGTGTTCAGCAAGACAACATGCCCCTTCTGTACACAGGTATACACTGTAGAGTGGAGCCTGTCTAAACCAGGGGTCCATTGCACTAAACTTTGTACGACTAAAATCTTCGTAAGTGCAAATTTAGGATCGTCTGGAAATTAATTGATGGATTTACATTTATTGAGCATAAATGTAAATCCAGTAATTGTTTACAAGAAAATACTGTTAATGTAAAATTTACAGACTATCATAAATTTGCACTTACGAACATTTTTACAGGCATGAGAATCTTCAGCTGATCAGCTGATTTCAGATGATTTTGTCATAATTTGAATTTTCCAAATGATCCAGAATCAATCTGGTATGCTCAAATTTGATACTTTTACAAGTGGGGTGAGGGGGTTTCAGTGGATTTTCAGTTGTTTTCAGCGACAGCCATTCTCATGCCTGTTTTTAGCGTACGAAGTTTAGAGAAACGGGACCCATACACTCTGGGATGTTTCCAGGGTGTCCTATTTAGAGATGCTACCCTGTAATTCAGGTACATATATTAACTCTTTACGTGCCCTGTTTTCCTTCATGGAATGTTTTCATATTTCATGTCTTCTTAACACCGTTCTGCACAAAATGCCAACCCCCTGTTTTCCTTCATGGAATGTTTTCATATTTCATGTCTTCTTAACACCGTTCTGCACAAAATGCCCACCCCACCTTCATCCTCAGGGCATAGTCACTCATTCTCTTGCTTAGCCCGTTCACCCTTAAAGGTACATGCCCACTCAGTAGGCACAAATAGTACCGCCGATTTGTGAATACTTTTCACGAAATTGCGCACTTCGTGTCACAAGCATGAAACTTGGCACGATGATAAAACATGATGCACTGAATATTTTTGGATATGGACGCAATCGAAAAAAGTCAAGATGGCCGCCATATTCAAAATGGCCGCCAAGCTGTATTGTCTGTCGATATAGGCTCTTCTATGTAAATTTCCTTGAGATAAAGTCCTGAAAATTTCACAAAATGGTAAATTTGAATCGTAGCATTGGAAACAAAATCCGAAAAATCAATAAAAAAGCAAGATGGCCGCGAAATCCAAGATGGTCGCCTAGTAATAGACATTTTTCAGTAAAATTGCTCCATATTTTAACATTTTCATTGGAAAGCGAGCCGATTGTGTGCCTAATTTTAACCCTACGTATTCACAGTCAATGACGCTTTTATGTATACATTCGCCATTGATTTAATGCATCTTGCAGACCGTGTATGGCATTATCAAAGTACAATGTACATGCATGTGGTAGCGAAATTAAGACATAGCTTGATAACAAGCACATAAGCCCATTGTTCATGGATACGTTAACTTGACGTATAGTATGTCGTTGGAAGCTGTTTTAACACCGCTGCGTGACCGGCCGGCCGCCCACAATATCCCCCCCCCACCCCGCGAGTATGTAGTTAGTTATCTTTTGTCGGCCGCCCACCATATCGTCGGCCGCCCACACGAATCGCTGATTTGGTATCTCCGGGGTGTACATGTATTTCAAATAAATCAATTGCAGCGTACGAGGTATAAAACACAGCGTTGTTATTCTCGACAACAATCAGTTAGAACGTAATGAGTACAGAAAAAGCACAGTGTTGTTAATACTGACACCAATCTGACAGGTATGACGTCAGAGTAAAAATATCACAGCGCGTCAGAGTAAAAATATCACAGCGGTGTTAATATTGATAAAGCCAATAAACAGCTATATTATGCAAGTCGAATGTACTTGGTACCAAATCGTTGCAGTCAACCTCAGACTGCCATGACGTAAACACGTTGTATTGCATCACCGACGAATAATACTAGAGCAGATCTATACATAACTATATTTTTAATTTAGCTTTGTAAATTATAAACATTTGTCGCAGTGTCGTAACCAGGTGGTAAAAGGATAAACCCTCGGCCTGTTGCTGGTTTGCGGTGTGTTATTGTTTATTATAGGTCTCTTAGCAACTACCTCGTCGTTATAAATTACAGCGTTGTTAAGAAAACGCAAAGAAAACGATAATTGAATTTGTCGCACGAATTCGTCGATAATCGAATGTATCATGGCTGATACTGAACTTACCGAAGATCGAACGGATGTAGTTGGTGGTGATCAGCATAAACCTGACCACCCAATTGACTGGGAACTGTGTATTTTGTGTCAACACGCAACACGCGATGTTCTTCAGTGCCCGGCTGACACAAAGAGAGCAAATGCCGGTGCTGGATACGGATCATTGGCACGGAACCTTGAAGAGTTTAAGCAGCTTGGATGCTTACCAGCTGATATTGACGTCGCTAGCTTATCTCATCCAGATGGGCTAGTGGACTCATTCACACGGCATAGAGCAAAGTGGCACAAAACATGTCGCAACACAGTTGATAACAGAAATCTACAACGAGCAAAAAAGAGACGATACCCCGACGATGATAGTAAACCTGGAAGTAGTAGCCAATGTCAGTCGAAGGTAACGCGATCTACCTCTGGTACAGTGCAAGAGAAGTGTAGCACTTGCTTCTTCTGTGATGCAGGGTCGGAATCAGGTGATCTTAGGAAAGCATCAATTTTTCGTTTACACAAACGTGTAAAACAGTGTGCTGAAATCTTAAATGATAGCATGCTGTTGGGTAAGCTTAGTGCAGGTGACATGATGGCACAAGATGCTGTGTATCATGTCAACTGCCTGTCCTTACTGTACAGGAAGGCAGCAAATGTGAGTACCGATGATGCAAAAGAATACCAGGATAAAAGGACGCACGGCATTGTCCTTGCAGAGCTTGTAACATATATAGATGACGCTAGAACAGAGAGTGGTGACGTCCCATTAGTCTTGAAACCAGCAGATTTGGCAAAGATGTACATGTCACGATTACATCAACTCGGTGTTGATGTATCGGGTAGGCTACAGACTACACATTTCAAAAACAGACTTCTGGCTCACTTTCCGGACATGGAAGCGCACAAGCATGGTCGGGACGTTTTGCTTGCATTCAATGAGGACATTGGTATTGCCCTAAAAACAGCTTATGACAGGGATTTTGACGACGATGGCATTATTCTTGCTAAAGCAGCCACAATTGTCCGCCGAGACATATTTAGCAAAGAAAAGTCAGTTTTTACTGGTTCGTTCGATAACAGTTGCCAGCAAAAGTCGGTTCCACAGTCACTCACAACACTGGTTGACATGATCTTACGTGGACCGAATATCAACACCAAATCTGGTAACGTACCTGAGGCTCAAGCAGTATGAGTGAATAAACCATACGAAAAATGTATGTCAACTGGCAGGTGCTGACCAGGACATGACTGTTTCATGGGCCGCATACCAATCGTCTGAAACAGAGAAGCACACTGCATGCGGTGAGATACCTGTGGACATTAGTGTTCTGTTGCCCCTATTTCAAGAACAGGCGAAGTCACCTGCCATGATACGTCATGCAATGGATGTGATACGCCGCGCCACAGAGTTTCTTAACCCCGGCCAAATACCTGTCATGGCTTGTGATCAGCCACTGTATGCTGTCGCCAAAATCATACAATGGAATTGGCCAGATACGCATGGGGAAGGTCGATATTTGATCATGTTTGGTGGCCTGCACATAGAAATGGCCGCACTGAAAACACTTGGAGACTGGCTACAAGATAGTGGATGGACTGCTGCTATTGCAGATGCAAACATTGCATCTTCTGGCTCCGCAGATTCATTTATCAAAGCAGTACATGTGACGCGAACCCAACATGCACACCAAGTAACAGCAAGCAGTTTGTACATATTGATGAACGAAGCATACAAGAAGTACATGACCGGCTTGACAACGGAGGAACATCCGCTGACATTTGATGAATGGAGAGCGAAACGAGCTGCAAAGAGTCCACAGTTTCTGTACTGGTCCATTACACTTGATTTCGAGCTGACTGTGTTGGTGTTTGTTCAGTCCATTCGCAGTGGCAATTTTCATTTGTACAAAGAAGCATTAACCAAACTGATACCCTGGTTCTTTGCGCTGGACCATACGCACTATTCGCGATGGCTCCCAGTCCACCTTTGTGACATGATGTATCTCCCCAAATCGCACCCAAGTTTGGTAAAGGAGTTTGAAGCGGGACACTTTGTTGTTCACAAGTCACGCAGATCATTTTCTGCCATAGCCATCGACCACGCTCACGAGCAAAACAACAAATGTGTTAAGGGTGATGGGGGAGCTGTGGGGCTTACGGAGAATTCGGCTGAGCTTCTGAGGTAGATGGTATCAGGACCAGAGATGGCCAGAGTGGTCGGTGAGTTTCAAGCATCTCTAGAACATGTCAAACCCGATCAGAGCCACGGTCCCAATCTACACCATCACGAACAAGTAAAGAGCACTCAGACAGCATTTCAAAGACAGGTGACTGCGGTTTGTTCTGTGATAGAGAAAATGGGCAATCCATTCATGGATGACAGTTGCGATCTTTTAGTACTAGATACGCGAGACATAGTGGATTCAGAAGTCATAAACACAGTCCGGAACATTCAACAGGAAGGAACAAAGCAATTCCAGAGTTTCTTCGACAGTCGTCTTGACAAAAGATCTACGTCACTGTTTCAGCCAATCACGAGAAACAAATTCGCGCTGTTTGGCTCTCTACCGACACGAACTGTATCAAAAGAAAAGCAACAGCTTGTATGTCCCTGAAAAAGAACTGTTCCTTGTTCTCGCAATTATACATCGCATGTCAGGTCCGCGGTGGTGACCTTGATGAGTTTTTTAGTCATGAGAACCAGGCATGTCCACCATCCATTTCACAACTTGGACAATTACGCACGGGCACGAAGTCTGATCTTGTACACTGTTTGGAAACACTGGTTGATGCCGAAGAAGATACACCTGGGGTTGAAGCCTTACTTCTGGATGGCACCGCTGTTGTACACATGTTGAAGCCCGGTGCTGCGAAGACATTTCAATCATACGCACATGATGTATTCGTAAAGTACCGGTATGTCAACTCACAGCTGCAGCATGTTAGGATAATCGACATTATCTGGGATTCCTACAACCCCGACAGTTTGAAAGCGACGGCACGTGCAAAACGAGGAAGTGGCACCCGACGGCGAGTCCATCCGGACAATACATTACCTGGCAATTGGGACTCATTCCTGAAACTATCTGAGAACAAGACAGAACTCTTCAAGTATCTGGCAGATGTGTCCATGACGATCGGAAATCGCGATAAGCAAGTTATTTCCACTTATGGAGATTCTGTACTGTGTAACCATGACAGAGATATTCGCAATTTGTCGCCATGTACACAAGAAGAAGCCGACACTAGACTACTGCTGCATGCAGCGGATTGCGTCCAGTATGGGTACAAGCGTGTGATGCTTAGAACAGTAGACCGATGTTATTGTGTTGGCAACAGCCATGTTTCGAAAATTGGCTGCTACGGAACTGTGGATAGCATATGGTGTCGGCAAGAAGTTTAGGTACATTCCTATCCATGGTATAGCTGACACTTTGGGACATGATAAATGTAAAGCGCTACCAGTTTTCCATGCGTTTACTGGTTGTGACCAGACGTCATCCTTTGCCGGAAGAGGAAAGAGAACTGCATGGGAAACGTGGAAGCTTGACAATGAGGTCACAGGCGCATTCATGGCAATGAGTAATGGTAGACCAGCAGATGCCATCCATTGAGCGTTTTGTCGTATTGTTGTATGACAGAACAAGTACCTGCATGACGGTGAATGAAACTCGCAAAGACTTGTTCACTAGGAAAGGAAGGGTGATGGACGCTATTCCACCAACCGCTGCCGCGTTGTATGAACATGCTAAGAGGGCGGTTTATCAGGCGGGTCATTGCTGGGGACAAACACTATCACCATGTCCCGTGCTTCCATCTCCATCGGAATGGGGTTGGACCCGACTGAGTGCACTGGTATGGGAACCAGTTTGGACCACACTTCCTGAAGCATCAAAGGTGTGCCACCAACTCATCAAATGTGGTTGTCAGCCTGCCAAAGGGTGCAGTGGGCATTGTAAGTGTGTCAAGGCATGTCTGAAATGCACAGCTCTCTGCAAATGTGGCGGTGACTGTGAACGTGAGTAATCAATCTGATAGGACGACTGTAGAGAAAACAAGCTGATCCCACACACACTTTTACTTTACAATGTAAAGACGACTTTCAGAGTTAGAATCGAGGACAACTACATCAAGGTACTTTACTCTGTGACATTGGTAATTTGTGGTCCAAAATACAACGCAGCAGAAAATAAACGTCGAAAAGTAATTTTATGAAACTTTCGAGTGTGGCGGCCATCTTTAAATGAGTGTCATCTTGAATAATTTCAAGCTGTTCTACATATTAAATCATATGTAGACCCAGTGTTATCATTTTTACCAGAACAAACCATTGCACTTTGACCGCTTGTTTGTCTCATGAAATTCATAACTAAATGCCGTAAAATAATCATATTTTGGCGGCCATCTTTAAAATCTCCGCCATTTTGAATGTTGTCATATCACATATCATCATAAAATAATCTGCAATCAGAACTATGTCGTTTATAATTATTTGTAAGAAATATATGTAAGAAAGAAGTGAGATGGCGGCCATCTTGAAAATGGCGGCCATTTTGAGTTTTTTTTTGCTTGCGTCCATATCACAAAATGATCAGTATGTTAAACTCTACCAGTATGCAAAGTTTCATACTTGTGCCAGAAAGTGCGAATTAAATAAGTGTTTATCATTCTGTCACTATTCCACCAGTTCTAAAACTTACGATATAAGATATAATTCCAGCACAAAAATATTTACACAATTCCCTAACATTTGATTGGCCCGTAGCAAGTCTCTGTCCAAAATTCATATCCCAGTAAACTCCCACGCCGAACGACTTTCCGTAACCGTGAGGCGCATAAATAAAATAATTCTTAAGAAAACGGAAAATAAACACATTTTCTTGATGAATTTATTTCAAATGCTGGAATTATAAGGAATGAATGGCCTTTTTGTGGAATTTATCGGGGATATAAACTTGGAAAAGTCGCGGGAATACTGGACGAGGCCTTCCGGCCTTCGTCCAGTATTCCCGCGACTTTTCCAGTTTATACCCCGATAAATTCCACAAAAAGGCCATTCATTCCTATAATAATCATTTAGTAATATTTATTTTACTGATATTGACTCGCGGTTGTATCGGCTATTTTCATATGCAAATGTGGCATGATATTTTTTAATTATTTATACTAATTAAATATGTCACCTATATGTGTCTTAATGGTGAATGAATGGTTATTTTGCCAGAAAATGTCTCGAATGATGTTTCCGATATAAAGAACATTCTGTGCCTACTGAGTGGGCATGTACCTTTAACCCATGATCCCACCTCCGCACTCATTGACTTTCGTACCCAGGTACATATACTAGTAGCCAGGGCTCCAGATAAGGAATTAGTAATTGAGTATTGTCACTCCATCATTTCTGAAGCAATTGGGTATTTCAAAATTTTAATTGGGTAAAATAAAATCACACTACTGTTTACACATCAACAGTCAATACTTATTGAATGGTTTGCTTCAAAATGAAAACATATCTTGGCATTTCATTAGAATTGTCTCCTTGGAGACAATTCAAATGAAATAACAAGATGTGTTTTCATCGAAAATAAGAAAAATATGATATATTTGTGGTCTGTTTATTGTTTTCTGCAGCATGATAAAGGTACCACAAAATTTGTATTGCTTTTTGATACTCGCTACTTCTGATTTAAATTGGGTTTTTGGCAATTTTAATTGGGTATTTAAGCAAATACGCAGCTTTTCTGGAGTTCTGAGTAGCCTATAACCACAAAATTCTACAATATGAGACACAAACATATTATCATGAACTCACCTAATAAAGTATGTATTTGCAACATTCTAACGTCACTCTCCACAAAATAGAATGTAAACAAAGAACGCTTCAAACGCAAATGGAAATATTACTCTTCCATATGCTTATGTAATGTACATGTAATTAGAGTTATGTACTCGGAAATAGAATAGTGTGATATATACATTTACCTCTTTGCATGCTAGCAGTGAAAATATCCGCCAAACGAATTAGGATTATATGTTTTATTTCTCTCTGTAAATATGTCTTGAAATTTCATTAGAATTGAGTCCTTAGGACTCAATTCTAATGAAATTCCAAGACATATTCATATTTACAGGGAGAAATAAAAGAAAATATACTGAATTGTTGTCTGCTACTTTTGAACTATTTATAGCCCACACATTTCCCAGCATGCAAAGAGTTACCGGTAAGCTCCTTTCAGTTGTCATAAAATGATTTTCAGATGAGTCCATTTATTAGAAAGGGGGTGTTGTTTTTTGTCTCTGAAAAAAAGAGAAAATTGCTTGCAAATAGTGCAGGTGCTGATGAAACGGCTCGTTACATTTTGATCTGCACTGTTTACAAACATCACAAAAGTGGTTTGTAGTGTTGAAAGTATTAACAAGTTGTCAGAGCTCCAGATAAGGGGCGTATTGATGTATTTTACGCACTTATTTTAGCAGTATACGCATTGATTATCAAAAGTGGGAGTACAAAATACTCACAGCAATGTGAAAATATGCATTGATTTTCAAATTGAGTAGTGAAAATACTGTAATCAAGTTGAAAATGTACTGAGTTGAGCTGCAAAAAGCAAACACCTATTTTTTTATCATTTGTTCCCTAGATTTAATACGGAAGAAAGTTAATAATATGTTTGTAAAAGTAAAATATGCATTGAATTTGAGGGTATAATTATGGGGGGTATAATACTCTTTAGATACAAAACTCTGGAGCTTTGAGTTATATATATTTTGTAAATTTCTTTTATCCATGTTTTATGTCGGGGCTGAGCGTAGCACCAGTGGAGTGGGTGAGTGTAAATTTTACTCCCTGTTGTAGGTGAAGGACTTGTTCCGGTCAATGAAGTTCTCGCCACACATTGTGGAGCTGGACAAACAAGGTGAGAATGGGTGCAAAATACTAAAATTAGTGTTAAAAATCTATTGTTAGCTCCCAAAATACTAAAATTAGTGTTAAAAATCTATTGTTAGCTCCCAAAATACTAAAATTAGTGTTAAAAATCTATTGTTAGCTCCCAAAATACTAAAATTAGTGTTAAAAATCTATTGTTAGCTCCCAAAATACTAAAATTCCTTAGTAGAACTGTATTTTTTTGCGAATTATATTGTTTATTGAACATTTTTTTTTTTTACGTTCGATGACTCAACTACTGTCTATCACCTGAACTTTTTGTATAATTTCAGGTGCATAATCTTAACATTTCACACCAATGTACACATGATGTCACGAAGTACATCTTGAAAATGTGCACAAGTTAACGATGCATTCACAGTTGAAAAGTTGTACATTACATATGTATTTCTGTATCCATAGTAATGAGGTTCAGGCATATTCAAATGTTTAATTGTTTTGCCTCCTATGCGTTGCTCTTGAGGTTCCGGTGTCCACCCGTCCGTACGTCCGTCCGTGTACATTTACGTACAAAAGTTTGTAAGAGTTTCTCCAACATATAATATCTTCATTACGCGAAGGATTGCTTCGATACTTGGACACTTTAATCACCTGAACATTTATCACACACTTGCGCCACTATTAACATGACCTTGACCTTTGAAACCTTCGAAATATAGCTGAAACACATAGTCATTTTGTTACATCGAAAAATGTTCGTAAGTGCAAATTTAAGATAATCTGTAAATTTCAATTGATGGATTTACATTTATTGAATATGCTAGCCTATGTTCAATAAATGTAAATGCAATAATTGTTTACAGTGTTATTGTGAAATTTACAGACTATCATAATGGTTTTTGCACTTGTGATCCTTTTAGTCGTACAACGTTTAGTGAAACGGCCCCCTGTTCTGTTTAAATGAAATGTAGCATGTGTTTGTCACAAGGAGCAGGGCTGTACAAATTGGCACGCCCGACGCCCGGGACAAGTCGGTTTTAATCTCGGGCAAGTGCCTCTATGCTGGAATTTAGTCCCGGGCAAGTCACTATTTTCTGTTAGAACGTCCCGCCACAAGCCCGTTTTTTGGAACCGGACTGTCATAAACTGAATCCCAAAACTGACCACTTTATCGATCGATAACGCTGCGGGCGTCCTGGCGATTCGCAGCTACTGTGTTACACAGTACCTGTGTATCGCAATAAAGTGATATAGCAATCTACAGCGACCCTGATTATATTAATTTAATCGAATTTGAAAGTAAATAGCGAATTAGCGAAAATATTCTGCGGCGATCGATGGTTATTGATTTATTTTATGTATGTTAACGTTTTCGTCTCACTGCGTCGACAGGCCAAGAGACCTAACTTTAGAGACATAAATGTATGTTCCTTCACGGGGTGGAAATGGAATTTAAGGTTCTTAATTTAAATTATCGTTTCTACGCGGCATATAAACGAAAAAAAGTGAAATTGAATGGGATGGACATACTATGAAGGTACCGTATTTACCCTATGTATTGGGACAGTAAAAAATAAATAAAATTCTACGTGTCCCAATACATAATATAAAATAAATTAATTATTTTTTTTGGTGTCCCAATTATTAATATTGAAAGTTTGTATCCTCGAAATTTCGGTTAGTACACGGTTGTGCCTTGGCTCCCGAATTGTTTGCCAATTTGTATATCAAAATCGTGTTAAATTTGTAACACGACTATTGTCAGAAATCGTATTAAATTTGCGATTTTTTCCCAAATTAGACCCAAAATGGACGATTTTTTTTTTTTTTTTTGTTTTTATATGGACGCATAGCCTCCTTTTATCTCACCGATGTGAATGTGCAGCTGATCACGTTTGCACATTTCGTAAATTAATCCGAGCAAACTGGGAATAACATCAATTATTGGTCCCAGTAACAAAGCAGTGCTAATTGTTATGTGCTCGATTGAATTTTTCCGGCATGCGTTCGCGCTCACCATTGGTGGAATATTAATTAGGTGTAAAAGGCTGACCAATCGGAGATCGCGTATCAGTGGCGCAGATTAACTCGACCCAGATTAACTAAATTGTTACAGCACTGCCCACGCCCCCGGCGCATGTACACAGCTGGCCTTGTTTCGCTACATCATAATTGAGCCAGTGCATGAGATAATCAACTTTATTATATAACCGAGATTTTCGCCGAGAATGATTTGACTTTTCTACAAATATATCGGAAAGTTGATAAAATTTTCAGAGCAAATGCGTAATAATTACTAATTTAATAATTTACAGTATATTTCACAAAGATTAAGAATCGAGTACCGTTTATTTCTTACATTCACATGCTCTAGTTTTTATTAGCTCGACTTCGAAGAATAGTGAGAGCTTATGTAGTCACCCCGGCGTCGGCGTCACCGTCACGCCTTGGTTAAGGTTTTTAGTCAAGCTTGTATATGGAATACTCCTGGCCCTACACCCACCATACTTGGACAACTTTATCTGTACCTATACCTATATTTGACCTTGACCTACATTTAACCTTGAATTACTTAGTTAATTCCCCTTGGTTAAGGTTTTTAGTCAGCCTTGGTTAAAGTTTTTAGTCAAGCTTGTACATGGAATACTATTGTGCATACAGACACCATACTTGGACAACCTTTTCTCATAGGGATGTACATCAATAAACCCTGATCTATATTTGACCTTGACCTACATTTCCTCTTGAATTACTTAGTTAATTCCCCTTGGTTAAGGTTTTTAGTCAAGCTTGTAGTTGGAATACTCCTGGCCCTACACCAACCATACTTGGACAACTTCATCTCCTGGTGATGTACATCAACAACCCCTGACCTATATTTGACCTTGACCTACATTTAACCTTCAATTACTTAGTTAATTCCCCTTGGTTAAGTTTTTTAGTCAACCTTGGTTAAGGTTTTTAGTCAACCTTGTACATGGAATACTATTGTGCATACAGACACCATACTTGGACAATCTTGTCTCATAGGGATGTACATCATAACCCCTGATCTATATTTGACCTTGACCTACGTTTCCTCTTGAATTACTTAGTTAATTCCCCTTGGTTAATTTTGAAATAGCCAATTACTTCAGAAATGATGGAGTGATAATACTCAAATACTAATTCCTTATCTGGAGCCCTGATCTTGACAAAACTCTTAACTGGCTGGGTGTATAATATAATTTCACACTTGCATAAACATTGACCCAAAGGTGTGTCTCATGCAAGAATGGAAACTCTCACCTTACTAACATATTAATTATCTCCCCTTAGTTTTTTGTTGACTTTCTTTTTAGGCCAGGAGGGATATAAATATGCGCTTGTGGACAGTTGTCAATTTCTAGTTTGGTTTGGATTTTTTTTATTAATTTGTTCCCACAAAATAACTGTTTGTTCCCTCAATTTAACAATTTGTTCCCTCAAATTAACAATTCGTTCCCACGATATAACAATTCGTTCCCACAAATTAACAAAACGGGAACAAATTGTTATTTCGTGGGAACGAATTGTTAAATTGAGGGAACAAATTGTTAATTCCTGGGAACGAATTGTTAATTCTTGGGAACAAATTGTTAATTCTTGGGAACGAATTGTTGAATTGGGAACAAATTGTTATTTTGTGGGTGTCAATTTAATTAATAAAAAAAATAATTCTACGTCCCTTGCGGGGCTCCGTAGGTATCAATGTTCATAAAGTTGAAGATGACAAACTGAAACCCGAATATATGTACGAGATGTATACAAACATGTCCCTTATAGTGTCATAATTCATATTTAAAGGTACATGCCCACTCAGTAGGCACAAAATGTTCTTTATAGCAGACATCTAGAAATTTTCTGGCAAAATAAACATTCATTCACCATTATCCCACATATTGATTGGCATTATTATACACTTTATATCAGACGTAAATTTTCACACTGATTTCAGGGGCGATAACCGTGTTTCCTTAAATGTTAACGGATATTACTATTTATTCTCTGTATTTATTGTTTGATGTGCAATGATCATACTTATTATATTATTATTATATTTTCAGATGACACATTTGATTAGTATAAATAATTAAAAAATATCATGCCTCATTTGCATATGAAAATATTCTGACCGCGTGTCACTATCAGCCCCGATCAGTCTGCGAATTCTGATCAAGGCACACTGATCACCATTCAACCACTGAAGTATGCTTATATCTATCACAATACAGGACTGCTGTGTTGTTTTTTTTAGCTCCCTAGAGTCAAAGGCTGAAGTGAGCTATTGTTACCGCTTTTTGTCTGCAGTTGTCCATCCGTCCACAATTTCAAACGTCATATGAGTGGGGGGCTATCAGATTTGTAAAATTGGAGGGTGTCCCATAATCCAAGATGGCCGCCATTGAGAAGTAGGTCAAATTGTTAAAAAATACGAACTGCCAGACTGATTTCAACGAACTTCGCAGAAATGTTTGATTCAAAACACTGTTTAAGATTTGTTAAAATGGTGGCCCTGGGGTAAAAAATGGGCGTGGCCAGAGGGGTCAAGTAGGGGTCAAATTTCACCTTTGACCAAATATTGTCATTTCATATATCAAATCACTCCGGAGCATATTTTGTTGAAATCGGATGATTATGTCATCCAATATGGCAGCCGAAAGGTCATCAGGTCATCTGTGAACTGCTTGGCCGATATAGGCCAAACTTTACAGTTAGGGTCAGTGGGTGACCTTTACATATACATGTGTATGTTCAAATGGAGGTCATCGTATAATCCAAGATGGCCATCGTAGAAAAGTTGGTAAAATTTTGAACCGCCGAACCGATTTCGACGAAACATGGCATGAAAGATTGATAGTCAACACTGTTTCAGATTTGTTAAAATGGTGGTCCTGGAGTAAAAAATGGGCGGGCCGGAGGGGTCATGTAGGGGTCAAATTTCAAACGTCTTCTCGTGAACCGTTTGGCCGATATTGACCAAACTTCACAAATTCCATAAGCTCCATTTCTCCGGTTAGTCACATATGACTGCTGGTGACCCAATTCAATCAATCAACCAATCACAAAAAAAAGAATAGTAGATCATAACACTTCGGGAATATGCATAAGGGTCGGCTACTTCAGCTATTGTAAACATTTTTTGTTTCTTAGAAATATATGTTGTGGCCATCATTTGAACCGTCTCGTCGAGACGGTTCAAATGAGTGGTCACACCATATACTTTGGATAAAAAATAAGAAAAGAATTTTAAAAATATTATTTTGTTTGCATCTTACGGTATTTCACATGTAATGCAGTGTTCATAGCAATCAGAGCTCCAGATAAGCTGCGTATTTGCGTAAATACCCAATTAAAATTGCCAAAAACCCAATTGAAATCAGAAGTAGTGAGTATCAAAACGCAATGAAAAATTTCTGGTATCTTGATCATGCTACAGAAAACAATAAACAGACCACAAATATAGCATATTTTCTTATTTTTCCATGAAAACACATCTTGGTATCTCATTAGAATTGTCTCCAAGGAGACAATTGTAATGAAATACCAAGATGTTTTTTCATTTAGAAGCAAACTATTGAATAAGTGCGGTCTGCCGATGTGTAAACAGTATAGTGTGATTCTATTTTACGCAATTAAAATTTTGAAATACTCAATTGCTTCAGAAATGATATCCTGGTCTTGATTGGCATGTGCAGATACAAGCATCGTTTTATCACCGGGCGGGCGACAATTAATCTAGCACCTGACTGCATGCTGGATTACCTTCAGTGTTAAATGACTCGGTGTGTGGTTACATGCTCTTGTAATAATACTTCAATGTATAGTGATGATTGAAATACGGTTACTGGTAACATTGATACCATATTAACCCTTAGAATGCTGGAACCGAAAATAGTCGTCTGCTGTTATTTCATATTTTGTCTTTTCTCTCAGTAAAAACATGGTTTGGCAGCATTTTAGAATCATTTCCATTGGAAATGATTCTAAAGTGCTGCCAAACCAAGTTTTTGATGAGAAAAATGGAGGAAACTGAAAAATATTCAGCAGACGACACAAATTAATTCAGCATTAACCCTAAATACTCGGACACTAGCTATTGATTGTCGGGAAATATAAATATTTGTTACCCACAACGAAGAGTATCCTATATTCACGGTTAGTATGACTTGTTTATCAAAATGACAACGTATTTGGGCAATTTGTTTTGGGTAACCCCTATTGTATAGGGTTTCCCAAAACAAATGGTGTCCGAATACTTTGGGTTATTACGGTAGGTGAATTTATAGTTCATGTTATGATAAGGTCCTGGTTTTGAGACATGTGAATACCGTAAATATTCTAGTAAATGTTGTCGGTGTCTGTTGTTTGCTAAAAGAGTTTGTCAATTATTTATGGAGCAAATCATGACACATTTGATGTACGAAATGATTTTGTTTCCCATAAAAACAATGACTTGTACCACAAGTTTTATAAGAGTTTCTACAATTCAGCAACATAAGGGTTAATTAACCCTTTCAACACCACAGGTGTAAGACTCTGACCTGTGACACAAAAACAAATGCCCATTACAAAAAATCCATTACCCCACCCACTTGGTCTCATAAAGTACAGGGCTCCAGATAAGGAATTAGTAATTGAGTATTGTCACTCCATCATTTCTGAAGCATTTGGCTATTTCAAAATATTAATTGGGTAAAATAAAATCACACTACTGTTACACATCAACAGATAGCAATTATTGAATAGTTTGCTTCGAAATGAAACCTTGTCTTGACATTTCATTAAGACAATTCTAATGAAATACCAAGATGTGTTTTCATGGAAAATAAGAAAAATATGCTATATTTGTGGTCTGTTTATTGTTTTCTGCAGCATGATTAATGTACCACAAAATTTTTATTGCTTTTTGATACTCGCTACTTCTGATTTCAATTGGGTTTTTGGCAATTTTAATTGGGTATTTAAGCAAATATGCAGCTTATCTGGAGCTCTGCAGTATATAATAGGACATAGTACTGTATGAGACCAAGTGTGTGGGGTAATGGATTTTTTTAATGGGCATTTGTTTTTGTGTCACAGGTCCGAGTCTTCCACCTGTGGTGTTGAAAGGGTTAATTAACCGTATTGACCTGTGTGTAGATCCAGACGAGCCGTCTCATCAGGATCTGCACTTTTTGCAAGTAATTCTCGTGTTTTTTAACACAAACACAAAAACTCCCCCTTTTCATAAATGGACTAGACTGAAAATCATTTTGTGACTATTAGATTGGTTGTAAAATTAACATATCAAAATCCATTCCAGTTATTTAGGGGTGAAAGGTTCATATCAAAATACACTAGCCTGGTATTCTCTATTTATTCCATAAAGGCACAAGTGCTGTGCACACTTGCTTATCAATACATGGAGTAGCATATTAATTAAACTGTCAATTTACATAACAATGTCTACGTGACTGTCCTTACCGTCAAAGCCATTCAGTGCAAAGTTATCACGCAACTCCAGTCTGGAGGTTGACCTTTCTATACTGGTTGACGGGGTCATTGTTAAAGAGGGAGTTTAACCCTTTTGACAGTACATCTTTTGAACCACCACATCGAGATGGTTCAAATAAGTGTTTGACGAGAATGAGAAAACTTGTGTAGGTGACGGCCAGCCCATAGGTAATTAGCCCGTTCAACTCTACAGACCTGTATAGTGGTATTGGCAAATAGTGTAGATCCAGATGAGCCGGCTCGTAACGAGCCGTCTCATCAGGATCTGCACCTTTTGCAAGTAATTTTCATATTTGTACCCCCTTTTCATAAATGGATTAGCCTGAAAATCATTTTGTGAGGATTGCATTAGTTGGAAAATTAACATACCGTTATCACATGTCCATTCCAGGGGCCCGTTTCACTAAACTTCTTACGATTAAAATGTTCGTAAGTTCAAATTTAAGATCGTCTGTAAATTTCAATTTATGGATTTACATTTATTGAGCATAGGCTGCATATGCAGCCTATGCTCAATAAATGTAAATCCAATAATGATTTACAAGAAAATATTGTTAATGTGAAATTTACAGACTATCATAATTTTGCACTTACGAATATTTTAGTCGCACAAAGTTTAGTGAAACGGCCCCCAATTACTTAGGGGCGGGGGAGAATCCCAGTACAGCCAATGAAAATACTGAGACCTTGTTATCCCCTCGCCGATAGGTAAGACGGGATAGAGTGCATGTACATACGTACGTACGTGTGTAGTAACACCTTTCAATTTTCAATAACACATGAACCAATTCACAATTTTGATATTATTTGACGACAAAGCTTGTGTATAGGGTTAGTGCTTTGTTTTGCATACGACCCACGTCCGACTGCCCAAGTTTAAGGTCACTGAGGACTTGTGTTCACCTTGTTTGTAAGGCAAAACTGTTTTATTTTATTTTTATTATCAAGGCTGCCAGCGAGGGGATTAGCTTAGTGATAGCGATGCCTGTGTTATATCTCTTTTAACAGAGAGTTAAAAACATTTTTTTGTGCCCCGCCACCGGCGTCCGTACAAACGTCCCGAAACCTTAACGCTAGGGTAAATGGTTTCCTTGCTCGGATCTGCTTCATATTTCACACACACATTGCTCCAATGGTCCTCTACCGCCCCCGCTAAGCCACAGACTTGGTGCGTTCGAAAACCTTAACGCTCAGGTAAATGGCTTGTAATTTCCGTTTCATTGTTTAATAATGTGCCCCGTTTTCTTTGGCTGCCAGCGGGGGCATTTGTTTGCCGCAGGCCACATTTCTAGTTTTATTTTAATTTTCTGATACTTTTAGGTATATTTAATTCATTGATCTATCTGCTACTTGAACCTATGGGGTGAAAGGGTTACACACAGTCTGATAAGGATCTGCATTGTTCGCCATTCCATCAATCAAACACCATCTTGCTTCTAACTAGCAATAGAGGTAATGTTATCAGGCTACCAAATCCAATAATCGCCATTTCTCGTCACAGACACATTTTAGCTGATAGAACTACAGAGCCCTGCAGGGGACGTAGAATCATTTTTGTCGAGTCCACTTGCAGAAAGTGAGACATAGTGATCACAATGACGTCCGTGCGTCCATCCGTCCGTCCGTCCGAAATCTGTGTTAAAGTTTTTAAATACCTTATATCTCTGCAGTTCTAAGTCACATTGACTTGAAACTTCATATGCTTATTAGTCATCATCCATATATTCATTCTGTGTCTCACTCATGTGGCCCCTGTGCCCAAGGTCAAGGTCAAATGACTTAGAAGTTTGCGTTAAAGTTTCTGTCAAAATTTGCGTTGAAGTCTCTGTAACCGTAAGTCAGATTTGCATGAAACTTCGTATGCTTATTGGGCATCATCCATATATTCATTCTGTGTCCCACTCATGCGGCCCCAGTGCCCCAAGGTCAAGGCTAAACAACTTAGAAGTTTGCGATATTATAAAATTTGCGTTAGTTTTTACATACCTAATATCTCCACAACTGTTACTCCAATTTACTTCCAACTTCCTTTTCATCATCCATATTTTCATTCTATAGCCTGCCCATGTGGTCCACATGCCCAAGGTCAAATGACTTTGAAATTTGTGTTAATGTTTTTACATACCTTATATCTCCACAACCCTTAATTCAAACTGCAAATAAATACACTCTGAGACCATCAAATGCCTTGGCGGGCTCGACATGCGTGCCGCAGCCATCTGGTTGTTATTAATTTGTTCCCACGAAATAACAATTTGTTCCCTTGATTTAACAATTCGTTCCCACGAATGAACAATTCGCTCCCACGAATTAACAATTCGTTCCCACAATTTAGCAATTTGTTCCCACGAAATAACAATTTGTTCCCATGGGAACAAATTGTTATATCGTGGGAACGAATTGTTAATTCGAGGGAATTAATTGTTAAAAATTACTAAAAAAAATCCTTATATCCCCTGCAGAGCTCGGACATGTATAGAACAGATATGCATCAATGATCAGGCGCGGATCCAGGATTTCGGGTTAGGGGGGGCGTAACTATTTTGCAATACTTGACTATATTATCGAACGAGCTAAGCTCGTTCGATAATATAGTCAAGTATTGCAAAATAGTCGACCGACCGAGCGGAGCGGAGCGGAAAAATGCATGGAATATACATGGCACTTGGCATGAAACGTGCCTAAGTGTAACTTGTAAACAATCTTTACTCGGCGAATTTTAGGGGGGACGCGCGTCGGGTCCGCGCCCCCCCCCTGAAACCGCCCATGATGATCATGTTCATGTTGTAAGATATGGTAAACCAATTTTATCCCCTGATTAGATTGTGTATCCGACTGCATGGAGAAATGGGGCTTCTGGCATTCAGCGGAGCTCCAGATAAGTTTTGTATAATGAGTTGTATTATAACCCCAGATTTCAAATTCAATGCGTATTTTACTTTTACAAATGTATTATTGATTTTCTTCCTTATTACATAGGAACAAATGATAAACAAATAAAACAATTTTAAAAATTCACTTGTTTGAGCTGCAAAAAGCAAGCAAGCACTGTTTACTTTTTGCAGTTCAACTAGGTAAATTTTCAACCTTATTACAGTATCTTCACTACTAAATTTGAAAATCAATGCGCATTTTCACATTGCTGCGAGTATTTTGTACTCCCACTTTTGATAACCAATGCATATTCTGCTAAAATAAGTACGTAAAATATGCCAATATGCCAATATGCACCTTATCTGGAGCTCTGATTCAGTTTAAACAATATTTATTTCTTGAAGCATAAATGATATACATGATACATGTAGTTGGTAACAATCATTAGAAATCAAGCTGTTACGCTTATGTATGTGAATTCTTCTCCCGTATTTATTATGACATGACTGACATCCACATCCGCGCTGAACGGGATCTGCATGTTCGCCATTCAATTTGTTAAACAACACATTGGCATACTGTTCATCCTTATTAACCCATTTCAATTTGAGGATACAATAATTTTTGTTGAAAAAATCTCATTATTTTGTTCATTCATCGATAAAGGTATATGTTGTTACCACTCATTTGAACCGTCTCGTTGAGACGGTTCAAATGAGTGGTAACAACATATACTTTCGAAAGGATATAAAGAAAATAGGGATATTTTTCTCTCAAAAGGTTCATACTACTAAAAGCGTATCCCGTCTGTAATGGGTTAACCCATTACATGCAGAATACACCTTTACTGGTATGAATTTTTTTTAATATTTATGCCCCCGCCACCGAATGGTGAGGGGGGCATATAGTGTTACCGGCATCCGTACGTACGTAATTTACGTACGTCCCGAAACCTTAACGCTCGGGTAAATGGCTTATAATTTCCTTGCTCGGATCTGCTTCACATTTCACACACGCATTGCTCCAATGGTCCTCTGCCACCCTGTGACAAATCCACATTCGTGCCGCCCCCACTAAGCCCATGGTCAAGGTCACAGACTTGGTGCGTTCGAAACCTTAACGCTGGGTAAATGCCTTCTAATTTCTGTTTCCTTGCTCGGATCTGCTTCACATTTCACACACGCATTGCTCCAATGGTCCTCTGCCACCGTGTGACAAATTCACATTCGTTCCACCCCCGCTAAGCCCAGGGTCAAGGTCACAGACTTGGTGCGTTTGAAACCTTAACGCTGGGTAAATGCCTTATAATTTCTATTTCCTTGCTCGGATCTGCTTCACATTTCACACACGCATTGCTCCAATGGTCGTCTTCCACCCTGTGACAAATCCACATTCGTGCCGCCCCCGCTAAGCCCATGGTCAAGGTCACAGACTTGGTGCGTTCGAAACCTTAACGCTCGGGTAAATGGCTTATAATTTCTGTTTCCTTGCTCGGATCTGCTTCACATTTCACACACGCATTGCTCCAATGGTCCTCTGCCACCGTGTGACAAATCCACATTCGTTCCACCCCCGCTAAGCCCAGGGTCAAGGTCACAGACTTGGTGCGTTTGAAACCTTAACGCTGGGTAAATTCCTTATAATTTCTGTTTCCTTGCTCGGATCTGCTTCACATTTCACACACGCATTGCTCCAATGGTCCTCTTCCACCCTGTGACAAATCCACATTCATGCCGCCCCCGCTAAGCCCATGGTCAAGGTCACAGACTTGGTGTGTTCGAAACCTGAACGCTGGGTAAATGCCTTATAATTTCTGTTTCCTTGCTCGGATCTGCTTCACATTTCACACACGCATTGCTCCAATAGTCCTCTGCCACCCTGTGACAAATCCACTTTCGTCCCGCTCCCGCTAAGCCCAGGGTCAAGGTCACAAACACTCGGGTAAATGGCTTATTATGCCCCGCAACCGAATGATTAGTGGGGCATATAGTGTTACCGGCGTCCATCCGTACTCGGGTAAATGGCTTGTAATCAAATATGCCTCGTTTTCTTTGGCTGCCAGCGGGGGCATTCGTGTGCCGACAGGCCACATTTCTAGTTTATTTTTATACCCCCCGCAACGAGTTGTGGGGGGGGGTATACTGGAGTCAGGTTGTCCGTGCGTCTGTGCGTCCGTCGTCCGTGCGTCCGTGCGTCCGTAAACTTAACATCAGAGAAATATTGTTGTAACTTCTATTTCCTTCATCTAAAATGCTTAATATTTCACACTTGCATTCCTGTAAGGCTCTACTACCACGCTGTTCCAAATCCATGACTGTCCAATCCCCGCTGATCCCAAGGTCAAGGTCAAATACTTAGTCTCTTTACAAAACTTAACATCAGAGAAATATTGTTATAACTTCTATTTCCTTCATCTACAATGATTAATTTTTACCCATGCATTCCTGTAAGGCTCTACTACCATGCTGTGCCAAATCCATGACCGTCCAACCCCCACTGATCCCAAGGTCAAGGTCAAATACTTAGTCTCTTTACAAAACTTAACATCAGAGAAATATGTTATAACTTCTATTTCCTTCATGTAAAATGCTTAATATTTCACACATGTATGCATTCCTGTAAGGCTCTACTACCATGCTGTGCTAAATCCACGACCGTCCAAACCCCGCTGATCCCAAGGTCAAGGTCAAATACTTAGTCTCTTTACAAAACTTAACACCAGAGAAATATTGTTATAACTTCTATTTCCTTCATGTAAAATGCTTAATATTTTACACATGCATTCCTGTAAGGCTCTACTACCATGCTGTGCCAAATCCACGACCGTCCAACCCCCACTGATCCCAAGGTCAAGGTCAAATACTTAGTCTCTTTACAAAACTTAACATCAGAGAAATATGTTATAACTTCTATTTCCTTCATCTAAAATGCTTAATATTTCACACATGCATTCCTGTAAGGCTCTACTACCATGCTGTGCCAAATCCACGACTGTCCAACCCCCACTGATCCCAAGGTCAAGGTCAAATACTTTACCAGGTCAAATACTTAGTCTCTTTACAAAACTTAACATCAGAGAAATATGTTATAACCTCTATTTCCTTCATGGAAAATTTGTAATATTTCACTCGTGCATTCCTCTAAGGTTGTACTATCATGCTGTGACAAATCTACGACCGTCCAACCCCCGCTGATCCCAAGGTCAAGGTGACATACTTAGTCTCTTTACAAAACTTAACATCAGAGAAATATGTTATAACCTCTATTTCCTTCATTGAAAATTCTTAATATTTCACTCGTGCATTCCTCTAAGGTTGTACTATCATGCTGTGACAAATCTACGACCGTCCAACCCCCGCTGATCCCAAGGTCAAGGTGACATACTTAGTCTCTTTACAAAATTTAACATCAGAGAAATATGTTATAACTTCTATTTCTTTCATCGAAAATTCTTAATATTTCATGCATGCATAATTCCTCTAAGGCTCTACTATCATGCTGTGACAAATTCCCGCTGATCTCGAGGTTAAGGTCAAGGTCACATTTACAAAACTTATCATCAGAGAAATCGGTTATAACTTCTATTTCCTTGCTCGGATCTGCTTCACATTTCACACACGCATTGCTCCAATGGACCTCTACCACCCTGTGACAAATTCAAGTTCATGCCGCTCCTGCTAAGCCCAGAGACAAGGTCACAAGCCCACACACTTGGGAATTTTTACATATTTTAGGGGTACCTGGGCCCACGCGGGGGGTATTCCGTAAGCCTCGCTTACTACCAATTAATCTAGTTATTTATGTTATTTCTCAATGAAAGCATATGTTGCAACCACTCAGTTGAACCGTCTCAATGGTATACCCACACTCAATGAGACGGTTCAAATGGTGGTCACGACACATACTTCTAGGCACATTTAAAGAAAATACTTTTCCCCAATAAAAATGACATATCCTCAGCATGGGTTTAAATTTACTTAGGCTGGGCTGGCCCCAAATTTCATAAGCCCAATGTCTCACAGTCACATATATGGCTGTGACTGGGGAAATGGGAAATTGCGACCAGTGTAGATCCAGATCAGCCTGGGCATTTATACAGTATCATCAGGATCCACACTATTCACCAGTCCATGAAGGAAACACCCATCAAGCAATATAGATTGTTATCCAGGCCCGTAGCGGTGCCTAAAATAGTGCCACGGCCAATTCACGGACGGGGGGTCTGGGGGTCCTCACCCTGAAATTTTTTCAACTTAGACCCTCTAAATGGCATATCCTGCATTCTAAGTGAACGGTCGAGCAATTAATTGACATGAGATTTTGAACACACACTAATGGAAGAAACAGAAATTTGGCCAAATGTGCTTTATGAAATAAAATTTACTGAGACCCGAAACTATAAATCAGAGAGTGGGCTAAAATAGTGCCATGGCCATATGTTGTACAGGGGGTCTGGGGGTCCTCCCCCAGATTTTTTTCTTCAACTTAGACCCTCCAAATGGCATGTCCTGCATTGTAAGTGAACGTTCGAGCAATTAATTGACACAAGATTTTGGACACACACCAATGGAAGAAACAGAAATTTGGCAAAATGTGCTTTATCAAATAACATTTACTGAGATCCGAAACTATAAATCAGAGAGTGGCAGACTCCCGCCCGAAAAGGTATTGACTTAAGCGGGAGCGTAGTCTTACAACTAGTCTACATCCCTTGTCATTTGAGGTAACTCGTGAACTTGCAAGGGATGTAGACAGGTTGTACGAAAGGTATAATATACTGAGTTTAGCAAACGTATAAGTGTTCGTCTAGATCCGGCAGCCAGACAGACAGACAGACAGACAGACTGAAATGGCTCAAAATTGGCTAAGTCATATTAAATGTAAACAAAAATTGGGCATGACCCGTCTTTGGGCAGAGCCATTTCATATTTTCCCCCACCCTTTACCCAGGCATGTATGAAGTGGAGGGGGGTGGGGGGTGAGACACCCGCTGAAATGGCTCAAAATTGGCTAAGTCATATTAAATGTAAAAAAAAATTGGGCATGACCCGTCTTTGGGCGGAGCCATTTCATATTTCCCCCCACCCTTTACCCAGGCATGTATAAAGTGGAGGGGGGGGGGGGGGCGGGGGCGTTGAGACGGAACAAAGATGGGGGGGGTACTTCATGCTAATTTTCGTTTTGCGATTCTCCGACTGATTTTTTCATGGTTTTTTCAATAGTCCGAACTACCGGCTGGAAGGATTTGGTAGTCCGAGCTGAATATGCTACTGCTAATTTCGAGCCCCCGGCCTGACTGCATGACGGCGACACCAATAGCACATGTTTATTGAAAATGAGCCTATATTCTAGCGACTCATTCAATGCATGGGTTTGTAGATTAAATCGGCATTTTTCAAGTTTGATGACGAAACAGTAGTTATTCAAACAATTTAAATGTGTAGATGGGCGCATTCCCTTCCGACTGTAAAAACCATAATCACCTGAAAAAGTCGCTAATTTTACGCTTTTTACTTTTAGCAGACATATTTTGGTTGTTGTTGTTATTGCTTAGATTCGCTCAATGAAATCGCTGCGTTTACTTTTCGCCGGACAAAATGGCAATAGAATAGATGCAATGCCAATGATGCATGGACGAGACCATGCCAATCAATTAGGCAGTGGTTATGCACTACAACTGATTTGGCATGCTTGGTTGTAGACTATTGGCCGTGTTATCAGGCTACAGGAGTTTGCTATTTGATCAGGAGCTACACTGGTCACAAATACCAATAGTCTAATGTCATTCAGTCATATGTATCAGAAACTGGTTATACGCATGGAAAGGTATGGTTCCAAATGAGTTAAATTCTACCATTAACCCATTTCCTGACGAGGGCAAGGATATGCTATTTTATTTCCAGACAGTCCTAAATATTTTCTTTATGTGTCTTTAGGGGTATATGTCGTGACCACCATTTGAACCGTCTCGACGAGATGGTTCAAATGAGTGGTTACAACATATACTTTCATTGAGAAATAACGAAACTAAAACATTTTAAAATATTCATACCCGTAACGGTGTATTTTGTACTCCATGATACGGGTTGTTAATTGTGATACATTGAATAGGGGCGATGATGTGGCAGTTTTTGAAATATAATCACACTGCACTAGCTCACGTTTAATGACTTAACTCTTTGCATTCTGGGAAATTTGTGGGCTATAAATAGTTAAAAAATAGCAGATGACAATTCATTATATTTTCTTGGAATTTCATTAGAATTGTGTCTGGAGGACACAATTCTTTTCTTTTATTTCTCCTTATAAATGTCAGGAATGTCAGGAATATGTCTTGGAATTTCATTAGAATTGTGTCCAGAGGACACAATTCTAATGAAATTTCAAGACATATTTACAGAGAGAAATAAATTGTATACTCCTAATTCGTTTGGCGGATATTTTCACCGCTAGCACGCAAAGAGTTAAGACCTATTGCTAAGATCACGTTTCATGACTTAACCCTTACTACGCTGAATTAAATGTTGTCGTCTGCTGGAAATGTTTTATTTTCAATATTTCTCGACAAAAACCTGGTTTTGACAGCACATGAGAATCGTCTCCAGTGGAGACGATTTTCATGTGCTGTCAAAACCAGTTTTTTGTTAAGAATTAAAGCAAAAATGAAAAACAGCAGACGGCAATTTCCGTCAACAGCGTAGGAAATAGAGAATAGTAGGTTAGTGTCGTGAATGGGAAAACATATCTGGCAAGGCTTAGGAAACGGGATGGGCGAGGCTCTGCCGAGCACATCCGTTTCCGTGCCGCGCCAGATATTTTTCCCATTCACGGCACTAAGCCTACTATTCTATTTATCCCGTCAACATCTACAAATGGCTTTAAAATGCAAAATAATAACCCCAGCCACCGCACATATTCATACGCAGTAATTAGGTCGTATTGGCAGGATATCAAAAATGTTTCACGGCACATACGCAATGTGTTGATGGGATAAGGGTTAAGACTATAATTGCTATGAAAAGGTATCCAGTACCACAATTGTTGCCAGTGTAGTCACTGATCAGACTTGAATGGATGTGACTACTGTACAGGTCTACAAATGTCTCCCATTTCATCGCTGATTATTCTTAACTCTGGGAAACTTGTGGGCTATAAATTGTTCAAAAGTAGCAGACGAATATTCTTTATACATTTTATTTTATATCTCCCTTGTAAATATCAGGCATACATGTATGTCTTGGAATTTCACAGGACTCAATTCTAATGAAATTCCAAGACATATTTACAGCGAAATAAGAAAAATACCAATTTGTTGGCTGTTATTTTCACCGAAAATAATGGAATAGACCTATTGAAATTATTTTATTCTACAACTAAGCAGAATGGAAGAGTGTTCGTCTTTTCAAAGGATTTCTTCTTTTTGTAAGAAAATTAAAAAAAAACACAGTATTTTGTTTAAACTTCCCATAACTTTTGTGGAGGGGTGAATGGGTTTTGTAGTTGATTTTCAACACTGATTTAAAGATTATATGTCCAGGTAATATATTTCATCTGCATTTGTATTTATCTATATATATATCAACATGTTCATAAAAAATTTAGAGTATTTATTTGAAATAATACAGTGAAATCGTGATGGCTCAAATGCCCACGGGACAGCACAATTCTTTCAAGTGATCACATTTTTCGAGCCATCGCATCTCACGATTTTGGTATATTTCGCGACTACTGGTATACCCATAGGAAATAACGAAGCACAATGGAATGTACTCCTGTCTTTAGCGGATTATAGTATGTATTCGCAGATTAAAGTGAGCATGTGAAATTAAATAAATTCTTTATAAAAATGCCTTTATAACGACGCTGTACTTATTTGTGTTAATTGTTCACATATTGGACGTAAATGCAAGGGACTAAACTTAACATTTAAGAAATATGTTATAACTTCTATTCCTTCATCTAAGATGCTTAATATTTCACACATGCATTCCTGTAAGGCTCTACTACCACGCTGTGCCAAATCCACGACCGTCCAACCCCCGCTGATCCCAAGGTCAAATACTTGTTCTCTTTACAAAACTTAACATCAGAGAAATAAGTTATAACTTCTTAATATTTCACTTGTGCATTCCTCTAAGGTTGTACTATCATGCTGTGACAAATGCCCAGCGATTGGCTTAGAAAGTTAGAGGGTGTTTGGTCTGTAGAATGCGACAACGTAAATTAACGGTAGGGATTCCTCCTTATAGGAATCACGATTTGCCTGGTTTGGCCCTCAGGTACATTTTTATCTTTGGCTCTTTTGTTACAGAGTTGAATTGAGTTATTGCCCATTATAAAAGTAGTAAGATTATTACTGTTTTTGGGAGGGGGCCAAGTGATTCTGGTGTGGCGAGGAACTGGCATCAGATCAAGATTATTCTGATTTCAGGGCTGAACATATAGTTTTTTTGTTGTAAATTTTCAGTTCTGATTTTGGGATTTTCTCCCCATTTGTACATGTACTTGAACATGTACATGTACTTGTACAGGTAATATATGGGATTTAGTACTAAACCCATTGACCCGGCCTTAAATGACCTTAGCTGTTGATAGGCTGTTAAACCCCAACAAACAAACAAACATAGAAAGTTAGAAAGATATTTATAAACACTATACATAGCGGTGCACATATTAATGTCGCATGTGGTGACGTCACTCAAAACAGTGGTGTATGGGCCGAGCTGAAACGATATTGGTGTATATATGATGCCCAATAAAGTATGGGAACCAATCATGTGTCACAAAATGTTCAGACACAACAAAAGATTGATTACTGAGTTTGTGACCAGAGTAAACCCTGATCAACTTGCATATTCATGCAACTTGACAAGAATTTAGCCCTGACTACGCTGAATTAAATTTTGCCGTCTGCTGGAAATGTTTTATTTTCAATATTTCTCTATATAAACCTATTTTGACAGCGCATGAGAATCGTCTCCACTGGAGATGATTCTCATGTGCTGCCAAAACAGGTTTTTTGTTAAGAATTAAGGCAAAAATGAAAAACAGCAGACGACAATTTTCACTCCTGCAAGTTGCAAGTGCAAGTGGCACTGATCGTAAACTCAGTCTTCGTTTTTTGTTGTGACCAGTAACTAGGAAGTTTGTGGTATTATCAATGATTTACAACAGACTCAATGCTTTGGAGTGGTGGAAGCACAGGATATTTAACCCTTCCTACGCTGTTGACGGAAATTGCCGTCTGCTGTTTTTCATTTTTGCTTTAATTCTTAACAAAAAACTGGTTTTGACAGCACATGAGAATCGTCTCCACTGGAGACGATTCTCATGTGCTGTCAAAACCAGGTTTTTGTCGAGAAATATTGAAAATAAAACATTTTCAGCAGACGACAACATTTAATTCAGCGTTGTAAGGGTTAATACATTATCATTCAGTTGTAATGCATGGGGCACGAAACAACAACTAAATAGAATGCTTTGTATTTCACAAATAATTTACAAGTAAACCGTAAACTAGTAAATTAATTTCCCGTGGTGTTGACGAGTATTAAAAGCTTATTCAGTTACTAAGCAGCAATGATTTGATTAAAGTTGAAAAGTATTGCACTCAACGACGTTAACGATCAAATCACACCACATTATTTAATAACTTGATCACTTTCTTTTAGCATTTTGAGCCATGCATTTAAAACAGATATGTGATTGTGACTGGAGAAATATATATGGCTTATTGGTCTTGTGACCAGTGCAGATCCAGATAAACTTGTGCATCTGCACTCAGTCTCAACCAATCAAACTACTTGAACTTTAGCATGTGATTCAAGTACATGTTCATGACCCATTGTGAAAAAACGTTGTGAGCATATTCATTACGCAAACATTGTATTAGCGAGCCTACCTCACCAAACCCACGGTTACCTATGTAAACAGCGGGTTTGGTGAGGTTGCCGCGCAATAGGTAATGCGGTCAAATAGGTCACGATGCAGTGACTATTTTCAATCAATAACTTATGTTGTAAGCGATTGTAATGTGTATTTTCAATATTTATATTATTAAAATGTATCATATCGGTACCCCTTTAAGTAATATTTGTATATTTTAAATGTAATGATGTTGTCATGAAGCGCATGAATATAAGTATTAATTAATCCAGTTTATATTGAGGCAAATCACACAGCCTAAAAACATAGTGCTGGAGTATAAACCATAGTATCGTATATTATTCATAAGTATATCACTATTAAACATTAATTACAATATGTATGCATATTATTAAAACAGTAGATGCTACCGCTGTTTCGCTGTATGTGATATTTATAACAAAATATTTTTTTTATTCGTCCGCGTACGGATTTCTGTCACACAAAGCGCCATTTTCAGTTCATATTTTGACCTGTGCATATGAACCGGACTAAGTTTAAACAACGCTCGATTCCGTCCAATTCAGATTTCTCTGCAGAATGTTCAGATTAACTACATATTAAGTAATGTTGCTAAATAAGTGTTAACGGCTGGAACATGGTTATCACTAAAAGGAAGAAACCACAGTCGTATTATTGAAAAATAAGATTTACCTGAGACCTCATGGAGGCCGCCATTAATCCAGTGTAAACAATAGACCTTGTGATCCCATTTCCTGAGTAGCCCCCGCTTAGTGAAACGATGTGCTAATCATGATATTATGTTCCCCAATAATTGGAAACGGTTTGAATTTCTCGGTAAAAACTACGAAAGTCATAAAAAAATAACGATGTATATTTAACATTGGATACGCTTAAACGGTATTACTCTCTCATCGGATCGTCAGTTGTCGTCGATAGCGATTTAACGTACTGATCTGGTCTTAATTTATTGTCAACTTTTAACGCCATTTACAGAATATATGGTTAATTTTGGAAATAAATAACGGCAAATTACGATGACGTCTGCTCTGAAATATCTGTCAACATGCGGACGTAATTTAAGGAAATCGATTATATTTTAAGGCTACATCTGTGACTAATTACGAATTTATGTATGGTCTTTGGCTACACCCGACACATTACACAGATCTAGTTGTAAATACACGTCGCTTTGTGTGGGTAAAAAATCGATATGCGTAGTTGTGTGTGACGAGGTGTTGATCTGATGACACCACACAGCTGTGACCCTTAGGCAATGTTTTGAAATTGACGTGTCGTTTTGATGTGTGCCGCAACACCTCACTGTCGGAGACAACATGACAATTAACGATATACTCTCGATTATACACAGATCTATTAGACGGCTGGTTATTTAAATAAAGAGTAGTTCAGTACACCTTCGCCGATATTGTTTTTAGAAAATCAGTAATATTTTCCGTAAATGGTGTTAAAAAGTTGACAAAAATTCTATCACCGTATTTAGTTGTGCCGATATTGTTTTAAAAAATCAGTAATTTTTTTCCGTAAATGGTGTTGAAAATTGACAAAATATATAGCCGCATTTCTCCGATATTCGTTTAGAAAATCACCAATATTTTCTGTAAATGGTGTTGACACAAAATGCAGCGTTCACGCGGAATTCAAATAAAATACAAAATAATAATTTAATAAATAGACGCCGATGGCTACTGTGTTTGCGGCCAGTGAATTCTGGTCGTGGTAGCCACAGGTGCAGTTCGAACAGTGTTGTGAGCAGATGGAGGACAATAATTATTTCAAATTCATAAAAAAATGTTTGCTGTCCGAAAATTAATTAATTGTGACAGCCAAAAAAAAAAGATTTTGGGACAGTAAAACTGACATTATATGGTATAGACAGTATAGACAGTACCTCAAACTTAAAAAAAAACAGTAACAAACTGTCTGTGTATATATTACTTAAACTTAAAACATCAGTAACAAACTGTCTGTGTATATATTACTTAAAGACAGACACTTTAATTGTTGGTAAGTTTCTATCAATTTATAGGTATTTTTATTAAAATCATAAAATTGTGAAAATATTAAAAAATATTAAAATCACAAAAATAATATATATGGAGAATTTTTTTTTATACCACGTCGAGGTTTGAACCCCCGACCCTTTCGGGAATCGGTAATTAAATCATTGAAGTCGGCGACCTTAACCTCACGACTGTTGCGCCATTTATGACAATCACAGTTATACAGAAGTGCTATCAGTATTACGCCAGCATTTGAACGTAATAATTATTAAATTATTTGCAACTCCATCTACAACAATACCGTTACAGAGATACGCTATTGAAACAACATGTATTAGTACCCATAACATAACAAAGTAATGTATCATTATATATCACAGGAGATAGCTTAAAACTATATATCCTAATCATAAACAGAACAATCCGCTTGGCTCGTATGAAAATAGTTCGCGTGATATTGATTATCTCCCTTGCCGAAAGTAGTTCAGTGATTTATTAATTCCAAATAAGACGTGTTTGCGTAATGTTTGACAGCTTGAGTGACCGAGACCGACAGCTCAGTCTCGGCCCATCAAACTTCCTGATTTCTATAACCTATTCAGGGATCAGTTTACAGGGAGAAGTGGGTGAAATTCTCTCCCTAGATTGTCTGACTTCTCCTTATTTTGAGTTGGGAGAAGTTTTTCACTATATAAAACAGAAAGTTTTGAAAAAAAATTCTCAAACTTTTAGTGAAAACTTCTCCCTATTTTGAAGGGCTAGCTTGAACCCTGCTATTTCACCAACATTGCAAAGTATATTTATCTAGCAAAGTATAATTTGATGGAGAAATTTCAATTTAAGGATACATTTATTTGTATTATACTGAATTTATTACATTATCACAGCCATTGTAATAAAATAAGTATAATAATTCTGCATACTTTTAATCATCAAATATATGCAGTCGTTAGTTAGTTCTATATGAAATAATACATTTCGGGAAAAATAAATGATTACTCCCTCAAAGTATACTTTGCTAGATAAGTATACTTTGCAATTTTGATGAAATCGGCTACTTGTGTAAGAACTCTGAAAGCTTTATATTCAAGGATCCAGAATCATTAGTACTTATCCTATTACTTTTAGGGAGTGGAGCTAAGTGACTCTGGTGTGGTGAGGACCTGGCATCAGATTAGGTTATTCTAATTTCAGGGCTGAATTTTTTTTCTGTAAATATTCACTTTTGATTTTGTGATTCTCCTCTCATCACAACAGGTGAAATATTGGATTTGACCCAGTGCTAACCCGGCCTGAAATGATCTTAGCTGTTGACAGACCATTAAACACCATTACATTAAAATATTACATAAATAACATTGACTAATACTTCGAGATAAACCCAGCTGTATGTGTAATTGTTAGAGAATTCTGAGGTAACGTTCTATAGGTTTCAATGCTCCAGATAAGCTGTGTGTTTGCGTAAATACCCAATTAATATTGCCAAAACCCCAATTGAAATCAGAAGTAGTGCGTATCAAAAAGCAATGAAAATTTGTGGTATCTTTATCATGCTACAGAAAACAATAAGCAGACCACAAATATAGCATTTATTTATTTTTTCCATGAAAACACATCTTGGTATTTCATTAGAATTGTCTCCAAGTAGACAATTCTAATGAAATACCAAGATGTGTTTTCATTTCGAAACAAACTATTCAATAATTGATGTCTGTTGATGTGTAAACCGTAGTGTGATTTAAATTTATCCAATTAAAATTTTGAAATACCCAATTGCTTCAGAAATGATGGAGTAACAATACTCAATTACTAATTCCTTATCTGGAGCCCTGGGTTTCTATATGCATGTCCTATGTCTCTTATCGATATTGCAGTTTTAATAATATACCATTTTGTGCACAGTGAACTGACGTGTCAACAGCTCTTCATGTATTGAATGGCTTGAGGTCCTGATTAAATTTCATGGATAATACGTGTTTGTGTAACATTATATTACACATGTAGTTAGTTAATTAATATGAAGGCTAATAAGAAACAAGGAATAATTCACAGATGCAAGTATTTTCTTACTTTCTTTAAGGTACATGCCCACTCAGTAGGCACACAATGTTATTTATAGGAATCTTTAGAACTGGTGGAATAGTGACACAATTATACACTTATTTCATTCCTGTAAAGACCATTTTGTGCCTACTGAGTGGGCCTTTAAGGTAATTGCTCACTCAGTAGGCACACAATGTTATTTATAGGAATTAAATAAGTGTATAATTGTCTCACTATTCCACCAGTTCTAAAAATTACGAGTGCCCGCTATACAGATATAATCATTTAGTAAGATTTATTTTACTGATAGTGATGCGTGGAGGTATCAGGCTATTTTCATATGCAAATGAGGCATGCTATTTTTTTTAATTATTTATACTAATTAAATGCGTCACCTGAAAAAATTTATATTTTAGACAGATTATAAAGTATGATCATTGCACATCAAAATATAAATATAGATAATAAACAGTAATGTCCGTTAACATTTTAAGGAAACACGGTTATCGCCCCTGCTATCAGTGTGGAAATTTACGTCTGTTATAAAATGTATAAAAATGCCAATCAATACGTGGGGTCATGGTGAATAAATGTTTATTTTGCCAGAAAATGTCTCAGATGATGTCTCTGATATAATAATAATAATAATAATAATAGACTTTATTTAATGAGGGCGACTCATTTAGGCAAAGCCTAATCTCCATATATAGAATGCATTTTATGCCTACTGAGTGAGCATATACCTTTAAGGTGGTTGCTCCCTGTCCTTCAACAGTGTGCTGTCGTTAATAAATTCTCTGGAACTAACATATCGATGAAAAGTAAGGCCATGGAAGATTAATTTGTGACTTTAACTGGAGAAATGGGGCTTATGGCATTTGCGACCAGCGAAGATCCAGATCAGACTGCGCATCCGCGCAGTCTGATCAGGATCTGCACTGATCGCCATTCGGTCAGTGAAATAACTATCCTGCTTCTAACAAATAGTATATGTTCATATTCAGCTACAGGAATTCACAATATCAGGATCTACACTGTTCATAAAACCCATAAGCATTGTACATGCATTATATCTTGCGTTAGTTATTACATACTTGATATCTCCACAACACTTCCTGCGATTTGAAACCATCAAATCCCTCGACGGGCTCGACATGCGTGGTGTAAAACTAGCGTTTTTTTGTAAATATATACAAATAAAATAAGAATAACCAATTTATTTGAGGCATGAATGGGAATGATAATCTGCACATTAACTTTGTTTGGCTTCATCTGTCTGCACATCAAAAAATCCCATAAAAAATCCCATTACCCCACCCACCTGGTCTCCTACTGTACATTACGTTATAGGTAACGTAATACAGTGAAAACTGCTTTCTCCGACACCTGAGTATTCCGACACTCTGGGGAATCGGACACAATTAAATAGTCCCGGCAAATGCCCATTCAGCCCTGTGTTAATTTGTTAATGTATTCAGACATTGTGTAATCGGACATGGTTTCCTGATCCCGCCAACACCTTTAATATATAAACACAGCTGTGTATTCCGACATGTGTCATCACCGCACTTGATTGCCATTTGTGAAAAGCAGATAACGCTCACAGCGTGAAGCTATGTTTGGTCGTTAATCCATAATTGCGAACAATGAATGTATAACCCGATAATGACAATCCTTAAGGTGAGTAGAAAATAAAAGTAAGTTGTGGCAGGTAAGTGGCAGGTAAGTAAAACTATTTCATTGTTTGTTTATCAATAAATGTAGCGAGTGCGATATTAAAACAAATGGATACATTTTCAACTCCTAAATAAAAAAAAAAGGATTTTATCATCTCAGACGGGCATGCCATCGCCAAAACGGTCAAGAAATGAGATGAATTTGGAAGAGAAAATGCAATTGATTAAAGATTCAGAAATTGCCCTAGTCCAACACAAAATATGGAATGATTATAGGAATGAATGGTCTTTTTGTGGAATTTATCGGGGTATAAACTTAGAAAAGTCGCGGGAATACTGGACGAAGGCCGGAAGGCCTCGTCCAGTATTCCCGCGACTTTTCCAAGTTTATATCCCCGAAGGCCGGAAGGCCTCGTCCAGTATTCCCGCGACTTTTCCAAGTTTATATCCCCGATAAATTCCACAAAAAGGCCATTCATTCCTTATAATTCCAGCATTTGAAATAAATTCATCAAGAAAATGTGTTTATTTTCCGTTTTCTTAAGAATTATTTTAACTGCGCCTAACGGTTACGGAAAGTAGTTCGGCATGGGAGTTTACTGGGATATAAATTTTGGACAGAGACTTGCTACGGGCCAATCAAATGTTAGGGAATTGTGTAAATATTTTTGTGCTGGAATTATACATTCATATTTGTTTCCATACTGTACTATTTGTGTACAATGCATGTAAATAAACGTAGATTACGTTTGCAGGTCCATTTATTATTTCTTTACATTAAAACACGAAAACTGGTCAATCCGACACACTGGTTAATCCGACATATCGGCCTGGTCCCAGAGCATGTCCGATTAACCAGGTTTCACTGTATACAGTATGAGACCAGGTGGGTGGGGTAATGGTTTTTTTTTTTAATGTGCATATTTTGTGTCACCGGTCCGAGTCTTCCACCTGTGGGATATGCTGGTTCAAGATGTTGACCATGGTGATGAATCAATCGACATATCGATGGTCTAGTAACATAAGGTCGTAAGTGCTATGCTTTAAGCATAGCAGTTACGACCTTATGTTACTAGACCATCGATATGTTGAGCAATATGTCACATTGATAAACGAATAGCTCTGGTTTCATTACAACTGATCTGTCAACTGATCTGTTTTTGATGAAAATCTGTTTAGGTACAAAATAACATGGTTCGTCTCGTACGCAGATGGGGATGCAATTGAATAGTCAATGAAACCTGATATTTGAGACAAGCCGTGTGATTTTGTACCTAATAATTGTATAATTGTCAGGACCACCATTTGAACGAGATGGTTCATATGAGTGGTCGCAACATATACTTTCATTGTGAAACATATACTTTCATTTTTAAAAATATTTTATTTTTATCATTGTTAGTTGACAATGTGAACTAACAATAATAAAAATAAAATATTTTTAAAAATTCATAACCGTAAAGGTGTATTCGGCATGTAATGGGTCACTCAGCTGTTGAATGGATGCAAAATCCCAATCAATCAATTAATTCATCAATCTATCAGTCAGTCAGTCAAGACCTAATACAGCCTAATAATACGTTGTTGGCAAGATGGCTGTGACCGTGACTGGAGAAATGGGGCTTATAGGATTTGTGACCAGTGTAGCTCCTGATCAAATAGCACACACCTGTAGCCTATATACTAACTAACCTCATTGTATGTCGTTTATCATTCTTATCAGAAGCATGACAGGCATTTCATTGATAGAATGGTGAACAGTGCAGATCCTGATCAGACTGTGCGGATGCACAGGCTGATCTGGACCTACGTACACTGGTCGCGGAACCCATAAACCTCATTTCTTCCGTCACAGCCGCATACGAGTAGACACCTACTCCAAAGTATATATTATTGCCACTCATTTGAACCGTCTTGAAGTTCAAATAAGTGGTTACAACTTGTACTTTCAAGAAGAAATAAAAAGAGATAGGAAGTGAAACGGTTACTAGCTTAAAGGTGGGGTCCCGCACATCAGGAGCGTATTTCACCAACATTGCAAAGTATACTTTGAGGGAGAAATTTTCAATTTAAGGATACATTTATTAATTTTTATTATATTGAATGTATTACCATTTTGGCTGTGATAATGTAATAAATTCAGTATAATGATTCTGCATACTTTTAATCATCAAATATATGCAGTGGTTTAAGTTCTATATGAAATAATGCATTTCCAGAAAAATAAATGATTACTCCCTCAAATTGGCTACAGGATGTATTGTAGGGGTTATATTTGTTTTAATTCAGCATATTAATATATACAAAGAGCGTTTAATTTGTATTACTGGGTACACAATCATATTGGTACTATTTTGTATTATTTGTATGACGGAAATCAATAATTTAGAGGTCAGGGGAGATAAACGTGTTTTCTCAAAATATTAACACAATTCGATATTTATTCAAAGGAAGTCGATATTTATTTGTCCAATGCAATTTCTGGTGTACAATAAACTATACTTTACAAGATATCGACAGCAATCAAACTAATCACACTGTCTTCACCTGCACATAAACTGGTGATAACCACTACTAACACGGTATTGAAATTTTAGTTAATACTGTGTAAAAATGAACATTTTTGATGTTAAAAACTTGTGGAATAGTTATATAATTAGGTTTATTGTCCCCACATTTATTGTCCGTCACAATATATTTTTACATAATTTGAGGGATCCAATCTTTAATATTTTCAAACTGCCCTATTGTTGTCATAATCCTGCAATGCTGCAATACTCGACCTAGCTCAGGGGCGTATCCAGCATTGGGGGGGGGGGGGTTCACATCAATCAATCACAGTCAATTAATCAACCAATCAATCAATCACAGTCAATCAACCAATCACAGTCAATTAATTAATCGACCAATAAATCAATCAGTCAATTAATTAATCAACCAATCTCAGTCAATCAATCACCATCAATTAATCAATCAACCAATTCATAATCAAGCAATCAATCAATCATTAAATTACCTTTGCTGTCAATGTTTATTTCCAGCTAATGGGGCGGAAGTGCAGGGGGTCCTTCATGATCTGACTGGACATCCGAAGGTGCCCAACGTCTTCATTCATGGCAAGCACCTAGGTATGTGCTCTAACTTAGTCTTAGTCAGTATGATCAGACTACTGTTTGTCCTACTGTCGGTGGGTGGTTGGTCGGGTAAACGCGACGGCGTAAATTAGCGGTGGGGTTCCTCCTTATAGGAATCACCATTTTCCTGGTTTGGCCCTCAGGTACGTTTTTTATCTTTGGCTCTTTTGTTACCTGGGAGTTGAATTGGGTTATTGCCCATTATGAAAGTAGTAAGATTATTACTGATCCTACTGTTTTTGGGAGGGGCCAAGTGATTCTGGTGTGGCGAGGACCTGGCATCAGATCAGGATTATTCTAATTTCAGGGCTGAATATATAGTTTCTTTATTATAAATATTCAGTTCTGATTTTGGGATTTCCCCCCCATATGTACTTGTACAGGTAATATATGGGATTTAGTACTAAACCCATTGACCCGGCCTTAAATGACCTTAGCTGTTGATAGGCCGTTAAACCCCAACAAACAAACAAACAAAAATTGTCCTACTGTCTGTGAAATACCATCATGTCTGTTTTGCGCCAGCGCGGAGTGCAGCACCAGACATTGTCTGGTGCTGCACTCCGCGCCGGCGCAAAATGTGACATTGTCTGGTGCTGCACTCCTCGCCGGCGCAAAATGTTTCACATTGAACAATGCACCTGTTTCCTAACAAGATACCACTCAGCTCTACTTAGAGCTATTGTATAAATGTATTTTTTTCCAGTAACCAGTGCAAACTTCTTGAGCTGATTGCGGGACGAAAATGTGTTTATACAGTATCTTCTGCATGTTGTTGAATGGGAATTTGTCAGGAATCCGGCGCCTATTTCGACATGAAACATTCTATGCCGGGGCCGAGTGTAGCATCAGTGGTCCAGGAGGGCGTTTCACTAAACTTTGTACGACTAAAATGTTCGTAAGTGTAAATTTGGAATCGTCTGGAAATTTCAATTGATGGATTTACATTTATTGAGCATAGGCTGCATATGCAGCCTATGCTCAATAAATGTAAATCCAATAATTGTTTACAAGAAAACAGTGTTAATGTGAAATTTACAGACTATCATAAGTTTGCACTTACGAACATTTTAGTCGCAAGAAGTTTAGTGAAACGGCCCCCAGGATGTCGTTTCACTAAACTTTGTACGACTAAAATGCTTGTAAGTGCAACATTATGATAGTCTGTAAATTTCACATTAACACTGTTTTCTTGTAAAAAATTATTTGATTTAACATTTATTGAGCATATGCAGCCTATCCATCAATTGAAATTTCCAGACGATCCTAAATTTGCACTTACAAACATTTTAGTCGTACACAATTTATTGAAACGGGCCCCTGGTTCTGAGAGACAGAATTGAACCATACCATGCTGCAGGAGGGCTAGCAGATCCAGAACTAGATTGGCCACAAATGCCGTAAGCCCACAAATGCCGTAAGCCCTGTTTTTAGCTTCAAACCTCCCGCATATCCCCCGCATCTGTCGTCGGCGTCGGTGACCACAAGTTTATTGATATTTCACACATGCATTCCTCTGATAGTCCTCTATCATGCTGTGACAAATCTGCGGTCCTCCAACCCCTCACAGACTTGTGATAACAAAACTTTACAACAAAAGTTGACATTGTTTCCTTTCATGGAATGTCATAATATTTAATACATACATTCACACGGAGACCCTCTACAAATCTTTGACAGCGGCTATGTCAGCTCCCTCTCCCAGCAGAATTTTGTGTCAAAGAAATGCCCATAAAAATCCATTACCCCACCCACCTGGTCTTGTACTGTACATTACGTTTACTAAATGTAATGTACAATACAAGACCAGGTGGGTGGGGTAATGGGATGTTTTTTGTGTCACAGGTCCGAGTCTTCCACTGTGCCCAGCAGGTATTGCAAGCTCTAGTTGACTGACAAATGTAGTTGACTGGTGCTGTTGTAACATCAGGGGGTCGTTTCACTAAACTCTGTACAACTAAAATGTTTGTAAGTGCAAATTTTTGATTGTCTGGAAATTTCAATTGATGGATGTACATTTATTGAATTTGGTTATACACCTTATAAGAGTAATATGATTAGTCTTACTACTATATATTTCTTTTAGGGGAGGGGGCCAAATGACTTTGGTGTGTTATGGACCTGGCACCAGGTCAGTTTATTCTAATTTTAGGGGCTGTACATATATATTTATTCAATGTAAATATTCCATTCTGATTTTGGTATTTTCACCCCAATGCGGGATTAAAACTGTTGTCCGAGCCTTAAATGACCTCAGCTGTTGATAGGCCGTTAAACACCAATAATTCCAGCACAACAATATTTACACAATTCCCTAACATTTGATTCCCACGCCGAAATACTTTCCGTAACTGTGAGGCGCAGTTAAAATAATTCTTAAGAAAACGGAAAATAAACACATATTCTTGATCAATTTATTTCAAGTGCTGGAATTATAAGGAATGAATGGTATTTTTGTGGAATTTATCGGGGATATAAACTTGGAAAAGTCGCGGGAATACTGGACGAGGCCTTCCGGCCTTCGTCCAGTATTCCCGTGACTTTTCCAAATTTATACCCTGATAAATTCCACAAAAAGGCCATTCATTCCTATAATAAATCATCTTATTGGGCATGACTTGTCTCATATGTCATTGGACTTCAATACTTACGTAGTATTTCCATGCCACTGGTCTGTCGGATGAGACTTTAACCCTTTCCCTGATAGAAACGACTTTTCACGCCTCTGCAGAAGATGTCTTTAGAAAACATTGTGGGAAAAGGAGAAATTGCTTGTAACAAGCAATTTCTCCTTTTCCCACAATGTTTTCTACTCTATCAGATAATTTAACCATCATTTGACCCAGCATTTGATTCTTTTATTCAGATGTTTTTGATTTGGAAGAGTTGAAATATCGCAAAACAGGGAAAGGGTTAACCCTTGCACCGCTATCTTAATTTTTTTGTCGCCTGCTGTTTATTTTCCATTTTTATCATCAAAAATATGCTTTTGACAGCACTTTAGAATAATTTAAAACATGCTTTGACAGCACCTGAGAATCATTTCCATTGGAAATGATTCTGAAGTGCTGTCAAAGCATGTTTTTATTGAGAAATAAGGCAAGATATAAAAGCAACAGCAGATGACCTTGTTGTGTGTAGCGGTCATAAGGGTTAAACTGTGGTCCCGTCTCTATATGACCTTAGCTGTTGCTGGGACGTTAAACCCATTCACTTTTCACTTTTATGCAATTGGTGACCAGGGTAGCTCCTGATCGAATAGCGATCTCCCATATCCTAATAATCGTCTCTATTGCTTGTTAGCATGGCGGGTGTTGATCATTGATGGAGTAGCGAATTACTGTACAGGGGCCCGTTTCACTAAACTTTGTGCAAATTTAGGATCGTCTGGAAATCTCAATTGATGGATTTACATTTTGAGCATAGGCTGCATATGCAGCCTAATATGCAGCCTATGCTCAATAAAATTCAATGATTGTTTACAGGAAAACATTGTTAATGTGAAATTTGCAAACTATCATAATGTTGCACTTACGAATATTTTAGTCGTACAAAGTTTAGTCAAACGGGCCCCAGATCCTGATCAGACTGAGCGGATGCAAAGCTTATAATAAACCGCATTTCTCCAGTCCCGGCCACGTATGATCTTAGCTGTTTCTGAGACTTTAAAACCCATTTCACCTTTTGTGGAGAAATAACAAAAGAAATGTACGGCCTAAATATCGGACACTATAGAATTGCATGCAAATATGTTTGTGGGAGTGTCACGTCAATCTTAACTGATTGAGGGTTCGCTGATTATCACATGTACTTAATTGGCAACAACTGAGAAACACCATGTGATTTTGTACCTAAGAATATCTGCGAATTGCCATGACAAAAATGTTTACTGAAACTGTGATATTTTCAGGAAATGACGTTGAAAGTTGACAAAATGTTCATAGTCAATTTTGTCTTGTCAACTTTCATAGTTAATTTTGTCACCTTTCAACATTATTTGTGGAACATATTGTAACTAAATAAACTAAATGTGTTTCATGAGATATCGCACATATGTTCGTGAAACAATATTCAGGGTGCAAACAGTCGCCACCCTGTCCGTCTGTTCGTCCGTCTCTCTATCCGAGATTTGTGTTTTCGGCTACTATACCATCTCTGTTACTGTAAGTCTGATTGGCTTGAAACTTCATATGCTGTGTGACTGGAGAACTGTGGCTTATGGGTTTCACGACCAGTGTAGATCAAGATCAGCCTGTGCATATGCAGAGGCAAACAGCGCAGATCTTGATCAGACTGTGCGGATATCCGCACAGTCTGATCAAGATCTGCGCTGTTTGCCGTTCCATCAATGAAACACTCGTCATGCTTCCAACAAGTAATTATATATCGTTATCAGAATGAGGAGCATGGACACAAATCCCATCAGCCCCATTTCTCCAGTCACAGCCACATGGGTTCAATTGAGGTCATTGAGGTGATTCTATCACTGCAACCTTTCTCATTTGGTGTGTCATTAGCAATTGATAAGCCATTATTGGAACTTCCTGCAAATCTGTTAACCAATTTCATGCTGATGATATGCCATTTTGATTGGGGGGGGGGGGTGGGATCATAGATATTGCTTAGAAGTATATGTCCAGACCACCATTTGAAAAATAAGTGATTGCAACATATACAGTACTTTCATTCAGAATTTTTTATTTTTTTTTAAATTAACCCTTAGACCGCTACTCACAATAATTGTCGTCTGCTGTTGCTTTTATATCTTGCCTTATTTCTCAACAAAAACATGGTTTGACAGCACTTCAGAATCATTTCCAATGGAAATGATTCTGAAGTGCAGTCAAAGCATGTTGTAAATTATCCTAAAGTGTTGTCAAAGCATGTTTGTGATGATAAAAATGGAAAATAGAAAATAAACAGCAGACGACCAAAAAAATAAGATAGCGGTCTAAGGGTTAATATATACCGGTAAAGATGTATTCCGCATGTGATGGGTTAACCCTTACTACGCTGAATTAAATGTTGTCGTCTGCTGGAACAAACGGTGCTAGTTCGAAAGTATAGTAAACTATTTCAATTATGAAGTCCCACCCACCCCCCACCCTAACCTGAAATCCTGGATCCGCCCCTGATAAAGCACCGTGGCGTACGTACATGTATTTTGCATAACTGCACACTATAACACAGTCCGTGATTTACACACTAAATTTGTCCCGATCACAACATTGATTTTCTTGGAATGACGCTCCACACCCTGCGACTATCATTCGTTTAATGTGCGCGCATGTGGATTTGCTTTATATTATTTACACGCCTCCAATTAGAATGGCCCTTTGATAACAAACAAAGCACGCAGACCATGGGCGGATTCAGGGGGGGACCGGGCGCGCGAGCCCCCCCTAAAATTTGCCGAGTAAAGATTTTTTACAAGTTACAAGGCACGTTTCTATGTTCGCATTGTGAATTTATTGTTTATTGGGGGGTGCAACCAAAAAATAAACGTGGGGCTTTGCTCCAAAATGCGCCAGAACGCAGGAAATGCGATGTAGATTTCAAAAAATTTACGGGGGGGGGAATGCCCCCGGACCCCCTAGCGCTATCCCAAGCGTAACTTTGCGACATCATTTTCAGGCTTTCATGACGTTGTCATATAGTATACAGTAACAAGACAATATTCACATATGTTATATTCATATATCACATCACTCTTATGAAGCAATTATCATTGAAGTCAAGTGTATCTATCAATTACCTTATACCTTAATGGCAACTAAAGCGCAATTGATACCTGTAGCCCATTTCATCAACATTGCAAAGTATACTTTACTAGCAAAGTATACTTTGAGGGAGTAATCATTTATTTTTCCTAAACTGCATTATTTCATATAAAACTAACAAATGCATATATTTCATGATTAAAAGTATGCAGAATTATTATACTGAATTTATTACATTATCACAGCCAAATTGGCTGTGATAATGTAATAAATTCAGTATAATAAAAATTAATAAATTTATCATAAAATTGAAAATTTCTCTCCCTCAAAGTATACTTTGCTACTAAAGTATACTTTGCAATGTTGATGAAATCAGCTACTGATAAGTTTTAAATATCCTGGAAATGATACATTTGTTAAGTAAAACAGTGTATACATCCCATACTATGTGTTTCTGTAAGTACAAGTATGTTTACCTTTGATGCCAATGGTAATGATGTTACATGTGTGAAACAAACTTAGATACATGCGACATGAGATAGAATCACATGTTATTCTTTCTGAAGAAAAGTTAGATATACATTTAAGTATATATGGAATTCCTGTTTTTTATTCATCACATGTAGCCAGCGATTGTGTACTTGTTTTCACAAAATTAACAAAATACGTGTACATCCAAAAAGGTGGTTATGGTTGACTGAAGGGGAGGATATGAAGAACAACATTAATTTAGAGTTCGCATGTACGTTAAGGCTTTGATCTTGCAGCGATTAATACCACACATTTAAGTTAATGACGTCGCTCATTTTTTGTCAGGGAAAAATGTCATTTTGTCAGGGAAATGTCAGGGAATTTTATATCAGCTTCTGCGTGGGAACCCTGGAAACACTTAGCCATTTTGTTACGTCAAAAAGTTTTTAAAAGTTTCTCCATCATGTAATATATTCAATATTACTTGAAGGATTGCTTTACTATTTTGACAGTTTGTTCACCTGAATTGTGTGACGCAACCACACCACCAATGACACGATATTGACCTTTGTGACATTCAAAATGCTGCTGAAACACGTAGCCATTTTTTTACGTCCAAAATTTTGCAAGACTTTCTCAATTGACTTTGATTTTTTTGTAAATTTAAACTTTTCTTTTTTACACACAATCTCTAGTTAGAGTCCAGTATGCCATGGAGGCATGTCCATGTTTTACAAACATAATTTCTAGTTTAACAAGATTTTTGTCATGTTACTCACCAATGCATACTGGTTTTAGATAAAAATGATACAATGCCACAATGAATGTGTTCTCTTGTTCATTACATGTACTTAATACACTTATGTGACTCAGAGCCTTATAATTAGAAATGCACTTTCATCGTGGTGACTTTCATGAAGCTCATTAGGTAAACCCAGGCTAGCATCAGATCTCAATATTAAACCTTTAAAGGCAGGAACCGAAAATTGTCGTCTGCTGTTGTGTCATATTTTCTCAAAGAAAAATATGGTTTGACAGCACTTTAGAATCACTTCCATGGAAGTGATTCTAAAGTGCTGTCAAACCATGCTTTTGATGAGGAAACTGGAAAATATAAACCAGCAGACGACAATCTTAATCTTATAACCTTGCTGGGCTATCAGTACTTACTGATGTAGTGGCTCTATTAGCAGGATTGAATCATGATATTCACCAGTACCTGTACATATATAATTGGCTTCCGTTTATGTGACACAGATTCTCCCTCATTAGTCAGTCGATCACCGTACTTTATGCGCTGTCGTGTTCACCTCACCCACTTCATGCTGAGGAGACTCTATTTTGTCTGTGGAAAACACTCAATGTTTTCTTTATAATTATGTGCTTGGAAGTATATGTCGTCACCACCATTTTAACCGTCTCGATGAGACGGTTAAAATGGTGGTCACGACATATACTTCTAAGCACATATAAAGAAAATATTTAGTGTTAAAATGTTAAAATGAGTGGTAACAACATATAATTAATCATCCGTCACTAAACTTAACATCACAGAAATATGTTATAACTTCTAATTAATTCATACAAAATTCTTAATATTTCCTCTAAGGCTCTACTATCATGCTGTGACAAATCCATGACCGTCCGACCCCAGCTGATCCCAAGGTCAAGGTCACAGGCCTACAGACTTGGAAAAAATCTACATATTGTAGCGAAATCATGTGTTTTACCCTCCGTAACGTAGCCCTTGTTGGTGGGATATTGGTCGGCTGTTGGTACCCTTTTGTCAGGACTGAACTGTTTTCGCTGCCACCAGACCTTTCGGTCAATTAGAAAGCGAGTGACGTCAGTTGCCGCTTACGTCACTCGGGATGTGATAATCTGCTGCCACCACAGATCATAATTGTCTGTCGCAACGTCAGATGAAAGAATCTGTTATAATTCTTTGTAGTTATACCACTTGGAAACTCAAATTGTAGAGAAGTCGTTTGTTCTAGAGTAGTACACTATTTAATGTGGTTAATACCGTAAATAATAAGATTGCAAGACTCACAGTAAGTAATTCAGAAACACAACTTTCACATTTCCGCTGGCGCGATACAATTCCATAACAAAACACGCCCAATTTAAAACAATTAAAATGTGCAATTTGCTTGACAATTAACAATTCCATCCTTGAATTTTGATCACTGTAATTCCGAAACTGAAACAGTTCCATAATTTATCCAAAAGTAGCCAAAATGGAGTGCTCTTAAAATCCAAACTATAATATAGGCACTCTCCCGTGGGAAACGGGGTGCTCTTAAAATCCGAAACTCGCACCCTCCCTTGGATTGGGAAATCTCAGCTTTTATACATCTCGGTGATTCAGGTACCTTTAATGGTGACCTTGAGTAAGGTCTACCTTTAAGTGGTTACCTTTTATTTTAAGGTTAACCTTTAATTGAATTAAAGGTTATGGTGAATCAGGCAAGAAAGTGTCTTGTCAAATATTCCCTCCCAAGATAATCATGATAATAGATGATACTGCACTACATGTGTGTCTACAACAATATTCATATGAGCATGGCAATTTAGACTTATAGTACGCAAGACACGTCACAAGAAATTGACTGTCTACATAATATAATAGTGTCTTTCTACATCTTTTTGTACTGCCGCTGGCTAGAAACAGTCAGTCAGTTCATGCCTTAATGAGATAAGCATTAACACTATAATGTTTTCATATTTATAAGTGAGACCCATGCTCAATTGAACAATGTTGTAGTAAAATACAAGAAATATGGTGTACGATTGTCATTTTAACCCCTTTCATACAGAGAACATACCCTTCTACCAGCCCATAACTGTATGTTATTCTCGTCTCCCCACGGGAATACTAAATCTTAGGTGACCACACTTGAATCTTCTCATAGAGCCGGTTAAATGTGTGATCATAGCCCATTGACATATTGCATATTTGTTAGTGGAGAAACAAGACGAACACACAGTTTACCCCTTTTACCACGAAGTAATCACTGTCTCAATCGTCTCATAGAGACGGGTCAAATGAGTGGTCGTTAGATATACATATTATGCCACACAGCTAGGAGCTACTATGTCTGGTAACTGCTCATTTACCAACAAGACTGGGCAATGTTTATCAACTTTGCTTTTCTCAAATCATATCAACTGGAGGAGTACTGTTGCTAAATATAGATGACCTACAAAAAGGTCTACCTTACGCTTGGCAGTGAGCCAGCCTATGTCTGCACAAGGTTCCACAGTGATGTAGTGGGTATTGTGATAAGGCTCCTAATTGGTTTGACCCAGTTTAAGGTCTACCTTTAGCTTGGCAGTGTGCCAAGATTAAGGTCACTATGAAAAGGTCAATAGGGTTCACATGCAGTTGTAATAGCTTCCCCATGCATCTGAGTGAATAGAGGCTTTACAGCCCATCACACAATAACTGTTAATTGACCAGTGGTTAACTTAGGGTAACAATATATTTCCCATTGCAGCAAATAATTAATTAAGACGTGTATATAACTGGGAAAAGTTTGCCACAATATATAGGGGTACCTGGGCCACGCGAGGGGTATTCCAGCTTAGCTTAATGACAAATCTAGTTTCTGTTTGCCCTCAGCTAATATCTTCATATTGCACACATGCATTACTTTATAGTAACGATACATCCTTCCACATTTACCCTCGCTACTGTTTGTACGTCCGTCCGTCTGTCTGTTTATTGATTTGAAAGTTTTTGTAAGAGTTTCTCAAATCACCTATAATTTCTGTTTGCCTTCAGCTAATATCTTCATAATATCATACTTTAAATAACGATACATACTTCTACATTAATACAATTACCCTCGCTACTGATCGTACGTCCGTCCGTCTGTCCGAGTTTCTCAAATAGGGGTGTTGATAGACCACATTTTCTAGTTATATTTCAGTTTATTTTTCCCTATACATATCACAAATATGTCTTGGAATTTTATTAGAATTGTGTGCGGAGGAATTACAGGACTTATTTACAGAGAGAAATAAGAAACATACTTGTAATTTGTTGGATGTTATTTTCACCGGTCGCGTGCAAAGAGTTAAATAAAATAAAATAAATTATTTTCCAGTATTATAAAAATTGTTTTACCTCTTTTTTTCCAGATATAGGTAGCATTGGGTTCAGATATAATACACATACAAAACTAAACTACTTTTTGCACACCGGTTTCATCATATTTCTGGCCTTATTTGAGACCTAGTGCCTTTAAATGTACATGCCCACTCAGTAGGCACAAGATGTTCTTTGTTGGAATTAAATAAGTGTATAATTGTGTCACTATTCCACCAGTTCTAAATATTTCAAGTGCCCGCTATACAGATATATCATTTAGTAATCTTTATTTTACTGATAGTGACTCGTGGTGGTATCAGAAAAAAAAAAATTCGAGATTATAAAGTATGACCAAAAATAAATACAGCGACTAAATAGTAATGTCCGTTAACATTTTAAGGAAACATGGTTATCGCCCCTGATATCAGTGTGGAAATTTATGTCTGAAATAAAATATATAATAATGCCAATCAATACGTGGGGTAAGGGTGCCAGAAAATGTCTCCGATAATGTCTCTGATATAAAGAACATTTTGTGCCTACTGAGTGGGCATGTACCTTTAATGTGACTGTATGAATATCTGGGATGAGCCGGATGGATCAATTGGGGACCTCAGTAATGATTTGTGAAATTTGTGTAAGAAAATTTAACAAGAAAATTGTTAAATTTGTGAAATTGAAAAGGAAATTTGAAGAAGAAATCAATTGTGAACTTGGTAAAGGAAAGATGACTTTGCAATTTGCAAAATATATTTGTGTAATTGGAAATGATGCCTGTTGCTGATAAATCCCTGTATAAATCCTTGACAAAACATATCTTATTGTGTGCGGACCAGCATGCCGGAAACTCCTGATTATCTAGCAGGCTCCTGCTACTTGAGACACATGTAAGGTTTTGGTCGATAGCGTCGTGAATATTTTTCAAACTCTCGAGTCTCAAGTGCGACCAGTGTAGCAGCAGATCAGACTGCGCGGACGCGCAGTCTGATCTGCGGCTACACTGGTCGCAAACTCAATAAATAAACCCTTTAGTGCTCCCATGCTTCGTCTGGCGATCACATGTGCTTCCAGCTCGCAGATAACAGATGAATTAGTTTCGTAGAGCTAATTGACTTTATAAGGAGATTACAGTTACATAGGTTGGAATCTGATGAGTTTGGACATTAACAATTGTACCGTATGTTCTAATTGACCCGATTCAAAGCTGGGTACGTCCAGTTCTTTCATATGTGCCAAAGGTGTGGATAAAGGTGCGATGCCCGTTTCGGGAAGTTACAAATCGAACGGTGTGTCCGGTTGTATAATGCAAACAAGAGCTAACGCTGGCTTAAAGACATCTGTAGGAGTTAATGGGCATTCGGATAATTTGGATTATGCTGCCAAGTTTGATGTTGACGGGAAATCTGACATTAACTGTAAGCAAGAGTTTTATGCACCCCAATGTTGGTGTACATATAATCTGTCGGTCGGTCGGTCGGTCGGTCGGTCGATGGGATACATGCCGTTGGTGGCGTTCTTGTATTTAATTTATATAATTATCGAAGGGTTCCGCTGCTCCCACCACCTCCCACATCGAGGGATGGGCCGTGACTAGGGGATAGGGCATTGGACTTCAGTACCAGAGGTTGTGGTTCAATCCTACCCTAGGCATGAACAATACTTACATAGTATTTCCATCCCCCCTGAGTGCTCGTTCTGGGCCGAATTGGCAAGGGGAGAAAACGATCACTACAATACGACAGATTATTATACCCATACTATACTGATTTTGTCGCGGGTGTCCGTCCGTTTTTCTGTACGTACGTTTGTACGTACGTCCGTCTGTCACGTTTATTGTACGAAGTCAAACTTTTTAACCGTAATATGTAGACTTCAAACTTGGTGTGTGCCTTCCTTAGGGTGTGCAGATGTGCAAAATTTTGATTCAACCCCCGGTCATGGATTATATCCCCCCTTTTCGGCTTAGAATTTCCCAATTTTGCCTTGTAAGAATTAAAACTCTGCTCTAGTATTTTATAGAAGACGGTAGGCTGAGACAATACACCCTTCTCACAATATGACAGCCTACATATCACGGTCAACAGTAGCCCGGCAAAACAATACGACAGAGAACCAGTCTAGCGATAAAATTAAACCAGTCTTTTCTGTAGCTGGGATCTGCCGAATGAACGCTGAGTTAAAAATAGATTTTTGGAAAACCCAAAATGATAAATGGATTTCTTTTCTGAGAATGGAAACAAACCCGAAGATTATATTCGTGAACCGAACCATGGAGTTACGAATCACAAATAATCAAGTATGGCGGTTAATCGTCGCACCCTTAGACTACAGAAACATTTGCAATAACATAAATTTAGCACAAAAAAAAGCAAACAAAACATTTATCACATCAAGTTGTTGGAACTATTTTGGTAAGATCCGTGTTTTTAAAAAGTTCAACCCGCAAAACATGTGCTGCGACCGACATATGCTCATTTGCATAAAATCGGTCAGACCTCAAATTTGGATGCTGGTTGTAAAATATTTTGCTAGCTGTCGAATAATGAAACTTCCTGATTAGCTTGAAGTGGCTGTTATAGAGTACCAATTTGATGGACTGAATGGCAAACAGTATAAACCCTGATTGAACCATGCAGATGCTTTGTCCAAGCTGGAGCTAGACTGGTTGCTCCTTTGTTCATATGGAATCAGGTCATGACCTCTGAGTAACTTGTCTGCAGAAACCAGACCTCTTTTAATGGGCGTTGTGCCCCGGTCAAATAGCTTGGGGTAAAAGGAATGCAGGATCTCTGTTGAAATTCTGAATTGTTGTCTGCAAGTATTGTGAAATTTCATAGATCATGTAATAACTCTTTTGAGACTGTACATTGATGACTAGTATTTGAGCTACACTGAGTCAAAATAACATGTAGTTGTTTACAGTCATTTGCATATTACAGTTAGTTCCAGATATGATTCAGAAGACAGTCCGATGTCTAAATTGACTTTGATATTCGTATTAAAAGCCAATTTAGACATAGTTCTAATTTCATTTCGTCATTGATATTTGCTGTGTGTATGTAGATGAATGGATGAAATGTGCATGTAAAATATCTAAGGTTTGCATTCAATGAGTAATTAATTATAGCAATTTGAACTGTGTTGAACAAACACAGTTCTCAGGAAAAGTCTGGATTGTGTGCATTTCATGCCGAGTGGTCAGGTGCTTTCTATAAGGTCCGCGTTGCCAAGTATAAAGGTCATTGTTTGGGTTGCCAGGGAGCTCTTGGGAATATTACAGTATAGAATCAACATGTGTCTTTTGTCTTTTCATCTTTCGATCAAATTGAGCCTAATTCCCCAAGTCTAAATAAGTAAAAGTAAATTAATAAATAGCATTAAACAACGCTCGTTGTAACATGGCCCAACTTGCATCGGGCAGAACTGTATTGGGGTTCCTCAGAGCTGCAGTTAAGGTGTGTAATTTGACCAACTTGGGGTGAAATTTTGTTATTTCTTCATCAAAAATGGCAAGTTGGGAGTCCTTTAGAATCGTCTCATTGAGACGATTCTAAAGCACTCCCAACTTGCCATTTTTGATGGCGAAATAAGAAATTTACCTCCAAATTACGCACCTTAACTGGAGCTCTGGTTCCTTGTATGTTAGTCAGTTACGCACATGAACTCATTAAGCAACAATGTTAATGCCTTGCATGTTGCTCTCATTATTGATTTCTACATTTTGTCAGACAGTCAATCAAGCTGTGGAATACCTGGTAATTATTATCTCTTGTTGATAGGTCGGCGATATAAAATTTATTCACCTATGACTTTGAATTATTATTCCTCTCGAGATGTTTGTAAATCCAATAAAGAAACGAGTGCACTCGTTTCTTTATTGGATTTACAAACATTGTGGGAAATAAATCCCATATTTCAAAATGATACTTGTTTAATTATATAGTGCACACTGACTGACTGTAAGTGAGTGTGACCTATGAATGCTATAATATTGAGAGATAGTCTACTTTGATCATAAATTAAGTGAAGCCCGTTTTAGCATCACGTGGTATATTAAAAAGACATCAAACAAAAATAAATATTCAATTTGGGAATTCTATACATTTCTGAGCTAGGCCCGACAATTGGAGCCGGTAATATTAAAGTTATCTGCCTTGGAACTTTATACTGCGAAATGCTGTTACGGATAAAACCGACCCGGATAGATTGTGTTGCCGGCCGGACCATGCTATAAAGGGTCGATCCCCTCTTATGTTACGCCCGTCTTAACTTAATGGCCGGATAATGCTTATTGCCAATTTTAAAAGAAAGTCTCTGTTTCAATTTTATTTTGTTATTGTTGTATTTCAACAGATATACAAAACAATAACATACTGGTACCCCAGAGCTCCATAAGCTACGTATTTTCTTAAATACCCAATTAAAATTGCCAAAAACCCAAGAAGTAGTGAGTATCAAAAAGCAATACAAATTTGCAATACATCCTGCTGCAGAAAACAAGAAACAGACCACAAATATAGCATATTTTTCTTATTTTCCATGAAAACACATCTTGGTATTTCATTAGAATTGTCTCCAAGGAGACAATTCTAATGAAATGCCAAAACATGTTTACATATCGAAGCAAACTATTCAATAATTGCTGTCTGTTGATGTGTAAATAGTAGTGTGATTTCATTTTACCCAATTAAAATTTTGAAATATCCAATTGCTTCAGAAATTATGGAGTGACAATACTCAATTACTAATTCCTTATCGGGAGCCCTGTGTACCCGATTACAAGACCCGGTAATGTTAAAATGAACCCGGACCGATAATTTGTGTGCTGGACAAAACGTAATGTTGAACAGACACAAAATCCCAATCAATTATTCACTGCCCAGTGTAGTAAACTCAATTCACTCAATCATTATCAACCAACCAATCAATTGATCAACTAACCAGTCAATCAACCATCCAACTAACCAATCAGCCAACCACTCAATCAACCAACCAATCAATTGATCAACTGACCAGTCAATCAACCAATCAACTGACCAATCAGCCAACCACGCAATCAACCAACCAATCAATTGATCAACTGACAAGTCAATCAACCATCCAACTAACCAATCAGCCAACCACGCAATCAACCAACCAATCAATTGATCAACTGACAAGTCAATCAACCATCCAACTAACCAATCAGCCAACCACTCAATCAACCAACCGATCAGTCAATCAACCAATCAACTGACCAATCAGCCAACGACACAATCAACCAACCAATCAATTGATCAACTGACTAGTCAATCAACCATCCAACTAACCAATCAGCTAACCAATCAATTGATCAACTGACCAGTCAATCAACCAATCAACTGACCAATCAGCCAACCACGCAATCAACCAACCAATCAATTGATCAAGTGACCAGTCAATCAACCAGCCAACCACGCAATCAACCAACCAATCAATTGATCAACTGACTAGTCAATCAACCATCCAACTAACCAATCAGCTAACCAATCAATTGATCAACTGACCAGTCAATCAACCAATCAACTGACCAATCAGCCAACCACGCAATCAACCAACCAATCAATTGATCAACTGACCAGTCAATCAACCAGCCAACCACGCAATCAAGCAACCAATCAATTGATCAACTGACTAGTCAATCAACCATCCAACTAACCAATCAGCCAACCAATAAATTGATCAACTGACCAGTCAATTAACGAATCAGTCAATCAACCAATCAATCAACTGATTAATCAATCAATCAACTAACTATCCAACCAACCAACCAATTAACCGACCAACCAACCCATCAAGTCACCACATTTCTCACTGCAGGTGGCTACGAAGAGACGGTGCAAGCATCAGAGCAGGGGCGACTGGTGGCGATGATCAACCAACAGACGTCCACGTATGACTACGATCTCATCGTGATTGGTGGGGGTTCTGGAGGTCTCGCTGCATCCAAGGTGAGCAATAGTTGCAGGCAGTAACTCTGCAAAACTCCTGTATCGTCTAATTACTATTGTTAGCCTTCCCTTGCAGAGTAGCGAATCAGATCTGCTTTTTGCTACTCTGCAGAGAGAGGCAATGGGTTCAATGTACAGCTTCAATGTATCATGATGTGCTTGACAATAAATAGATAGAGAATAGTAGGTTAGTGCCGTGAATGGGAAAACATATCTGGCAAGGCTCAGGAAACGGGATGGGCGAGGCTCTGCCGAGCACATCCCGTTTCCCTGCCTTGCCAGATTTTTTTTCCCATTCACGGCACTAACCTACTATTCTATTTATCCCGTCAACACCTTCAAATGGCTGTAAAATGCAAAAATTGTATTGACTGGATATCAAAAATGTTTCACGGCACCGTGTTTCACGGCACATACGCACTGTGTTGACGGGATAAAGTACTATTTTCCTATACTGTTTTATCACCTTCTTGTATATCTGTAGCCGATTACACCAACATTGTAAAGTATACTTTTCTAGCAAAGTATAGGGGTCATACCAATTATCCGGACAATCAGTTTATCGGACAAATGAAAATACCTGTTAATTAAGAGCATTCGTTTGATCAGAATTTGCATCAAATACATGTAAGTCACGCAGGTGCTTGCTGTTTCCATGCCAGTGTGAAGAATATATTGCCAAGGTAAACATTTTAGTAATATTTGCTGAAAATATTCCTCAACTCTGTTCACAAGTTGTTTACAACGTCACAAGTCTCGCGGGGTCTTGTAATCGAATACGTCATTTCTGAGTTGTTCTATAAATAAAATAAATTCTATAAATACGTTGTTTTCCAAGAAGCGAATGGTGAATGTTTTTTCTGCAGGACTACACAACGCTGTTTACACTGGTTTACAGGCGATAAAATTATGATTTCATGTTGAGAATACAAGTTATAAGATGCGTATATGTTTGTCCGCATAACTGATTGTTGATGTTAATTTTGGGGCAATCTTACGACTGATGATCTGACCCGATTTTAAGCGAGAAAGATGGCACAGTTTGCTAAATAGTTTACATGAGTTGAGAAAGCAAGAACCGACGATTGTTCTGTGAAAAGTTTATGCCCGTAGTTGCTATTTTAAGAAAAATATCGTTAAAAAACTGCCATTTTTGTCTGATAATCTGGAGGATCCCTGCATACTTTGAGGGAGTAATCATTTATTTTTCCTGAAATACATTATTTCATATAAAACTAACAACTGCATATATTTGATGATTAAATGTATGCAGAATTATTATACTGAATTTATTACATTATGACAGCCAAAATGGCTGTGATAATGTAATAAATTCAGTATAATAAAAATTAATAAATTTATCCGAAAATTGAAAATTTCTCCCTCAAAGTATACTTTGCTAGAAAAGTATACTTTGCTGCAATTTTGATGAAATTGGCTACAGAGACTCATTGCCTTCAAAGAACCAGCGGTGATATTTTGATAATAAACATGACTTGTGTGCCAGTCCCATATCCTTTATCCACTGTTTGGGACGCAGCCCAAAATGACCACAGCTGACCACGTCCATTGAACAATAATCTGATCCAATCTACCAAGGTGCCCATCTCATATGATCTACTGTCGGTTCCATATTTTGCTGTCGACGAACTTTTGGCTATTAAACATATTAAATCTAATAAATATTTAAATGTTAGTACTTTTTCATCAATAACAAAAAAGTCGCCCTCCCCAAAAAAAATTATTTGTTGAAATTCCGTAAAATATTGATTTTATTGTGCAAAAAATATTTTCTTATGGGAATTTAACATTGGGCGAAAAGGAGGAGGAGGCTGACCAGGATTTTTTTTTTGGAAATTGTCACCCGACAGAAAGGATGTACCGTAACTAAGAAAATAAAGTTAGATTAAATCGGTCTTCAAATGAAAAAGAAAGTTTTAAACAAATCTAGTATTAGCCCCTAAAATCAATATTTGATGTAATTTCATCAAATACAATTTTTTCGGGAGGGTGACTTTTTTGTTATTGATGAAAATGTACTTGAATTTAAATATTTTTTAGATTTACAAGTAATGTGTTTAATAGCCAAAAGTTTGTCGTCAAAAAAACGTGGAACAGACAGTAGTTGTTGATGAAATGTTATACAGAGAAGCACACGTGCCTCTGAATTGTTAAAAACTTGTTTTGTTGTTTCTCAATTCACAGATGGCGGCAAACCTGGGCAAGAAAGTTGCTGTGTACGACTTTGTAAAGCCCACACCTATAGGGACAACTTGGGGTATGTACAGTAAACAACATGTAACCGGAAGGTCATTTTATCCAAACTTGTATATCATATCCTATGATAACCATAATTTATCTCCTATAACCTATATATCCTATATCATATCCTATAATACCCATATAGCCTATCTCCTATATCATATCATATATATATTATATATTATCATGCACAGTTAACACCTGTATATTTTTCTGAGCGTGTTAGCGTCCATCTTGAGACATGGCTTACTGTTGCATAAGCACAGCTCAACAGCTAAGTTTAATGTCTTATGATGTGCGTCATTTGGCGCGGAATCTCAAGTCTCGTTCTGGTGTTGGCTTTGGGCGCGCACTGCGCGGCTGTCGTCACTTCTTCGATAGTCGCCAGTGTACGCGCATCGCCGCCATATTGCATCTTTTGATAAATAATAAATTACATTTTGTAATTTAGTTTTGGTTTATCTCCAGTTTCCCCAGACCTCAGCGATAACAGAGTCCACCTTCCCTCATGTCCAACTTCCTCCCCACCTATCTCCGAATGGAGTGCTGTGACCAACCCAGAAGATAATGGACGTGCTGTGACAAACAGAACGGAAATTTTGGCTGTGAATGAAGAAGTGTGGCTTCTAGGTTTTCCGACCAGTGTAGATACAGATCAGCCTGTGCATACGCACAGTCTGATCAGGATCTGCACTGTTCACATTTCGATCAATGAAATGCCTGTCCTGCTTGTAACCAGCAAATAGATTGTTATCTGGCAACATGAGTGTGCTATCTGAGCAGGAACTACACTGGTTACAAATCCCATAAGCCCCATTTTGCCACTCACAGAACAGAAAAACAGCCCAACTCAATCGCCCCCTTCACATTTCGCCATATTTTCTGTAAAGGCTGTCTGAAATTGACAAAATCTTCAGAGCTCTCAATAATTTTGTGACAACTTTTGTCATTTACAAAAAGTATTGCATGTTTATGCCCCACCACTGTTGTGTATTTAGTGTTCCCCTGTCTGTCTGTGCTGGTCCATCCTTCTGTCACAAAACCTTGTAACTCTTAAAACTTTTAAACCGTAAGAGATAGAGACTTTAAACTTGGTATGTACCTTCCTTTTGATGTGTAGATGCACAGACTTACTTTTGATTTTTTTTTGCTTTTGACTTTAGAATTTGATAATTTTGTCTTGTAAATCTTAAAACCTTAATAGATTGAGTTCTGATATTTGGTATGTAACTTTCTTATGGTGTGTAAATGTACTGACGTAATTTCGATTTTTGACTCGACCCCCCGGGTCATGGATTATCTCCTCCTTTTGGACATAGAATTTGATAATTTTGTATTGTATCTCTTAAAACGTTTGAACCGTAATAACTGGAGGCTTGATACTTGAACTTGGTATGTGGTTTCCTTATGGTGTGTAGATGCACAAACTTAATTTTTATTTTTTATTTAATAACCAGGGCCCGGGTTGCTCAAAGCTTCTGTTAGCTTAACAGACTGTTAAATCCTTAGCATTGCTAAGGATTTAACAGTCTGTTAAGCTAACAGAGGTTTTGAGCAACCGGGCCCTGGTCATAGATTATCTCATCGTTTTGACTGATGAGCCATTAACTCTTTGCATGCTGGGAAATTTGTGGGCTATAAATAGTTCAAAAATAGCAGATGACAATTCATCATATTTTCTTGTATTTCTCACCGTAAATATCATGAATATGTCTTGGAATTTCATTAGAATTGAGTCCTGAGGACTCAATTCTAATGAAATTTCAAGACATATTTACAGAGAGAAATAAAACATATACTCCTAATTCGTTTGGCGAATATTTTCACTGCTAGCATGCAAAGAGTTAAGCTAACATAGGTTTTGATCAACCGGGCCCTGGTCATAGATTATCTCACCATTTTCATTGATGAGGAGCTATTGAAACTGTAACCCCATTCATTTTGTCCATGCACTTTGTGTGTTTTGTAGGCCTCGGGGGAACGTGTGTGAACGTGGGTTGTATACCAAAGAAGCTGATGCACCAGGCTGCTCTCATTGGTGAGTTTCCTCGGGGCTAGTGATTGACCCTTGACTGTGTGTACCACTTGAAGGTGATGCCCACTCAGTAGGCACAACATGCTCTTTATATCAGAGACATCATCTGAGACATTTTCTGGCAAAATAAACGTTCATTCAATATTACCCCATGTATTGATTTGCATTACTATGCATTTTATATCAGACGTAAATTTCCATACTGATAACCGTGTTTCCTTAAAATGTTAACGGACATTACTATTTATTCTGTGTATTTATTTTTTGATGTGCAATGATCATACTGTATAATCTGTTTAAAATATTAATTTTTTCAGGTGATGCATTTAATTAGTGTGAATAATTAAAAAATATCGTGCCTCATTTGCATATGACAATAGCATGATACCACCGCGAGTCACTATTAGTAAAATAAATATTACTAAATGATTATATCTGTATAGCGAGCACTCGTTATGTTTAGAATTGGTGGAATAATAACACAATTATACACTTATTTAATTCCTATACAGAACAGTTTGTGCCTACTGAGTGGGCATGTACCTTTAATATTTGATTTTGAACGTAATCTGTACCGGTAATACATTGATACATTCTCATATGGTTGTATGGCTGCAAGCTCTAATGCGAATGTATGCTAACATACACATTGTTGGATTGGCATGCTGAGTTAACCCTTAGACCATTACACACAACAATTGTCGTCTGCTGTTGCTTGTATGTCATCCTGCCTTATTTCTCAATAAAAAACATGGTTTTGACAGCACGTTCAGAAATCTTTTCCAATGGAAAAATGTATTGATTTAAAGTGCTGTCCAAATCATGTTTTTGATGATTAAAAATAAATGGAAAATTAGAAAATTAAACAGCAGACGACCTAAAAAAGTAAAAGGGTTAAGGTTTTAATTGATTCCATGGATGCATTATTTTATAGGTTTTTGCTGATTAAATCTATTAGTGCTGTCCTAGGAACTTCCATTAGCAGATTTGTAAAACTGTGTGCCACGGATAAAAGTTAACCCAGTAAACAATGCGGAAATAAATTTTGTTATCATCTGTTTATTTTCTAATTTATTTGTTCTCGACTTGCTTAAAACCACATGTTTTTGTGTCTCCCCACGATACTTGAAAGTGGAGACATTGCAGTCCACAAATTCCAGGTGGTCAGTTGTCGTCATCGTCAATCAATTTGGGACATTCTAATTTGGGGTGTAATGTCCAAATATCGCCCTCTATCTCTTGATCCATTAGTCTGATTCATTTACCAACTTCATTCAAGTAGCTTACTCAGATTGATTAGCTATCCATAACCTGTGTCATTTCGGATGACCTTGATTCTTTCACCCCCTGGTGACCTTTAAACCTCTGTGTCAATAATTTTTGGACGTTCGTCCCAATTTCAATTTTCATTTTATTTTCTCATAAGTTTAGTTGGATGGTCGCCAAACTTTAATTGATTAGCTAACTACCCTACCCGGGTCATTCGGTGATCTTGGCCTACTTTTTCTCGTAAATTAATAGGTCATCGTTCTGGTTCAAAACATTGGTCTTGTGATCCAAATTTCGTATTTATTCTACGTTTAGTCGGAATCTTTGCCAAACTCCATCAGTAGCTTGCTTTACATTGAGTACTTAGGCCTTCCTGGGTCATTCAGGTGACCGTTGACCTACATTTCCTTTGGAAATATAGGTCACGTCCATCTAAACTTGGATGGTATGTCCAAATTTTGTGTGTCTTCCTGACATGTTAGTCGGACTTTCGCTAAAGTTCATTAGTAGCTTCCTCGCATTTGATAGGCTTACCACCCTGGGTCATTTGGTGTAAAACTTATGGTCGTTTTTGCGAAGAATCAATTGCCGTGTTCTGTATTGTCTCGGGAAAAATTCGATTCTTTCACAAAAACGACAGAAGGTTGGGTGCGAAATTACGGAGACCACCAAATGCAGGCTTAAACAAGACTCGTTTGATTTGCGCCATATTTCTATAAAAATCCAGTTACGTAATAAATATAAGGGACAATATAAAAGTAATACGTTACTTGTTTTTCAGTACTTGTTGTTGTTGTTGTTAGTACCACATGATCATACACCATTGGCCATTGTTTATTGAGAAAAATAAGAACAAAAGTATGGAAACATCAGCAATCGTAAAATTCCGGTTCCCGCATTCTAAGGGGTTACAGCATGATAATACAACCACTACAGGCTTAAACCACTTTGTAAACACTACAGACCGTGTATAGTGGTATTCGCAAAACAGTGTAGATCCAGGGTGACCGAGCCAGTCTCATCAGGATTCTGCACTTTTTGCAAGTAATTTTTTGAGCGCAAAAATACACTCCCTTTTCATAAATGGACTCGTCTGAAAATCTTTTATTTTTTTGACCATTGGATTGGCTGCCAAAATTAACATATCCAAAATTCCATTCCAGTTATTTAGGGGTGAAATGGAAAAGGGTTATATAACCACATGATCCCCATCCCAAGGCCTGATATAGATAAGGTTTCCAACAGAAAGTCGCGAAAATGTGGACCCATGCCATTGTTCCCACTTTAAGAGGAGGTTCCACTTGCTTCAAATATGTTTAACTTAGCCAATAACAGTTGAAACCTCTCTATTACCGGGACCACCTGGGACAACCCTGGGAGGTCCAACAGGGTGTTGTGGTTTAGGAGATGTTCCCATGTACATGGGGGCAGGGGCCGTTTCACTAAACTACTTAGACTTAAATGTTCTTTTAAGTGTAAATTTAGGATCGTCTGGAAATAGGCAATTGCTGGATTTACATGTTGTTCTTTGAGCATAGGCTGCATATGCAGCCTTATGCTCAATAAATTTGTAAATCCAACTAGAAAAAGTTCGATGGCGCGCCATCGCAATATACCCACTTTCCCCAAATGCTAAGTCCGAAAGGGGGAAGTAATCCATGATGGAGGGCAGGGGTCGGATAAAAAAAATCCGAATTTCACCTTTGTTCGCATGGTGGCACATGATAACGAATAAGCTACATAGCAAATGATTGTGGCGCGTAGGTATGAGTGAAAAAGTTTTCGGAGTTTAGTTAAAAATAATAAAAGGAAAAATTGGGAAATTTTTTTTTTTTCTGGTGTTACGGAAAGGGGAAAAGAAAAGTCTGATGGTTTAAAAATTGGGTAAAATTCGTGTCGGGTAAGTTTGGGGGATGGTAATTCGTTTGATGGATGGGTGGGTCGGATCAAAAATGGGGTAATTCTACTTTGCGGAATGCTGCACATAATCGAAGGTACATACTTAAAATCTATCTGGCGCGTAGGTATGTAAGGGTGGAAAAATATATAATAAGTTTTTTTTTGTTGGTTCGTGTTACGAGGGAAAAGGTGGGAATTAAATGGGTAATTGTGAGTCCGGAAAGGGGGTGGGGGAGATAATTCCATGATAGTGGTTGGGTGGGCTTGGTTTTTTTTTCGGATGTAAAAATTCCAATTTCACTTTGCGGCTATCTGGCTCCATGATAACGAATAGCTACATACCTTAAATATGAGGCGCGTAGGTTGGATGGGGTAAGGTGAAAAGTTTTTCGGGGGGCGTTAGGGACGGAAAAAAATGGGAAAATTTCTTGGGGTATAATTGGCGGTGGGGGACGATAATGGGGGGGTGTGATTGGCCAGGGTCCGGGTGGGCGGATGTTAAAAATTGCCTTTGTTCTCTTGTGCCGCTAATCCTCTGCACATGATAACGTATGGTTAACATTACCAAATTAATCGGCGGCGGTAGGTGATGAACGGTGAAAAAAAAGTTTTTCGAGTTGACGTAGGGAGGGGAAAGAAAATGGGAAATTCTGAGTCCGAAAGGGGGAGATAATCCCATGATGGAGGGTCGGATCAAAAAATCCAAATTACACCTTTGCGCATCTGCACATGATAACGAAGCTTACATACCAAATAATCAGGCGGCGTAGGTTATGAAGGTGAAAAAGTTTTTGTCGAGTTTACGAGGAAAAAATTGGGAAATTCTGAGTCCGAAAGGGGGAGATAATCCATGATGGTAGGGATCGGATGAAAAAATCCAAATCCAAATTCACTTTGCGCAACTTTCCGTGCACCATGGGATTTTACGATTTGCTAAAGATACCTAAATATCTGGCGCGTAGGTAGTTAATGAAGGTGAAAATAGTTTTTCGAGGTTTAAGTTGTTAAACGTTTATGGAGGTTTTTACGGTTTTACATGGAATGGTGAAACGGACGTACGGTCGGTTCGTGACGGACGTATCGGCGTACGGGACGGTTGGACCACCCGTGACGGGGGGAAAAAATAACAATTATACCCCGTTTTTTTTTACAAAAAAAGTGGGTGGGTTTTAATTAAATTAGATAATATCGTTATCACTGGGCACATTTCTACTGGCACTGGCGCGTAGGTATGAAGGGTGAAAAAGTTAATAGATTTTTTGATAATATATTAGATTAGGAAAAAAAGGGAAAAAATGGGTTTTTTTTTTTTTTTGAAAGAGGGTTGGTTTCGTGGGTAATAAAAAAAAAATTGGGTAAAGTTCTAGTAAAGGGGCGGCTGCCGGGGGGTGGGCACGGATAAGGTGGGGGGGTGGGATATAGGGGGGATGGGTAATTCCATATGGGTTGGTTGGGTTACGTTCAAAAAGATCCAAACTTCACCTTTTTGCGCATTTCTAGGGCATGCACTTGGATTAAGCGAAGGCTACATTACCAATTATCAAGGCGCGGTATGGTATGAATTTAGGTTATTGAAAAAGGTTTTGAAAAAAGTTTTTTTGTTTTTTTGAGTTTAGAGTTAGTAGAAAAAGTAAGGGTTAAACAGTTGGTGAAAATGGGATATTGTGGTCCGGGGAAAGGGGGAGGGTGTAATCCAATGATGATGTGGGTTCGGCTTGAAAAATCCAAAATTCACTTTTGGCGATCTGCACGCATGATAACGAAGCTACATACCAAATATTCAAGGCGGATAGGTATGTAAGGTGAAAAAGGATTTTCGATGTTGACGAAGGAAAAAATTATGGGGTAAATTCTGGGTGTAGTCCGAAAGGGGGGAGATAACTCCATTGATGGATGGGGAGGGGTTCGGATGAAAAATCCATAATTCACTTTGCGCATCTGCACATGATAACGAAGGGTTACATTAACCAAATATCAGGCGCGTAGGTTTGAAATGGGGTAAAGGTTGAAAAGTTTTTTCGCGAGTTTTACGAGGAGAAAAAATGGGAAATTTGTTTCCGAAAGGGGTTCCGTAAGGGGAGATAATTCCATTGAATGGGAGGGTTCGGATCAAAAATTCCAAATTGTTTCACTTTGGCGCATCTGACACTGGATAACGAATAGCTAACATACCAAACATATCAGGCAGCGTAGGTATGAGGGTGAAAAAGTTTTTCGAGTTACAAGAAATCGTGGTCGGACGTCACGGTCGGACGTACGGACTGTTACGGACGTTACGGACGGACGGACACCCGTGACGAAAATACCAATTATACCGTTTTTTTTTTAACAAAAAAAAGTGGGTATAATAAATTTATTAGAAATAATCTAATTACACTGGACACATTTAATACTGGCCAACTGGACGCGTAGGGTATGAAGGTGGAAAAAGTTTTTCGAGTTTCGGTGGTCAAAAAAGGGAAAAATGGGAAACTTCTGAGTCCGAAATAGGGGGAGTTAATCCAATGATGGAGGGTCGGATCAAAAATCCAAAATTTCCACTTTGGCGCATCTGCACATGATAACGAACGCTACATACCAAATATCAGGCGCCTAGGTAGGTATGAAGGTGAAAAAGTTTTTCGTAGTTACAAGAAACGTGAACGGACGTACGGGAACGGACGTTAAACCTGGACGTATCGGATCGTACGGACAGGACGGATCCCCACCCGTGGTCGAAAACAATATACCGTTTTTTTTTTTACAAAAAAGAATTGGGTATAATAAATTAGGATAATATTCATACACTGGCAACATTTTATACTTGGCTCTGGCGCGTAGGTTTGATTGGTGGTGAAAAATGTTTTTCGAGTTACGAGGGAAAAATGGGGAAATTCTGTGTTCCGAAAGGGGGCGAGGATAATCCAATGATGGAGGGATCGGATCAAAAATACCAAATTCACTTTTGCGCAAATCTGCACATTGGATAACGAAGTACATACCATATAAAATTTCAGGCGCGTTAGGTATGTAAGGTGAAAAATGTTTTTTCGTGTTTACGAGGAGAAAATTGGGAAATTGTGAGGTCCGAAAAGGGGGAGATAATATCCATGATGGTGGGTCGGTGATGAAAAAATCCAAATTTCACTTTGGCGCATCTGCACATGATAACGAAGCTACATACCAAATTATATCAGGCGCGTAGTCGTATTGAAGGTGTAAAATAAGTTTTTTCGTGTTGCGTGGAGGAAAAAATGGGTAAACTTCTGAGTCCGAAAGGGGGAGATATCCATGTATGGGAGGGTCGGATTGAAAAATCCAAATTCACTTTGCGCATCTGCACACTGATAACGAAGGTACATACCAAAATATCAGGTGGCGTAGGTATGAAGGTGAAAAAGTTTTTCGAGTTACGGGAGGAAAAGAAAAATGGGAAATTTCTGGAGTCGAAAGGGGGAGGATAATCCATGATTGGTAGGGTCGGATCAAAAAATCCAAATTCACTTTGCGCCATCATGCACCATTGAAAATAACGAAGCTACATTACCAAAATATCAGGGCCGCGTAGGTTCATGAAGGTGAAAAAGTTTTTCGAGTTTACGAGGAAAAAATGGGAAATTCTTGAGTCCGAAAGGGGGAGATTTTAAATCCATGGATGGAGGGTCGGATTGAAAAATATCCAAATTTCACTTTGCGCATTAGCAGATTGATAACGAAGCTACATACCAAATTTATTCTGGCGCGTTAGGTTATGAAGGTGGAAAAGTTTTTTCGTGTTACAAGAAACGGTGACGGGAACGTACGGACGGACGTTACGGACGTTTGACGGATCGTACGGACGGTCGGACTACCGTGACGAAAAAAAAATTCAATTATACCCGTTTTTTTTTACTAAAAAAATAATAATGTGGGTATAATAAATTTAGATTAATATTCATACACTGGACACTTTTCTTTACTGGGCACTGGCTGACTGTAGGTATTGAAGGTGAAAAAGGTTTTTTCGTGTTACAGTGGGAAAAATTGGGAAATTCTTTGGAGTCCGAAAGGGGGAGTTAATATTCCATGATGGAGGGTCGGATCCAAAATCCAATTCACTTTGCGCATTTGTGCAATTGATAAACGAAGGCTACATACCAAATATCAGGCGCGTAGGTTATGAAGGTGAAAAAGTTTTTTCGGGAGTTACGAGGAGAAAATGGAAAATTGGGAAATTTGAGTCCGAAAGGGGGAGATAATCCATTGATGGGGAGGGTCGGATTGAAAAATCCAAATTCACTTTGGCGTCATGCAAACTTGGATTAACGAAGCTACATTACAAATATCATCAGGCGGTAGGTATGGAAGGTGAAAAAGGTTTTTCGAGCTTACGAGGGGAAAAAAATGGGAAATTTCTGAAGTCCGAAAGGGGGAGATAAAGATCCATGATGGTGGGGATCGGATGAAAAATCCAAATTCTCTTTGCAGCAATCTGCACCATGGGATAAACGAAGGTACATACCAAATAATATCAGGCGGCGTTAGGTATGAAGGTGAAAAGTTTTTCGGAGTTACGAAGGTGGAAAATGGGGAAATTTCTGAGTCCGAAAGGGGGAGATAATCCATTGATTTTTGTTTTTATTTATTAGGAGGTCTAAAAATCCAAAAATTCCCAAATTCTTTTGCTGCATTCTGGCCACATGATAACGAAGCTACATACCAAATATCAGGCGCGTCTGGTATGAAGGTTGAAAAAGTTTTTCGAGTTACGAGGAAAAAAATTATTTGGGAAATTCTGTGTCCGAAAGGGGAGTTATAATCCCTATGATGGTGGGTCGGATGAAAAATCCAAATTCACTTTGCGCGATCTGCACATGGATAACGAAGCTACATACCAAATATCAGGCTCGTAGGTATGAAGGTGAAAAAAGTTTTTCGAGTTACAAAGAATCGTGACGGACGTACGGGACGGAACGTACGGACGTTACGGACTGTTACGGACGTTACGGTACGGAATACCCGTGACGAAAACAATTATACCGATTTTTTTTTACAAAAAAAGGGGGTGGGTATAATAAATTAAGATTTCTATACATTACATGGCAACATTTATTACTGGTCACTGGCGCGTAGGTATGAAGGGTGAAAAAGTTTTTCGTGTTACGAGGGAAAACATGGGAAAATTCTGGAGTACCGAAATAAGGGGGACGATAATCCATGATGGGGAGGGTCGGATCAAAAATATTCCAAATTCACTTTACGGTCATCTGCACCATGGAGTAAACGGATGCTACATACCAAAATTCTCAGGCGGCGTAGGTATGAAGGTGGAAAAAGTTTTTCGAGTTAAGAGGATGAAAATTGGGCGGGAAATTGTGAGTCCGAAAGGGGGAAGATTAATCCATGAATGGTGAGGGTCGGTTATGCAAAAATCCAAACTTCACTTTGGCGCTTCTGCACCATGATAATCGAAGCTACATACCAAATATCAGGCGGTGCGGTAGGTTGAAGGTGAATGAAAAAGTTTTTCGTGTTACGAGGAAAAAAATGGGAATTCTTTGACGTCCGAAAGGGGGATGATAATCCATGATGGAGGGTCGGATGAAAAATCAAATTCCACTTTTGGCGCATCTTGCACATGATAACGAATGGTATACATACCAAAAATATCCCTCCCGGCGCGTAGGTATGAAGGTGAAAAAAGTTTTTCGAGTTACGAGGTGAAAATGGGAAATTCTGAGTCCGAAAGGGGGAGATAATCCATTGAATTGGAGATGGGTCGGATCAAAAATAAATCCAAATTCACTTTGCGCATCTGCTCATTGATAAACGAAGCTACATACCAAATTTATCCAGGCGCGTAGGTATGAGGTTGAAAAAGTTTTTCGAGTTACGTGGTAAAAAATGGGAAATTCTGAGTTCCGAAAGGGGGAGATAATCCATGATGGAGGGTCTGGATGAAAAATAAATCCCAAAATTCTCTTTGCGCATCTGCACATGATAACGAAGCTACATACAAATATCAGGCTGCGTAGGTATGAAGGGTGGAAAATGGTTTTTTCGGAGTTTAAACAAGAAAACGTGTCGGGACGTACGGTCAACGGGACGTACGGTCACGGTACGAACTTAACATTTCGGTCCCTTAGGGGGTACTTGCTATTTAAAATAAAATCTAAAAAGGAAATTACCCCGTAAGTCACCAATAGGCTTACGGGGTACGGATTAAGTTTCCATGGTGTTTAACCCTAACCCTAACCCAATTGTCTAAGACCACGCCCCCCTACCCCATAAGTATCCTAATGGGTGTTGCCCGTACGGACGTACGGTAGACGGACGGGACGGACGGACGGACACCCCGTGACGGAAAACAATTAATACCCGTTTTTTTTTACAAAAAAAATAAAAAGTGGGTATAATTAAATTAAGATAATTAATTCATAACGACTGGGCACATTTATAACTGGCACTTGGCGGCGTAGGTTTCATGAAGGTGAAAAAGTTTTTCGGAGTTACGAGGGAAAAATGGGAAATTCTGAGTCCAAAGGGGTGGGGGAGATAAATCCATGATGGAGGGTCGCGATCTAAAAATCCAAAATTCAACTTTGCGCATCTGCAACATGCTAACGAAGCCTTACATACCAAATCAAATTTCAGGCGCCGTTAGGTATGAAGGAGTTGAAAAAAGTTTTTCGGTTTGTTACGAGTAGAAAATGGAAAATGGGAAAATTTCTGTAGTCCGAAATGGGGGGAGATTAATCCAATGATGGGGGGGGAGGGGTCTGGTCGGATGAAAAATCCAAATTTGCACTTTGCCGCATCTGCACATGATAACGAAAGCTTACATTACCTCAAATTTATCAGGCGCGTCGGTATGAAGGTGGAAAAGTTTTTTTCGAGTTCGAGGAAAAATAAGGGAAAATTTCTGAGTCAGAAAGGGGGAGATTAATCCATGATGGAGGGTCGGATGAAAAATCCCAAAGTTTCAACTTTGCGAATCTGCACATGATAAACGAAGGTACATTACCAAATATCTGGCGCCGTTAGGTATGAAGGGTGAAAAATAGTTTTTCGTGGTTACGAGGAGAAAATGGGAAAAATTCTGTGTTCCGAAAGGGGGAGATTAATCCATGATAGGAGGGTCGGATGAAAATCCAAATTTCACTTTATGCGCTTCTGCACTATGGATAACGAAGCTACATACCAAAATATCAGGGGCGCGTAGGTATGAAGGTGAAAAAAGTTTTTTCGTAGTTACGAGGTGGAAAAAATGGGTGAAAACTTCTGGAGTCCGAAAGGGGGACGATTAATCCTATGATGGGAGGGTCCGGATGAAAAATCAAATTCCACTTTGGCTAGCATCGGCACATGATAACCGAAGGTACATACCTAAATATCTAGGCGGCGTAGGTAATGAAGGTGAAAAATAAGTTTTTCGAGTTTACGAGGAGGAAAATGGGAAATTCTGTAGTCCGAAATAAGGGGGAGATAAATCCATGATGGAGGGTCGGCGATCAAAATTAAATCCAAATTCACTTTGCGCATGTCAACATGATAATCGAATGCTACGATACCAAAATATCAGGCGCGTAGGTATGAAGGTGGAAAAAGTTTTTCGTGTTTCGGGAAAAAGGAAAAAATGGGGAAAATTCTGAGTACCGAAAGGGGGAGATAATCCATTGATGGAGGGTCGGATGCTAAAAATCCCAAATAATTCACTTGCGCATCTGCACATGATAATCGAAGCTAACATACCAATATCAGGGGCGCGTAGGTATGAAGGTGAAAAATGTTTTTTTTCGGAGTTACAAGAAAGTGAGGACGTGACGGCTTACGGGAACGTATGGAGACGTACGGCGACGTACGGACGGTACACCCGTGACGAAAAAATAAACAATATACCCGTTTTTTTTTTACAAAAAAAAGTGGGTATAATAAATTAGATAATATCATTACACTGGCACATTTATATTGGGCACTGGGCGTGGAGGTATGAAAGGTGAAAAAGTTTTCGAAGTTACTGAGGGTAAAAAAAAAAAAACGGGGGAAAAATAGGAAAAATGGGAAATTCCTGAGTGCCTGAAGGGGGAGATAATCCATGATGGGAGGGTCGGACTCAAAAATCCAAATTTCACTTTGCGGCATCTGCACTATGATAAACGAAGTACTACAAATTACCAAATTTCAGGACGCGTAGGTATGAAGGTGAAAAATAAAGTTTTCCGATGATTACGAGGAAAAAAATGGGATAAATTGTGAGGTCGAAAGGGGGAGATAATCCATTGATTGGAGGGTTCGGATGAAAAAATAAATATCCTAAATTCACCTTTGCGCATCTGCACAATGATAAACGTAAGCTTACATACCAAATATTCAAGGCGCGTAGGTATGAAGGTGAAAAATGTTTTTCGAGTTACGGAGGAAAAAAGATGGGAAAATTCTGAGTCCGAAATGGGGGTGATAATCCATTGATGGAGGGTCGGAATGAAAAAATCCAAAACAAATTCACTTTGCGCATTCTGCTCAATGATAACGAAAGGGTACATTAACCAAAATTTATCAGGCGCGTAGGTATGAATGGTGAAATATAGTTTTTCGAGTTACGAGGAGAAAATGGGAAATTCTGAGTCCGAAAGGGGGAGATAATCCATTGATGGAGGGGGGTATCGGAAAAATCCAAAAATTCCAAAATTCACTTTGCGCATTCTGCACATGATTAACGAAGCTCCCCCCCCACATACCAAATAATTCAGGCGCGTAGGTATGAAGGTGAAAAAGTTTTTTTCGAGTTACGAGGCGAAAAAAATGGGAATTTCTGAGTCCGAAATGGGGGGTGAGATAAATCCCATGATGGAGGGTCCGGATGAAAATTATCCAAATTCACTTTGTTGCGCTTGCTTGTCACTTGATTAACGAAGCTACATACCAATTTAATATCAAGGCGGTGGTTTAGGTAGGTGAGGTGTAAAATGTTTTTCGAGTTACAAGAAACGTGACGGTCGTTACGGACGGACGTACACGGCGGTCGGACTCCCTGTGACGAAAACAATTATACCCGTTTTTTTTTACAAAAAAAGTGGGTATAATTAAATTAAGATAATATTCATACACTGGCACATTTATACTTGCATCTGGCGGCGTAGGTATGAAGGTGAAAAAAAGTTTTTCGAGTTACGAGGGAAAAAATGGGAAATTCTGAGGTCCGAAAGGGGGGAGATAAATTCCATGATGGAGGGTCGGATTCAAAAATCCAAATTCACTTTGGCGGCATCTTGCCACATTGATAACGAAGCTAAACATACCAAAATTTAATCAGGTCGCGTTTAAAGGGTATGGAAGGTGAAAAAGTTTTTCGGTGTTACGAGGAGAAAATGGGAAATTGTGAGTACCGAAAGGGGGAGATTAATCCATGATGGAGGGTCGGATGAAAAATTCCTAAATTATTCACTTTGGCGCTATCTGCACATGATTACGAAGCTACATACCAAATATCAGGCATTTGGATCGGTAGGTAGGGTTGAATGGTGAAAAATGTTTTTCGAGTTACGAGGAAAAAATAAAATGGGTAAATTCTGAGTTCCGAAAGGGGGAGATTCAAAATCCATGATTGGTGGGTCGGGATGAAAATATCCAAATTCACTTTGCGCATCTGCAACATGATAACGGAAGCTACATACCAAATATCTGGCGCGTAGGTTTATGAAGGTGTAAAAAGTTTTTCGAGTTTACTGAGGAAAAAATATGGGAATTATTCTGGAGTCCGAAAGGGGGAGTTAATATCCATGATGGGATGGGTCGGATTCAAAAAATCCAAATTGTCAACTTTGCGAGCATCTGCAACATTGATAAACGAAGCTACATTACCAAAATATCAGGCGCGTTAGGTATGAAGGTGGAAAATGTTTTTCGAGTTTACAAGAAACTGTTGACGGTCGTACGGACGGACGTACGGACGTTACGGAACGGTACGGACCTCCCGTGACTCGAAAACAATTTTATACCCGTTTTTTTTTTTTTACAAAAAAATGTGGGTTATTAATAATTGTTTACAACAAAACACTGTTAACTGTGTAAATTTGTACAGATAACTATCATAATTTTGCATGCCTTACGACCCATTTTAGTTTCTTACGACGTTTAGTTGAAAACTGGGCCCCAGGCATTATAACCATTCTGGTAATTACTGATATTTTATACCACTTTTTTGGGGAAAAAAAAATGGGTATATTGTTTTCGTCACGGGTGTCCGTCCGTCCGTACGTCCGTCACGTTTCTTGTAACTCGAAAAACCTTTTTCCCACCTTCATACCTACGCGCCTGATATTTATGTTATTAGCCTAATCGTTTAACATTGCCTATGCGCAAAGTGAATTTCGGATTTTTGATCCGACGCACCATCATGGATTATCTTCCCCCTTATCGGACACATTAATTACCCATTTTTTCCTAGTAACTCGAAAAACTTTATCACCTACATACCTACGCGCTTGAATATTTGAATGTAAGCCTTCGGTTATTTTGAATGTGCCATATGCGCAAAGTGAATTCGGATATTGATCCACCCTCCATCTTGGATTATCTCCCCCTTTCTGACTTCAGAATTTCCCATTTTTTTTCCTAGAAACTCGAAAAACTTTTTCATCACCTTCAAACCTACGCCTTGATAATTGGTATGTACTTCGTTATCATGTGCAGATGCGCAAAGTGAATCGATTTTTGAATCCGACCCTCCATCATGGATATCTCCCACCTTTCGGACTCAGAATTTCCCATTTTTTACCTTGTAACCGAAAAACTTTTTCACCATCTTACCTCGCGCTTGATATTTGGTATGTAGCTTCGTTATCATGTGCAGAAGCCCAAAGTGAATTCGGATTTTTGATCCGACCCTCCATCATAGGATTTCTCCCCCTTTCGGACTCGAATATCCCCATTTTTATCCTGTAACTCGAAAAACTTTTTCACCTTCATACCTACGCGCCTATATTTGGTATGTAGCTTCGTTTTATCATGTGCATATGCGCAAAGTGAATTCGGATTTCATCCGACCCTCCATCATGGATTTAACTCCCCCTTTCGGACTCGAATTTCCCATTTTTCTTGTAAACTTAACTCGAAAACTTTTCACCTTCATACCTACGCGCCTGATATTTTTGTATGTAGCTTCGTTACAAGTTGCAGATGCGCAAGAGAATTCGGATTTTCATCCGATCCCTCCATCATGGATTACTCCCCCTTTCGGACTCAGAATTTCCCATTTTTCCCGTCACGTTTCTTGTAACTCGAAAAAACTTTTTCACATTCATACCTACGCGCCTGATATTATGGTATGTAAGCTTTCGTTATCATGTGCAGATGCGCAAAATAGAATTACGATTTTTTGATCCGACCTCCATCATAGGATTATCTCCCCCTTTCGGACTCAGAATTTACCTTTTTTTTCCTTGTAACTCAAAAAACTTTTTCACCTTCATACCTACGCGCCTGATATTTGGGGTATGTAGCTTCGTGATCATGTGCAGAGCGCAAAGTGAATTCGATTTTTGATCCGACCCTCCATCATGGATTATCTCCCCCTTCCTCGTACACAGAATTCCCATTTTTTCTTGTAACTCGAAAAAACTTTTCACCTACATACTTACCCTACGTGCGCCTCAAATTTGCTATGTAGCTTCGTTATCATGTGCAGATGCGCAAGTGAATTCGGATTTATATCCGACCCCCATCATTGGGATTATCTCCCCCTATCGGACTCAGAATTTCCATTTTTTCCTTGTAACACGAAAAACTTTTTCACCCTTCATACCTACGCGCTTGATATTTGGTAAGTAGCTTCGTTATCATGTGCAGATGCGCAAAGTGAATTCGGATTTTTGAATCGCCCCTCCATCATGGATTATCTCCCCCTTTCGGACTCAGAATTTCCCATTTTTTCCTTGTAACTCGAAAAACTTTTTCACCTTCATACCTACGCGCCTGATATTTGGTATGTAGCATCGTTAACATGTGCAATGCCAAAGTGAATTCGGATTTTTTCATCCGACCCTCCATCATGGAGTTATCTCCCCTTGCGTACTCGAAATTCCCATTTTTTCCTTGTAACTCGAAAAACTTTTTCCACCTTCATACCACACGCGCCTGATATTTGTATGTAGCTTCGTTATCATGTGCAGATGCCGCAAAGTGAATTCGGATTTTTCATCCGACCCTCCATCATGGATTATCTCCCCCTTTCGGACTCAGAATTTCCCATTTTTTCCCGTCACGTTTCTTGTAACTCGAAAAACTTTTTCACCTTCATACCTACGCGCCTGATATTTGGTATGTAGCTTCGTTATCATGTGCAGATGCGCAAAGTGAATTCGGATTTTTGATCCGACCCTCCATCATGGATTATCTCCCCCTTTCGGACTCAGAATTTACCATTTTTTCCTTGTAACTCAAAAAACTTTTTCACCTTCATACCTACGCGCCTGATATTTGGTATGTAGCTTCGTTATCATGTGCAGATGCGCAAAGTGAATTCGGATTTTTGATCCGACCCTCCATCATGGATTATCTCCCCCTTTCGGACTCAGAATTTCCCATTTTTTCCTTGTAACTCGAAAAACTTTTTCACCTACATACCTACGCGCCTCATATTTGCTATGTAGCTTCGTTATCATGTGCAGATGCGCAAAGTGAATTCGGATTTTTGATCCGACCCTCCATCATGGATTATCTCCCCTTTCGGACTCAGAATTTCCCATTTTTTCCTTGTAACTCGAAAAACTTTTTCACCTTCATACCTACGCGCCTCATATTTGCTATGTAGCTTCGTTATCATGTGCACATGCACAAAGTGAATTCAGATTTTTCATCCGACCCTCCATCATGGATTATCTCCCACTTTCGGACTAAGAATTTCCCATTTTTTCCTTGTAACTCGAACAACTTTTTCACCTTAATACCTACGCGTCTGATATTTGGTTCGTAGCTTCGTTTTGATGTGCTGATGCGCAAAGTGAATTCCAGATTTTTTATCCGACCCTCCATCATGGATTACCTCCCCCTTTCGGACTTAGCATTTGGGGAAAGTGGGTATATTGCGATGGCGCGCCATCGACTTTTTCTATTTTTTTTTGCAATCATGTACATACATTACTATCTCAGATGCGTTACCATGAAAAACTCTCAAAATGAGATCACATATATTATCTCGTCATCCGGTTTAGAGAGGTTGCACTGTATTTCTGTTCATTTTCAGGACACACTTTCTCCGATGCGAAACGGTTTGGCTGGGAGGTGCCAGGGGAAGGTGAGAAATACTGAAGTTTGTTCAAATCTAACCTGAGAAATGTTCAGACACCAACAATATATAGATCACACACGGCTAGGAAAGGTGTGTGAATTGCCGTGCCCAACTGCAGACAGGACAGCAAGTTGTACGGTGTAGATCAGGGGCCCGTTTCACTAAACTTTGTACGACTAAAATCTTCGTAAGTGCAAATTTAGGATAGTCCGGAAATTTCAATTGATGGATTTACATGTATTGAACATAGGCTGCATATGCATCACTAAACTTTGTACGACTAAAATGTACATAAGTGCAAATTTATGATCGTCTTTGGAAATTTTAATTACTGGATTTAAATTTATTGAGCATAGGCTGCAAATACAGCCTATGCTCAATAAATGTAAATCCAATAATTGTTTACAAGAAAACAGTGTTAATGTGAAATTTACAGACTATCATAATTTTGCACTTACGAACATTTTAGTCGTACGAAGTTTAGTGAAACGAGCCCCATGCACGGCTAGGAAGGTGTGTGAATTGCCGTACACAACTGCAGACAGGACAGCCAGTTGTACGGTGTGACCGGGTCTACAAATAGAGATTACCAGGCTAGTGTATTTTGATATCAAGTTAATCGGGCATGGCTAGGAAATGCGTACCGTTTCCGAGTCGAGATTGATAAACCTAATATTAAAGCACACTAGCATGATATTCAATTTATCAGGTAAAGTTTCATTCTAGAGGATGGGCAAACATAGCCTCGGGCTCGTTTCACTAAACTTTGTACGACTAAAATGTTCGTAAGTGCAAAATTATGACAGTCTGTAAATTTCACATTAACAATGTTTTCTTGTAAACAATTATTAGATTTACATTTATTGAACCTGTGCAGCCGATGTTCAATAAATGTAAATCCATCAATTTAAATTTCCAGATGATCCTAAATTTGCACTTATGAACATTTTAGTTGTACAATGTTTAGTGATATGGCTCCCTGGTTTTCATTCATTGTATGCAGGCAGAATTATGTTGCGTCATCACACTGACGTCATTCGGTAACATCATATGATTCTGTTTAGCCAATGGAACGTCTGTAGCCTATTTCACCAACATTGCAAAGTATACTTATCTAGCAAAGTATAGTTTGAGGGTGAAATTTTCAATTTAATGATACATTTATTAATTTTTATACGCCTGTTTGAAAAAACGGGACTTATTATGTATTCATCTTGTGCGGGTCGGCGCGGGCGGCGGGCAACGGGCGGGCGGGCGGCGCAACGGGCGGGCGGGCGGGCGGGCAGCGGGCGAGCGGGCCATGCAATAACTAGAGTTCTACTTGACCAAATTCGGTATACATGTTTATCACGGCAAGATGAAGAAGCCTTTCCTATTGATTTTGAAAAATTTCTGATGACTTATCTCCCCTTGGCGGCCATTTTTATTTTTCGCACTCTGTGTCCTTGTCCACGCGATAACTCAAGTTTTACTTCACCGCTCGTAACCGAATTTGGTATACATGCTTATCACGGCAAGACGAAGAAGCCTATTTATTTTCAAAAATTTCCAATTACTTGGCAGCCATTTTTATTTTTCGCACTCTGTATCCTTGTCCACGCAATAACTCAAGTTCTACTTCACCGATCGTAACCAAATTCGGTACACATGTTTATCACGGCAAGATGAAGAAGCCTATTTATTTTCAAAAAATTCCAATTACTTATCTCCCCTTGGCGGCCATTCTTATTTTTCGCACTCTGTAGCCTTGTCCACGCAATAACTCAAGTTCTACTTCACTGATCGTAACCAAATTCGGTACACATGTTTATCACGGCAAGATGAAGAAGCCTATTTATTTTCAAAAATGTCCAATTACTTATCTCCCCTTGGCGGCCATTTTTATTTTTCGCACTCTGTATCCTTGTCCACGCAATAACTCGAGTTCTACTTCACCGATCGTAACCAAATTTGGTATACATGTTTATCATGGCAAGATGAAGAAGCCTATTGATTATGAAAACTTTCCGATGATTTATCTCCCCTTGGCGGCCATTTTTATTTTTCGCACTTTGTATCCTTGTCCACGCAATAACTTGAGTTCTACTTTATCGCTCGTAACCCAATTCGGTATACATGTTTATCACGGCAAGACGAAGAAAAATTTCTGATGACTTATCTACCCTTGGCAGCCATTTTTAATTTTCACACTCTGTATCCTTGTCCACGCAATAACTCAAGTTCTACTTCACCGATCGTAAACAAATTTGGTGTACATGTTTATCACAGCAAGACAAAGAAGCCTATTTATTTTGACAGATTGTGACCAAATTCAATATACATGTCATATACGGATGGTCGTGAGTTATTAATTGTCAGTGAGTTATCTCCCCTTGTTAACTGGCTGTTAATTATACCCCCCGCAACGAGTTGTGGTGTGTATACTGGAGTCAGGTTGTCCGTCCGTCCGTCCGTCCGTCCGTCCGTCCGTGTCCGTCCGGGCACACATTAGGGTACTTATGTGGCTAGCCCCACAGGGTTATGGACTTAGTAAAGGATAGGGTTGGTTACAATTAGCCACCTAAAAAATCCTTTTATGTGGCTAAAAATTGTTTTATGTGGCTAATATTTAACATGTGATAAGCCACATAAGTATCCATTTGTAAGAACGTCCGTCCGTCCGTCCATCCGTCCATCCGGGCACACATTAGGGTACTTATGTGGCTAGCCCCACAGGGTTATGGACTTAGTAAAGGATAGGGTTGGTTACAATTAGCCACCTAAAAAATCCTTTTATGTGGCTAAAAATCGTTTTATGTGGCTAATATTTAACATGTGATAAGCCACATAAGTATAGTACTGTAAGAACGTCCGTCCGTCCGTCCGTCCGGGCACACATTAGGGTACTTATGTGGCTAGCCCCACAGGGTTATGGACTTGGTAAAGGATAGGGTTGGTTACAATTAGCCACCTAAAAATCCTTTTATGTGGCTAAAAATCGTTTTATGTGGCTAATATTTAACATGTGATAAGCCACATAAGTATAGTACTGTAAGAACGTCCATCCGTCCGTCCGTCCATCCGTCCGTCCGGCACACATTAGGGTACTTATGTGGCTAGCCCCACAGGGTTATGGACTTAGTAAAGGATAGGGTTGGTTACAATTAGCCACCTAAAAAATCCTTTTATGTGGCTAAAAATCGTTTTATGTGGCTAATATTTAACATGTGATAAGCTACATAAGTATAGTACTGTAAGAACGTCCGTCCGTCCGTCCGGGCACACATTAGGGTACTTATGTGGCTAGCCCCACAGGGTTATGGACTTGGTAAAGGATAGGGTTGGTTACAATTAGCCACCTAAAAAATCCTTTTATGTGGCTAAAAATCGTTTTATGTGGCTAATATTTAACATGTGATAAGCCACATAAGTATAGTACTGTAAGAACGTCTGTGCGTCCGTCCGTCCGTCCGTCCGTCCGTAAACTTAACATCAGAGAAATATTGTTATAACTTCTATTTCCTTCATCTAAAATGCTCAATATTTCACACATGCATTCCTCTAAGGTTGTGCTAGCATGCTGTGACAAATCTATGACCGTCCAACCCCCGCTGATCCCAAGGTCAAGGTCACATACTTAGTCTCTTTACAAAACTTAACATCAGAGAAATTTGTTATAACTTCTATTTCTTTCATCGAAAATTCTTAATATTTCATGCATGCATTCCTCTAAGGCTCTACTATCATGCTGTGACAAATTCCCGCTGATCTCGAGTTCAAGCTCACATACTTAGTCATCAGAGAAATCGGTTATAACTTGTCTTTCCTCGCTCGGATCTGCTTCACATTTCACACACGCATTACTCCAATGGACCTCTACCACCTTGTGACAAATTCACGTTCATGCCGTTCCCGCTAAGCCCAGAGTCAAGGTCACAAGCTCACACTTGGAATTTTTTACATATTTTAGGGGTACCTGGGCCCACGCGGGGGGTATTCCGTAAGCCTCGCTTACTGACCAATCTGGTTTTGGCTGTGGTAATGTAATAAATTCAGTATAATAATGCTGCATTCTTTTAATCATCAAATACATGCAGTCGCTAGTTCTATATGAAATAATGCATTTCGGTGAAAAATAAATGATTACTCCCTCAAAGTATACTTTGCTAGATAAGTATACTTTGCAATTTTGATGAAATCGGCGACTGAAAAAGTAAATATGACACTGACATACATATCTAGTCAATGGAGGATACGACAATTTGTCATCAGTCCATGTGTATTCAGTAAATGCACAGCGAGTTACCTAATGTATCTGTATATTGATGCCTCCGCAAGGCGTGGGTGGGCTGGGGTCGCCTTACTTGCTAATCCAGTCTAATTGTAATGTATTACCAATGGATGGTCGTCACATCAAACTTAATCCGCTCAACCAGGATTTCTCTGTCACTGGGCACGAAAGTACTGTATACAGTAGATTATAGAACACGCCATGTGATTTTGTACCTACTGTCTGTTCCACGTTTTGCTGCCGACGAACTTTTGGCTATTAAACACATTCAATCTACAAAATATTTCAAAGTAAGTACTTTTTTTTTATAATAACAATAAAGTCGTCCCGAAAAAAAATTATTTGATGGAATTTCATAAGATTTTACTGCGAAAAAACGCAGTTTGATTGAATTTCATCAAATAATTTTTTTTTGAGAGGGTGACTTTTCTTATTAATGAAAAAGTACTTACTTTGTGTTTAATGGCCAAAAATTTGTCGGCATCAAAACGTGGAATAGACAGTAATAACATGTGTGATGATATCTCCTGAAAAATATTTACAAAATTTATGATATTTTCTGTAAATGACGTCAAAGGTTGATGATATTTTCATAGCAAAATTTTCACATCTTCTGTAAATATGTTTCCTATGAAAATCGCACTTGTTCTCAGGTACAAAATCACATGGCGTGTCGCATATGTGGATATGTGGATATGACTGGAGTTATGTGGCGTATGGGTTTTGCGACCAGTGTAGATCCAGATCAGCCTGTGCATCCGCACAGTCTGATCCGGATCTGCACTGTTCGCCATTCCATCGACAAATCACCAATCATGCTTCTAACAAGCAATACAGATTGTTATTATGGTACAGGACTATGCTATTTGATCAGGAGCTACACTGGTCACTAAATCCATAAGCCCAATTTCTCAAGTCACATCCACATATTAATCTTCTGAAGAGAATGACGGTGCTTGGATGTCACTTTAGGACATTGGGCTTCTGATCTGGTAGAGTAGGTTAGCCAGAACCATCAGCTTTTATTTGAAATATTGTCAAGGTCAAAATACTTAATAGCCAAAACCTTTAATGCAAATTCCTATCTGTTATATCTCGGCAACCCTAAGTCGGATCAACTTGAAATCTCGTATACTTATTTATTTGTCATCAACCAGGGATAGGATGTGGCCTAGGCGTCAGACTTCCAATCCGGAGGTTGTGGTTTCAAACCTCGCCTTAGGCATCAAAAATACTTTCATAGTATTTGCATCCCACTGGTATGTTGGATGGGAGTTTAAACTGTGGTCCTGTCTCTATATGACCTTAGCTGTTGCTGGGGTGTTAAACCCGTTGAATTTTACTTTATTTGTCATCATCCATATCGCCATTATCCATATCTAATCAAAGCAGGATATTACCAGAGCTACAGATAAGCTGCGTATTTGCTTAAATACCCAATTAAAATACCCCAAAAAAACAACAACAATTGAAATCAGAAGTAGCGAGTATCAAAAAGCAATACAAAGTTTGTGGTACCTTTATCATGCTGCAGAAAACAATAAACAGACCACAAATATAGCATATTTTTTAAATTTTCCATGAAAACACATCTTCGTATTTCATTAGAATTGTCTCCAAGGAGACAATTCTAATGAAATGCGAAGGCATGTTTTCATTTCAAAGCAAACAATTCTTTAATTGCTGTCTGTTGATGTGTAAACAGTAGTGTGATTTTATTTTACCCAATTAAAATTTTGAAATACCCAATTGCTTCAGAAATGATGGAGTGGCAATACTCAATTACTAATTCCTTATCTGGAGCCCTGTATGACCATTTGTTATCAGCCAACGTAAAGCCGTTTACCTGTAGCCTATTTCATCAAAATTGCAAAGTATACTTATCTGGCTAAGTACACTTTGAGGGAGAAATTTTCAATTTAAGGATAAATTTATTAATTTTTATTATACTGAATTTATTACATTATCACAGCCAATTTGGATAATGTAATAAATTCAGTATAATAATTCTGCATACTTGTAATCATCAAATATACGCAGTCGTTAGTTCTATATGAAATAATGCATTTCGGGAAAAATAAATGATTACTCCCTCAAAGTATACTTTGCTAGAAAAGTATACTTTGCAATGTTGGTGAAATAGACTACTGATAAGGAATTAGTAATTGAGTAGTGTTACTCCATCATTTCTGAAGCAATTGGGTTTTTAAAAATGTTAATTGGGTAAAATGAAATCACACTACTGTTTACACATCAACAGACAGCAATTATTGAATAGCTTGCTTCGAAATGAAAACATGTCTTGGCATTTCATTAGAATTGTGTCCTTGGAGAAAATTCTAATGAAATACCAAAATGTGTTTTCATTGAAAATAAGAAACATATGCTATATTTGTGGTCTGTTTATTGTTTTCTGCAGCATGATAAAGGTACCACAAATTCTTTATTGCTTTTTGAAACTCGCTACTTCTGATTTCAATTGGGTAAATTTTAAGTGGGTATTTAAGCAAATACGCAGCTTATCTGGAGAGATGGCTACATATAAATGGCGTATATCCCTGCATGTTTCAGTGCAGCACAACTGGGATACGATGAGGAATTCCATACAGGATCATATAGCCTCTCTCAACTGGGGTTATCGCGTACAGCTGCGTGACAAAAAAGTCGACTACAAGAATGCATATGCCGAGTTTGTGGATAACCATACAATCAAGGTGAACTGAGTGCAGGCCCGTATGCAGAGGGGTTGCAACGGGTGCGTACGCACCCCTGTCAGCCCGTTCAACACCACAGGCCTGTATAGTGGTATTGTCAAAAAGTGTAGATCCAGATGAGCCGGCTCGTGACGAGCCGTCTCATCAGGATCTGCACTTTTTGCAAGCAATTTTCATAATTTTGAGAACAAAAACACCTCATGTTCATAAATGGACTGGTCTGAAAATCATTGTGTGATGATTGGAATGGGTTGCAAAATTAACATATCAAAATCCGTCTGTCCGTGAATGTGCAAAAAAAACAATGTTTAGCCCTTCGCGCCGTCGATAACGCACCCCCCTAAATTAATTCCTGCGTACGGGCCTGGAGTGTATGAACATGTTTTGTGGTGTATAAATTGAAGGGGTCAGTGGAAGAAGGGGGCTAAGTCCATGTGTGGTTGGTCGGGAGTTGAATTGGGTGATTGGAATTGGGATACATGTGAGCATTGGAAACATATTCATGCCGCCATTGACATGACCTTGACCTTTTTTTACCGTCACATTTTTGTGGAAACACTTGGCCATTTTTTTACGTCAACCAGTTTGTATAAGCTTCTTCATTATAGGAATGAATGGCCTTTTTATGGAATTTATCGGGGTATAAACTTGGAAAAGTCGCGGGAATACTGGACGAAGGCCGGAAGGCCTCGTCCAGTATTCCCACGACTTTTCCAAGTTTATATCCACGATAAATTCCACAAAAAGGCCATTCATTCCTTATAATTCCAGCATTTGAAATAAATTCATCAAGAAAATGTGTTTATTTTCCGTTTTCTTAAGAATTATTTTAACTGCGCCTCACGGTTACGGAAAGTAGTTCGGCGTAGGAGTTTACTGGGATATAAATTTTGGACAGAGACTTGCTACGGGCCAATCAAATGTTAGGGAATTGTGTAAATATTTGTGTGCTGGAATTATCATGGTATAACTGTAATATTTCTTGACAGATTACTTCAATATTTGGACACTTCATACATGTGAGCATTTTGAACAAACTCATGTCCCCATTAACATGACCTTGACCTTTGTACCTTGACATCTTTTGCGGAAACATTTTTTTATGTCAAAAAGTTTCTTCAACCTTTACCTTTTTCGTGTTTTAAAAATGAACTTCTCGACGGATTTTATGATGTTTATTTTAGCACATGCCCATGATCATGTTACGGTCAAATGCCTCGGCAGGCGCGACACCGCTTCTGTGGCGGAATTCTTGTTTGTTGTAAATATTCACTTCTGATTTTAGTTGTTGATAGGCTGTTAAGCCCCAAAAAACAAACAAACAAATTTAGCCCCCTTCAATTAGACAACCACAAACTCAAGGTCAAATCAAGGTGAACTAAAAGTGTAACAGTCAACATGTTGATCCTGTAGAAATTGATTGTAAACAACCACAAATGAAAGTCATCACCCTAAAATGACATAAGCTGTAGATGGGCCATTAGACACCATTGGATAAATAAATCTTCACAATTAAGGTGAGCTGAATCACTGACTTGGCCACCTTATTGCACTCTACAGAGCTCCTTAGCCTTGAATTCACGACTTGGCCACCTTATTGCACAGCTTACAGAGCTCCAGTTAAGCTGAATCACTGACTGGCCACTTATTCACACTTACAGAGCCTCCATTAAGCCTATCAGTGACTTGGCCACTTATGCACAGCTTACAGAGCTCCATTAAGCTTGAATCAGTGACTGCCAACCTTTCACAGCTACAGAGCTCCAGGTTAAGCCTGACCAGTGACTTGCCACTAGCACATCTTACAGACTCCAGTTAACTGAATCACTGACTTGGCCAACCTTATTGCACACTACAGAGCTCCAGTTAAGCTGAATCACTGACTTGGCCACCTTATTGCACAGCTTACAGAGCTCCAGTTAAGCTGAATCACTGACTTGGCCACCTTATTGCACATCTTACAGAGCTCTTACAGAGCTCCATTAACTGAATTCACTTGACTTGCCACCTTATTGCACATCTTTACAGAGCTCTAGTTAAGCTGAATCACTACGTTGCACTTATGCACACTCAGAGCACTAGTTAGCTGATTCACTGACTATTGCACCTTATTATGCACAATCTACAGAGCTCCATTAGCAGAATCACTGACTTGCCACTTATTGCTCAGCTACAGAGGCTTCAGTTAAGTCTGAATCACTGACCTTGCACCTAATGCACAGCTACAGAGCTTCAATAAGCTGAATCACTGACTTCTTGGCCACCTTATTGCACAGCTTACAGAGCTTCGCATTTAAGCGAAATCACTGACACATCATACAGAGCGCAGTTAGCTGACAATGTACTGCACCTTATTGCACATCTTTACAGATCTTCAGTTAGCTGAAATCACTTGACTGCACCTATGCACAGTCTTACTTCGAGCAGTTAGCAGAATCACTGACTTTGGCCACCTTATTGCACAGCTTACAGAGCTCCAGTTAACAGACACTGACTTGGCACCTTATTGTCACATCCTTAACAAGACTTCCATTTTAACTGATCACTGAAAACTATTGCCACCTTATATTGCACAGCTTACAGAGCTCCAGTTAAGCTGAATCAGTGACTTGGCCACCTTATTGCACAGCTTACAGAGCTCCAGTTAAGCTGAATCAGTGACTTGGCCACCTTATTGCACAGCTTACAGAGCTCCAGTTAAGCTGAATCACTGACTTGGCCACCTTATTGCACAGCTTACAGAGCTCCAGTTAAGCTGAATCACTGACTTGGCCACCTTATTGCACATCTTACAGAGCTCCAGTTAAGCTGAATCACTGACTTGGCCACCTTATTGCACAGCTTACAGAGCTCCAGTTAAGCTGAATCCTGACTTGGCCACCTTATTGCACATCTTACAGAGCTCGCAGTTAGCTTGAATCACTGACTTGGCCACCTTATTGCACTGACTTGGCCACCTTATTGCACAGCTTACAGAGCTCCAGTTAAGCTGAATCACTGACTTGGCCACCTTATTGCACATCTTACAGAGCTCTAGTTAAGCTGAATCACTGACTTGGCCACCTTATTGCACACTACTTAGTTGCTCCAGTTTTTAAGCTGAATCACTGACTTGGCCACCCTTATTGCCACATCTTTAAGAAGCCCAGTTAAGCGAAATCCACTGACTTGGCCACCCTTAATTGCACATCTTACAGAGCTCCCATTTAAGCTTTAATCACTTGGACCTTGCCAACCTTATTGCACCATTCTTAACCGAGGCCTCCAGGATAAGCTAACTCACTGACTTGGCCACCTTAATTGCACCAGCTTACAGAGCTCTAGGTTAATTGAATTCAGGTGGACTTGGCCACCTTATTGGCCAACCAAGCTTACCAGAGCTCCAGTTAAGCTGAATCACTGACTTGGCCACCTTATTGCACATCTTACAGAGCCCTTCCAAATTTAAGCTTGGAATTCACTGACTTGGCCACCTTATTGCACAGCTTACAGTGCTCCCAGTTTGTCTAATCAACGACTTGGCCACCTTTATTGCACATCCTTACAGAGCTCCATTAAGCTGAATCACTGACTTGGCCACCTTAATTGCACAACTTACAGAGCCCTCCTGTAAGCTGAATTCACTGACCCTTGGCCAACCTTACTTCCACCAGCATTACAGAGCTCCAGTTAAGCTGACTTCCACCATTCTTAACAGACTCCAGTTAAGCTGAATCACCACCTTGACATTTGGCCAACCTTAAATTGGCACCATTCTTACAGAGCTCCAGTTAAGCTGAATCACTGACTTGGCCACCTTATTGCACATCTTACAGAGCTCCAGTTAAGCTGAATCAGTGACTTGGCCACCTTATTGCACATCTTACAGAGCTCCAGTTAAGCTGAATCAGTGACTTGGCCACCTTATTGCACATCTTACAGAGCTCCTGTTAAGCTGAATCACTGACTTGACACCTTATTGCACATTCTTATTAACAGACTTCTTCCAGTTAAGCTGAATTCACACTGCCACCTTATTGCACATTCTTACCAAGAGCCACCCAAGTTTAAGCTATTCACTGACTTGGCCACCTTATTGGCACATCTACAAGAGGCCTCCACAGTTAGCTGAATCAGTGACTTGGCCTTCCACCTATTGCACAGCGGTTACAGAGCTCCAGTTAAGCTGAATCACTGACATTGGCCATTCCTTAATGCACCTGCACATCTTACAAGAGCTCAGTTAAGCTGAATTCACTGCTTGGCCACCTTTGGCACAGCTTACAGAGCCTAGTTAAGCTTGGATTCATGACTTCTGCACTTATTGGCAACAGCTTACAGAGCTCCAGTTAAGCTGAAATCACCTTGACTTGAGGGCCATTCTAATGCACCTGCACAGCTTACAAGATCTCTAGTTTTTAAGCTGAATCACCTGACTTGGCCACCTTATTGCACAGCTTACAGATCTCTCAGTTAAGCTGATCTTCACTGTTACAATGGCCACCTTATTGCACAGCTTACAGAGCTCCTTAGTTAGCTGAATCAGTAGACGTTGGCCACTCCTTATTGCACATCTTACAGCTCCAGAATTAAGCTGAATCACTGACTTGCCGACCTTATTGCAATTAGCTTACAGAGCTCCAGTTAAGCTGAATCAGAGACACTTGGCCACCTTATTATTGCACATCTTACAGAGCTCCAGTTAAGCTGAATCCTGACTTGCCACCCTTAATTGGCACATCTTACAGAGCAAGTTAGCTTGATCCAGTTGACTTTGCCACCTTCTTCACACTTCCGAGCTCCAGTTAAGCAGATCACTGCGGACTTGGCCACCCTTAATTGGCCACATTCTTACAGAGCTCCAGTAAGCTGAATCACTACGACTTGGCCACCATATTAAGCACATCTTACAGAGCTCCAGTAAGCTTGAATCACTGACTTGGCGGCCAACCTTATTGCACAGCTTACAGAGCTCAGTTAAGAATAATCTTGTTAACCCTGGCCACCTTATTGCACGCTAACCAGGAGCACCTTAGTTAACTGAACTCACTTGGACTGGCCCACTTATGCAGCATCATACAAGAGCCTTAAGCAGATCACTGTACTTGGCCACCTTATTGCACATCTTACAGAGCTCCAGTTAACGCTGAATCACTGGACTTTAGGGCACCTATTGCACATCTTACAGAGCACCCAGTTAAACCTGAATTCACTGACTAGGCAATCTATTGCACATCTTACAGACTCCAGTTAAGCTGAATCACTGACTTGGTGCCACCTAATTGCACAGCTTACAGAGCTAAACCTAGTTAATTAAGCTGAATCACTGTCTTGACCACCTTATTAGCACATCTTAACAGAGCTTCACAAGTTAAGCTGAAAAACTCACTGACTTGGCCACCTTATTGCACATTCTTTACAGAGCTCACAAGTTAAGCTGAATCACTGACTTGCCACCGTTCTTGGCAACATCTTACAGAGCTCTAGTTAAGCGTTGAATCAGTGGACTTATGGCCACTTATTGTTCACATTCTTACAGAGCTCTAGTTAAGCTGAATCAGTGACTTGGCCACCTTATTGCACATCTTACAGAGCTCTAGTTAAGCTGAATCAGTGACTTGGCCACCTTATTGCACAGCTTACAGAGCTCTAGTTAAGCTGAATCACTGACTTGGCCACCTTATTGCACATCTTACAGAGCTCCAGATTAAGCTGAATCACTGACTTATTGCACCTTATTGTTCAGCAGACTTACAGAGCAATCTAGTTAATGCTGAATCACAGACATTGGCCAACCTTATTGCACATCTTACAGAGCTCCAGTTAAGCTGACACACTGACTATTGGCCACCTATTGCCACATCTTACAGAGCTCCAGTTAAGCGATGATCAGTGACTTGGCAACTTATTGCACATCTTACAGAGCTCTAGATTAAGCTGAATCAGCGGTGACATTGGACACCTTACTTGCACATTCTTACAGAGCTCTAGTTTAAGCTGAATCCAGTGACATTTGGCCACCTTTATTAAGCACATCTTACAGATCTTCTAGTTTAAGCTGAATCATGAGCGGGGTTGGCCACCTTATTGCACATCTTACAGAGCTCTTAAGTAATAAGCGTTGGAATCATTGACTACTTGCCACCTTATTGCACAACTTACAGAGCTCCTATTAAGCAGAATCAACTGACTTGGTGCCACCTTATTGCGACATCTTATTACAGAGCTCCAGTAAATTCTGAATCAGTGACTTGGTCCACCTTCATTGCACATCTTAACAGAGCTCCAGTTAAGCTGCTCACTGACATGGCCACCTTATTGCACAGGCTACACAGAGCTCAGTTAAGCTGATCACTGACTTGGGCCACCTTTATTGCACATCTTACAGAGCTCCAAGAAATTAAGTCTTGGAATCACTGACTTGGCCACCTTATTGGCACCATCTACAGAGCTCCAGTTCAAGCTTAATCACTCTTGACATTGTCCACCTTATTGCACAGCTTAACAGAGCTCCAGATTGGAAGCTGAATCCACTAGACTTGGCCACCTTATTGCACATCTTACAGATCCCAGAATAACGCTGATCAGTGACTTTGTTGCCACCTTATTTGCACAGCTAGCTTAAACAGAGCTCTAGTTAAGCTGAATCAGATGACTTTGGGCCTTCCTTCATGCACATTATTATTCTTACAGAGCTCTAAGTTAAGCTGGAATCAGCGACTGTTGGCCACCTTAATTTGCACAGCTTACAGAGCTCAGTCATAAAGTTGGCGTATTGCCCGTCTTATACGCACTTATTTTAGCAGAATACGCATTGATTATCAAAAGTGGGAGTACAAAATACTCACAGCAATGTGAAAATACGTATTTATTTTCAAATTGTATACTGAAAATACTGTAATAAAGTTGAAATTTACTTAGTTCAGCTGCAAAAAGCAAACACTGTTACTGCAGCTGAAATAAGTGAATTTTTAAATGTGTTTTATATTTATTTATCATTTGTACCCTATTTAATTTAAGGTACATGCTCACTCAGTAGGCACAAAATGTTTGTTATAGGAATTAAATAAGTGTATAATTGTGTCCCTATTCCACCATTTTATAAAAATTACGAGTGCCCGCAATACAGATATAATCATTTAGTAATATTTATTTTACTGATAGTGACACGCGGTGGTATCAGGCTATTTTCATATGCAAATGAGGCATGATATTTTTTATATTTTCGACAGATTATAAAGTATAATCATTGCACATCAAAATATAAATACAGAGAATAAATAGTAATGTCTGTTAACATTTTAAGGAAACACGGTTATCGCCCCTGATATCGGTGTGAAATTTTACGTCCAATATAAAATGTAAAATACTACCAATCAATACGTGGGGTAATGGGGAATGAATGTTTATTTTGCCAGAAAATGTCTCGGATGATGTATCTGATATAAAGAACATGTTGTACATGGCTGTGATAATGTAATAAATTCAGTATAATAAAAATTAATACAAAATTGAAAATTTCTCCCTCAAAGCATACTTTGCTAGATAAGTATACTTTGCCATGTTGATGAAATAGGCTACAGGACAATTACAGTTTTTATTGCACTTTCAGCGCTGAATTTACAGCACCCCCATACCCGCACAACCCCAGCCACACCCTCCAGATTTGCTATAAAAATTGTTGACTTTCGACATAATTCACAGAAAATAACACAGTTTCTGTAAACGTTTTTCGTGAGTCAATGTGTGTTTTGTGCAGGCTGTGGACCGGAAGGGCAATGCCACAGAAATGACTGCTGACAAGTTTGTTCTGGCCACGGGTGAGCGACCGCGGTACCCGGATATACCCGGTGCTCAGGAGTACGCCATAACCAGGTGAGTGACATAGGCCAGGGCTCCAGATAAGGAATTAGTAATTGAGTATTGTTACTCCATCATTTCTGAAGCAATTGGGTATTTCAAAATTTTAATTGGGTAAAATAAAATCACACTACTGTTTACAAAAAACACATAATTGGGTATTTAAGCAAATACGCACCTTATCTGGAGTTCTGACAAGATTATTTGTTTCAGTGATGACATATTTTCACTCCCCTACTGCCCGGGTAAGACATTGGCTGTCGGTGCGTCGTACGTTTCCCTGGAGTGCGCTGGATTCATGGCGTCGTTCGGGCTCGACGTAACGGTCATGGTTCGCTCCATCCTACTCCGAGGGTTCGACCAACAGATGGCCGAGAAGATCGGGGAGTACATGGAGAAACACAACACAAAGTTTATACGGCCGTGTGTGCCCACAAAGGTTCGTCCTATGCATGGTCTTTCGGATGAGACTTGAAACCGAGGTCCTGTCTCTATATGACCTTAGCTGTTGCTGGGACATTAAATCCATTCACTTTTACTGTTCGACCTATGCAATGTCTCATAATCTCTCTCACCATGAGGCATGACTAAATAGTGGCTTATATTCACGAAACCTGCCCAAATTTTACGGCCATATAAACAATGCAAAAACAAGATTTCTTTTGATAATATTAAATTTTATCAAAATTTAAGAATGATCCTTCTTTTTATTTCGTGAAATTTGGTCAAATATTGATTTTATTATGAAAAATTGACTTGTCTGGGAATTTAACATGGGGGAAAGGACGTGGAGGAGCTGTGTTTTTTTTTTTGGAATTTGACTCCGAAGTCTAGATAGATAGTTTAGAAATGATCTAACTAAGAAAACAAAAGTTAAATTTTAAAAATCGATCCAGTATTTCTGAAATTCGAAAAAAATTCCCCTTGAGACGTCTTCACTCTGAGGGAGGTGGGAGAGAGAGAGAGAGAAGGGGGAGTTGAAAAAGTGGTTTGCTGGCATCTGTATAGTTCATCATCAGGCTACAGGAGAGTGCCATCAGTAGCCTATTTCACCAACATGGCAAAGTATACTTTGAGGGAGCAATTTTCAATTTAAGGATAAATTTATTTATTTGTATTATACTGAATTTATTACATTATCACAGCCATTTTGGCTGTGATAATGTAATAAATTCAGTATAATAATTCTGCTTCATCAAATACATGCAGTCGTTAGTTCTATATGAAATAATGCTTTTCGGGAAAATAAATGAATACTTCCTCAAAGTATACTTTGCTACATAAGTATACTTTGCAATTTTGATGAAATCGGCTACTGATAGGGAGCCACACTGGTCACAAATCCCATAAACCCTATTTTGAATGGTCCTACGTTGAATCATTATTGCAGGGGTCAGTGGAAGAAGGGGGCTAACTCCATGAGGGAGTTAGCCCCCTTCTTCCACGAACGCCTTCAATTGGGCACATGTCACTATCGTGTTTCTCTCCCATCGGCAGATTGAGCTGTTGGAAAAGGGCAGCCCCGGGAGGTTAAAGGTCACCGGGAAGTACGCAGATGGAACCGAGTTTGTCGATGAATTCAATACAGTAAGTACTCACGAACTTTCACTGTGAATTTACATAAATTCAGTTCTCCAGATAAGGTATGTATTGGTGTATTTTACACGCCTTGATTTTTGTCGCGCCCGCATGCGGACAGCGCGATATAGTCGGCACATTTGCGGACATACGTACGTGCGTCCGGGTTAAAGTTTTTGGTATACTATCAAAGAAGCCTCGGCGAGGGCGACATGCGGGCCACGGCCATCTAGTTTCAACAAATGAGAAAGAAAAAATACTAATAACAATTTAAAAATACTCATTGACTTCCAAAATGATGAGTAAAATTTACTTATTTGAACTGCAATAAAAAGCAATAAAATACACGTCAGAGTGACCATAAAACCTATTGTCCAGTCACAAAAACATTCCGCACATTGTCTCATTATGATCAAAGTGACACATGTTACTACTAAATTGGTTAACCCGTACAACGCTGAATTAAATTTGTTGTCTGCTGTGTATTTTATGTTTTCCATTTTTCTCGGCAAAAAAACTGGTTTTGACAGCCCTTTAGTATCATTTCCAATGGAAATGATACTAAAGTGCTGTCAGACCATGTTTTTATTGAGAAAGACGAGAAAACAACAACAGCAGACGACAGTTTTCGTTTCCCGCATTCTAAGGGTTAACGGTCCTGATCACTTTATTTAAAGGCACCGAGTCTCAGATATTCAATGTGGTTATTATCTTCATGTGCTGCAAATGACCTATATCCACCAAACGTGCCATTTTATTTCATCAAATTCCATTTTATTTTACAATATCATATCATAGAATATGATAATCAGGGGAGATAATTGGTACCGGTAATTACTTTTAATTTTGAGCACTTTTATGCATATCTGAGACCCAGTGCCTTTCACCCTTTCACCCCCTAAGTAAATGGAATGGACACTCCCATGTATTTTTCCAGACTATTCCATTTATCAGAAAGGAGTATTATTTCTAGAAATAAGAAAATAATCAGCAAGCGGTGTAGATCCTGATGAGACGGCTCGTTACGAGACGACTCATCTGGATCTACACTGTTTGCAAATATTATGATATAGGTCTGTAGTGTTGAAAGGGTTAACGAAAATATTAACATTCACATTTAACTGTAATGGTCTACAGCCAATCAGAAGCTACAATGATCACAAACTGTTGTACTTTGCAGGTCATGATCGCGACGGGAAGGGACCCGTGTACCTCCAATATAGGACTGGAGACAATCGGAGTGAAAACTAACAAGTAGGAATTGGTTGTTATATGTTAATATTTATCCGTCTTGTGTTCTAGAAATGACAACAATTTGGTCAGTTTGCCAGAAATGTCATTGAAAATTATGGATGAATTTTTTTTTTTTTAAATTTGGACACTGAAATCACGTTAACTTTCGTTTTATGTAAGATTCATTAGGTACACAAGTAATGTCATCACAACTTGACATAGCAATGTGACACACCATGATAAAGTGGTCTGTGTTTTAGCTCAGTCCTTTCTGATCGCTACTGTCCAGCGTAAGTGTGACTGAACGCAAGTCTTAACACCACATGCGCTTCCATAATGGTGTGACACATTCATTTTGATATACAGTTTTTGTTTGGTTTGTTCAAACAATGTTACAATCTTTAATAGCCATATTGTAAAACTGATCCTGTTCTCAAATGTATATATATATATCTCACTTGCCATAATTTCAAATAATATTGTTTTTTGCTAATGTGACGCCCGACTGCGCTAAACATATAACACACAAGTGTGCTGAGATACAAATATGCAACATTTGCAAACACTGTAGATCCTGTAGCCGATTTCATCAACATTGCACAAAGTATACTTATCTAGCAAAGTATACTTTGAGGGAGTAATCATTTATTTTTCCCGAAATTCATTATTTCATATAGAACTAACAACGGCAGATATTTGATGATTAAAAGTATGCAGAATCATTATACTGAATTTATTACATTATCACAGCCATTTTGGCTGTGATAATGTAATAAATTCAGTATAATACAAATTAATAAATTTATCCTTAATTTGAAAATTTATCCCTCAAAGTATACTTTGCTAGATAAGTATACTTTGCAATGTTGGTGAAATAGGCTACAGATGAGCCGGCTTGTAACAAGCCGGCTCATCTGGATCTGCAGTATTTGTCAGTATTTTTCAGATATTTTAATAATATTGTAAGGATCAGGGATTGTGGCCATGTGCCCATTGTCACTTGCTACCCCACCCATCTTTAAACACTGCAAACTGTAATGTACTATAACATGAGAACATGTTGAATATTTAACCAAGCTTACCGACACATGTTGATTAGTTGCAGAGGTTACTTTTGGAGGTTGAGATTCCCATTATTGTTCTCTGTTTGACATGTGTTCATTTCTGCCACAATGTGGAAATTACATATTCTGCACCGCATAATCCGATATTCAGTCTGAATTTAGCACATCCGAGCGTAACTGAAGTCTGTCTATATGCAAACACCCATTGGAAGGTGTCATGAGTAATGACAGGTCATAATTTAGCTGATATTTGGTTAAAATTGACTGATTTTTGGATCAAGACATTTCTCTAAACTTTCACTTCCGCGACTTTGACCTTTGAACTGGTGCGCCCGGTGTATCGACAAATTATCGGAAGCTGTGAGATCTACCAAGTATAATACACAAATATTGGTTGCCTTCCGATTTTTCTCCCTAGGAATAATGTTTTAATAGGATTAAGAGTTGTTTTTCGCGTTAAACATTGCCTGTTTAACGTGGATTATTTCCTATGTGTATGTAGTGTAGTGCTTAGGCATTCATAGTGTTGAATGTCAAATTAATCCGCGTCTTTCATTCGCTCGTTTTATTCCATTTTCTCTGTTGTTGCAAACTCCATCTCTCTGACACTTTTGAACTACAATCCTTACTTGTACTTATAAAAGGAGCGAATGACTGAATAACGGAGATTAGTCAATTAGTCAATTAGTCTCGAAAGCTTACTATTTCTGTGAAGCGAAGTATTTCGTTGCTAAGCGAACTGTTTGTTGGTTTTGCAAGTACGCGATCCCATTTTGTGATCTTATATTTGGTTTTACTTAAATACTGCGAACTACAGCGTACTCCCCTTTTTAGCCAGGTTTTTGGAAAAAAAATCCAGGCTATTGGATTGGCGAAAGCCGGGCGGGTGGGCGAGCGGCGGGCGGGCGGGCGGCGTCCACAATCAATGTTAAGTTTTCGTATTTGAGTCCATTTCTTTGTTACTGTACCACCTAGGACCACCAAACTTTCACAGCTTCATAATCAAGGGGTGCCCACCACATATCACTATCCAACATGTTACTTTTTTTTTTAATTCTTCACCCATTTTTTTTTTTTTCCTTTCCAGCGTAATCGACTTATTAGCCATTTTCAATGTTAAGTTTTCCGCGTTTACAATGTTAAGTTTTCGTGTTTAAGTCCATTTCTTTGTTACTGTACCACCTAGGACCACCAAACTTTCATTCACAGCTTCATAATCAAGGGGTGCCCACACATATCACTATCCAACATGTTACTTTTTTTTTAATTTTTTTTTAACTTGACCCATTTTTTCCGCACAGTCACTTAGCCATTTTCAATGTTAAGTTTTCGCGTTTTCAATGTTAAGTTTTCGTGTTAAGTCCATTTCTTTGGTACTATACCACCTAGGACCACCAAACTTTCACAGCTTCATAATCAAGGGTGCCCACCACATATCACTATCCAACATGTTACTTTTTTTTTAACTTGACCCATTTTTTTCCGCACAGCTCACTTAGCCATTTTCAATGTTAAGTTTTCGCGTTTACAATGTTAAGTTTTCGTGTTTAAGTCCATTTCTTTGGTACTGTACCACCTAGGACCACCAAACTTTCACAGCTTCATAACCATGGGGGGTGCCTACCACATACAACTATCCAACCATGTGACCATTTTTCTACCTTCACCTATTATTTCTACGTAATTGACTTAGCCATTTTCAATGTTAACTTTTTAACGTACGTCTGGTTAAATTTTTTGGTTAAAACTTTTTCGTTATACTATATCTCTGCAACTGCTTCGCCCATTACCTTGAAACTTCACATGGGTGTTTATCATCGTCCATATTTTCATTCTAACCCCCAACCGTGCGGCCCCTGTGATCAATGTCAAGGTCAAATTACTTTGATTTTTTTTGTTAAAGTTTTTTCGTGTATTATATCTCTGCAACTGCTTCATCCATTACCTTGATACTTCACATGGGTGTTTATCATCATTGTCGCACCCGCTTGCGGAAAGCATGATATCGTCGGCATTTTGGCATATGTCCGTCCGTCCGTACGTCCGTGTGTCCGGTTAAAGTTTTTTTTTCGTTAAAGTTTTTCCATCTACTATAGCTATTTTTTTAGTGTCCATGCCTCGCCACAAGGTGCGACATGCAGGCCACGGCCATCTACAAAAAGTGGGTATAATTATGTTATCCAAGTGTCTATGCTTGGAAAAAACCTGGCCTTCGTGGTTTTGCCTCGTTTCTTGTTTATGAATTAGTGGAGTGGCTAAACGCCAATTCCTTTTGTTTTAGTGCAGTGACTGTATGCACTTACAATAGTGATTTCTAGTGGCGTGTTTGATACATAAATCACTTTCACAAGAGAATAAGGCATTGTGTAGTATTGTAACTTCCCATGTTAAATTAAGTATTGGTTCACTACGGTTAGATCCCACCACATATACCATCCAAATACCATCGCGATCCGTTGTATTTGAGACGCGTGCGCGAACCTGATCGGCCTTGTTCCGCTTTCATTTATAGGCATGGACAAGAGTACCACATCGGATATCCTGACAAAATAACCGCTGTACATAATATTACGCTGTAAAGAATACTTTAATTGTTGTTACATGTTAGTTAAGACTTTATTAAACTTGTTGAATTGACATTCGCTCTCATATTATATTCTCAGCCAATATTTAGTTGATAGGTACATCCTTGTTGGTGCGGAGCTGCCAAACACTATATCTGGATAATCATCCTGACAAAAACCAGAGTGCAGAAATTAGCATAGAACTATCAATTTCCGATATTTAGGTGTGAACGGGTTGGTTTAAACAATATTTCAAGAGAGACAAGTGATGTAGATAATACATACAGGTTGAAACAGAATTAGAAAACAAGTTTTTTCTTGTATGTGAATTCTTTTTCTTGAGGTTAATGTGTCAATGTGAAAGGAAATAGTAGAAACTGGCACTTAATGTATTTAAATAAAAATAGTAGAAATTGGCACTGAATGAAATGACATCTACGCCTTGTTACAGAGGTGGGTTTATCCCGGTCGATGACAATGAACAAACGAGCGTGGAGAATGTGTACGCCATCGGGGACATTCTGGAGAACAAGCCTGAACTCACGCCTGTAGCCATCAAGTCCGGCCAGCTGCTCGCTCGACGACTCTTCGGCAATGGCACACAACAGGTAAGTCTGCAGACTGGGAGGGTATGCGTATATGTGGAACATGTCCCTAGATTATGTAAAAGCCCACTCAATCAATCAATCCATCATGCAATTCATCAACCAATCAATCCACCAATCAATCAGTCAAACAATCAATCCACCAACCAACCAATCTGTCAATTATTCAATCCACCAACCAACCAGTCAGTCAAACAATCAATCGATCAAACAATCAATCAAACTTTACAAAGAAGGTAGCCACAACAGTGTTCACGTCTCTGGAGTATGTACAACCCCCAATAAATTGCTCTATCAATCAATAAATAAATCAATCAATCAACCAAACATTACAGACCGACTACAAGAAGGTAGTCACTATAGTGTTCATGCCCCTGGAGTATGTAAAACCCCAGTCAATCAATCAATCAATCAACCAACCAACCAACCAACCAACCAACCAACCAACCAACCAACCAACCAATCAATCAATAAATTAACCAATCAACCAAACATTACAGACCGACTACAAGAAGGTACCACGATTGTTCACCCCAGTATGTAAAACCCCAGTCAATCAACCAGCCAACCAACCAACCAACCAACCAATCAATCAATAAATTAACCAATCAACCAAACATTACAGACCGACTACAAGAAGGTAGCCACTATAGTGTTCATGCCCCTGGAGTATGTAAAACCCCAGTCAATCAATCAATCAACCAACCAATCAACCAACCAACCAACCAACCAACCAACCAATCAATCAATCAATCAATTAATTAACCAATCAACCAAACATTACAGACCGACTACAAGAAGGTAGCCACTATAGTGTTCATGCCCCTGGAGTATGTAAAACCCCAGTCAATCAACCAACCAACCAATCAATCAATCAATTAACCAATCAACCAATCAACCAATCAACCAAACATTACAGACCGACTACAAGAAGGTAGTCACTATAGTGTTCATGCCCCTGGAGTATGTAAAACCCCAGTCAACCAACCAACCGACCGACCGACCGACCGACCGACCGACCGACCAACCAACCAACCAACCAACCAATATATCAATCAATTAACCAATCAACCAAACATTACAGACCGACTACAAGAAGGTGGCCACTACGGTGTTCACGCCCCTGGAGTACGGCTGTATCGGCTACTCCGAGGAAGATGCACTCGAGAAGTTTGGCGACAACAATATAGAGGTATGTTCACAACAAAAGTGACGGAGTCAGCTGAAGAAGGGGGCTAACTCCGTCACAGAGTTAGCCCCCTTCTTCCACTGACCCCGTATTATTTGCAGGGATCTGCCACAGTCTCGGGGATATGGCATTGGATTGCAATACTGGATGTTTTGACTTCAGTCCTCACCCTAGGCGTGAAAAATACTTACATTGTATTTCCATCCCACTTGTCTGTCGGATGAGACATTAAACTGTGGTCCCGTCTCTATATGACCTTAGCTGTTACTGAGACATTAAACCCATTGACTTACACTTATTGTCACGCGCTTGACATCGCGATATAGTCGGCACATTGGCGTGCGTACGTACGCGTGTCCAGGTTTTTGGTTGAAGTTTTTAAGAACACTATATCTCTGAAACCGCTTCGCCAATTCACTCGAAACTTCACATGTGTGTTTATCCTGTTCCATATTTTCATTCTATGCCCCACCCATGCGGCGGCCCCTGTGCCCAATGTCAAGGTCAGATTACTTTGAAATTTACCTGAAAGTTTTTTGCAATATGTTAATGTTTTAAGAACACTATATCTCTGAAACCGCTTCGCCAATTCACTCGAAATCTATAGGATAGCCTCGTTTCTTATGAAATAAGTAAACTTGTTTAATCAATATTATATTAAATCATCACTTGTGTAAGATCCTCTATGCCAACATGACTATTTAACTCTTTGCATGCTAGCGGTGAAAATATCCGCCAAACGAATTAGGAGAATATGTTTTATATCTCTCTGTAAATATGTCTTGAAATTTCCTTAGAATTGAGTCCTCGGGACTCAATTCTAATGAAATTCCAAGACATATTCATGATATTTACAGGGAGAAATAAAAGAAAATATACTGAATTGTTCTCTGCTCCTTTTGAACTATTTATAGCCCACACATTTCCCAGCATGCAAAGAGTTAAGTCGCAGGACATGATTCTATTAGAAGTCTGTGTAAATCACATGGTAAAGTGTTGTACAAATGAGACTCACCATGGGTTTTTGTGCCCAATAATATGAGCAAATCTCGTGATTTGTTTTACAAAATTTACGATATTTTCCGTAATTTATGTTCAAAGTTTACAAAAATTTTCATAGCAAATATTCCGCATTTGTTTAGAAAATGTTGTGAACTTTGGACATCATTTACAGAAAATATCACAAGAGTAAATATTATTTATGAAAAATCGCACATGTTCTTCGATACAAAATCACATGACGTGTCTCAAATGTGCTTATGCATGTATTTATGTGGCTGTGAGTGGAGAAATGGGGCTTATGAGTTTTGCGACCAGCGTAGATCCAGATCAGCCTATGCATCCGCCCACCATCATGCTTCTAACAAAGCAATATGTACCGTTATGAGGCTACCGGAGTGTGCTATTTGATAGTGGCCTATTTCACCAACATTGCAAAGTATACTTATCTAGCAAAGTATTCTTTGAGGGAGTAATCATTTATTTTTCCGGAAATGCATTATTTCATATAAATCTAACAACTGCATATATTTGATGATTAAAAGTATACAGAATTATTATACTGAATTTATTACATTATCACAGCCAAAATGGCTGTGATAATGTAATAAATTCAGTATAATAAAAATGAATAAATTTATCATAAAATTTCTCCCTCAAAGTATACTTTGCTAGAAAAGTATACTTTGCAATGTTGGTGAAATAGGCTACAGGAGCTACACCGGTCGCAAATCCCATAAGCCCCTTTTCACCAGTCACAGCCACATATGTATCGCCCACAGGTGTACCACACGAACTTCCGCCCTCTGGAGTGGACGGTTCCACAGCGGGACGATGTCTGTTATGCAAAACTCATTTGCCATATACCAGATAAGGTAAGCTGCCTTCTTTAACTTTCACATTAATGGCCCAAAGTTTGAAGCTAACAATGTGGGTGGAGGTTGAGAGCATGCAATGGGTAATTAACGATATTGGGTTCATCCTTACTGGAATCCTGATATCCCTGGTTTGGCCCTCATACGTTTGTGGCTTTGTTACTTGAGAGTTGAATGTGGGTATACCTATTACAAAACTAATAATATTTCTACTAATCATATACTTTTTGTCGCGCCTGCTTTAGCAGAGGCGCGACTATAGTCGGCGCTTTTTCCGTCATCCGCGTCGTCCGCTTCGTCCGTTTTTTTTGTAAGGCAAATGCGTTAAAGTTATTGTTTTTTCACAATATCTCTTTAACCCCTTGCCAGACTTTGATAATATTTCACATCAATGTTTGTCTAGGGATGATGCTTCATTACGCACACCCCCACATCCAAATTCTCAAGGTCAAGGTCATTTATTTACTTGGAATGTTCACTGTCAAATGCCTCGGCAGGCGCGATACCGCTTCCGTGGCGGAATTCTTGTATATGGAGTGGGGCTAAGTGATTCTGGTTGGGTGAGTAACCTATTTATAAGGCTGGTGTATATAAGTTTAATTGGCATGGCCTCATTTCTTGTGAAATCCTGTTCTTTATAGGAATTAATTAAGTGTATAATTGTGTCACTATTCAACCAGTTCTAAAAAATTACGAGTGCGCTCTATACAGATATACTCATTTTGTAATATTTATTTTACTGATAATGACTCGCGGTGGTATCAGGCTATTTTCATATGCAAATGAGGCATGATATTTTTTAATTATTAATTAAATGCGTCGCCTAAAAAAATAATATTTTCGACAGATTATCAGTATATCATTGCACATCAAAAGCTAAATACAGAGCATAAATAGTAATGTCTGTTAACATTTTAAGGAAACAAGGTTATCACCCCTGATATCAGTGTGGAAATTTATGTCCAATATAAAATGTATAATAATGCTAATCAATACGTGGGGTAATAGTGAATGAATATTTATTTTGCCAGAATATGTCTCAGATAATGTCCCTGATATAAAGAACAGTTTGTGCCTAGTGCATATGCAGCCTATGCTCAATAAATGTAAATCCAATAATCGTTTACAAGAAAACATTATTAATGTGAAATTTACAGACTATCATCATTTTGCACTTACAAACATTTTAGTTGTACGAAGTTTAGTGAAACGGCCCCTGGTTTGTCAGCATTTTAGAATCATTTCCATTGGAAATGATTCTAAAGCGCTGCCAAACCTGTTTTTGATGAGAAAAATAAAAAATGAAAAGCAGACGACAAAATGTAATTCAACACTGTAGATGTCAGCTGGGCCAGTAAAAAATAAAAAGCAGACGACAAAATGTAATTCAACACTGTAGATGTCAGCTGGGCCAGTAAAAAATAAAAAGCAGACGACAAAATGTAATTCAACACTGTATGTCAGTGCCATAAAAAATAAAAAGCAGCGACAAAATGTAATTAACACTAGATGTCAGCTGGGCCAGCTGACATCTACAGTGTTGAATTACATTTTGTCGTCTGCTTTTTATTGCAGGAGAGAGTTATAGGGTTCCACGTGATAGGCCCGAATGCGGGCGAGATTACTCAGGGATACGCTGTTGCCATGCGGTGTGGCGCCACCAAGGCCGACTTCGACTCCACGATAGGCATCCACCCAACATCCTCTGAGGTACGTTGTTGACATATGAGTTTCTATGTACCCTGAAAAAACATTCAGAGTACGTACAGTCGCCACCCTGTCGGTCCATCCGTCCGAGATTTGGTTACCTACTGTCTTGGGTTTGAAACTTCATATGCTTATTAGTCATCATCCAGAGCTCCAGGTAAGCTGCGTATTTGCTTAAATAGCCAATAAAGATTGCCAAAAACCCAATTGAAATCAGAAGTAGTGAGTATCAAAAAGCAATGAAAGATTGTGGTACCTTTATCACGTTGCAGAAAACAATAAACAGACCACAAATGTAGCATATTTTTCTTATGTTTCCATGAAAACACATCTTTGTATTTCATTAGAATTGTCTCCAAGGACATTCTGATGAAATGCCAAGACATGTTTTTAGAATCAAACTATTCAATAATTGCAGTCTGCTGATGTGTAAACAGTAGTGTGATTTATTTTACCCAATTAAAATTTTGAAATACCAAATTGCTTCAGAAATGATGGAGTGACAATACTCAATTACTAATTCCTTACCTGGAGCCCTGTAGCCGATTTCATCAAAATTGCAAAGTATACGTTGAGGGAGCAATCATTGATTTTTCCGAAATGCATTATTTCATGCAGAACTAACGATTGCATATATTTGATGATTAAAACTATGCAGAATTATTATACTGAATTTATTACATTATCACAGCCAAAATTGGCTGTGATAATGTAATAAATTCAGTATAATAAAAATTAATAAATTGATTCTAAAATTTAAAATTTCTCCCTCAAAGTATACTTTGGAATGTTGATGAAATCGGCTACTGATCATCCATAGTTTCATTATGTGGCCGACTCAAGGTGAAGGTCAGATGAGTTTCCAATTTTGCGTTAAAAGTTTTTTATCGGGTATATCCATCGGTGTTACTGATTTCTTGTAATTTTTTTCCATCAAAATTATTATGCTGTATTTGTTGAACGGACCGACTTTCATATGTCAGTATATTTCGCAACATCATGTGACGCCATTCAGCCAATGAAAGGCTAGCGAAAGTAGTTTTCAATTCCATATTAACTGTGATACTTTGTATTTGTGGGTGGTTGGTCGGGAACATTATAGGAATGAATGGCATTTTTGTGGAATTTATCGGGGGTATAAACTTGGAAAAGTCGCGGGAATACTAGACGAAGGCCGGAAGACCTCGTCCAGTATTCCCGCGACTTTAAATCCATGTTTACATCCCCGATAAATTCCACAAAAAGGCCATTCATTCCTTATAATTCCAGCATTTGTATTTGTGGGTGGTTGGTTGGGAACATCTGAAGGTAAATTTAATGATGGGATTCAACCTTACTGGAATCCCGATATCCCTGGATTAGTCCTCCGGTACATTTTATTTTTGGCTTTCTTGTTACTTGAAAGTGAATACGGCTATACCCGTTATAAAAGTAATAAGATTAGTACTAATGTTATCAATTGTAGGGAGTGTGGCTAAGTGACTCTGGTGTGGTGAGGACCTAGAACCAGGTCAGGTTATTCTAATTTCAGGGCTGAATGTATATTTTTCTCTGAATATTCAGTTCTGATTTTGATATACCAGTGTGATCAGGATCTGCACTGTTCGCCATTCCAGCAATGGAACACTCGCCATGCTTCTAGCAAGCAATATAGATCATTATCAGGCTACAGGGATGTGGTATTTGATCAGGAACTACACCAGTCACAAAACCCATAAGCCCCATTTCTCCAGTCACAGCCACATATATGCTTGGCTAACCTAAACTTCCTTACCCTTGGCAGGTGTTGACAGTGCTGGACGTGAGCAAGCGGAGCGGCGGCGACGTAGCGCAGTCTGGCTGCTGAGGTTAGACCCTGCTGCTGATACGTGCCATCACAAACCTAGAAGTCTCCTTTAGCTGTGCCGCGATCGCCCACATGTAGCCTGATGCCAATCGAGGGAATATAAATTGAAATGCTTGTCTATCGCTTGTATCGGAATATAGGCGATGTGGGTGTGTTTGAGGGTTATATTCGTGCAGTTACTATGTCGGTCGTGTCACTCAAGTGTTATTTTAAGTGAAATATACGGACCCATCCATTAACTCTTTCAACTATGCAAGTGATATTACATCAAAGTAGGCTTTATACTGAAAAGTACGATACATGAAACCTCTCTAATTTAAACGCAACAATGTGTCGTGTTTAGAGAGGTTCCAGTGCAAAAATGGTATATGCCACACAACAAGACGCATCTGCATGCTTTGTAATCATGAACAAACGTTAATATCATTGCATATGAATTACAGTCGACCCCATTACAAATTAAAACCACTCCGGTGTTCTGGGTGTCTGGTTTAACCATTTCAACACTAAAATCCTCTTTTGCGGTGTTTGCAAACAGTGTAGATCCAGATGAGCCGGCTCGTCACGAGCCGTCTCATCAGGATCTGCACTTTTTGCAGGTAATTTTCATATTTTTTAGAAGAAAAAAAAAACACACCCTTTTTATATTGAGTTGACTAGTCTGAAAATCATTTTATGACTATTGGATTGGTCCTTAAATTAACATATCACAGTCCATTCCAGTTATTTAGGGTCGAAAGGGTCAAAGTGACTACTATATTCAATCAAGAGACAAGTGACACTCTCATTAAGGCATTGGGCGGTTATCGGCGGTTGTAGCGCGTTACGGTGAGCACTTCTTATAGGTTTGTTTTTTGGCCCAGCAGCAGGGTATTTGTGGAGGTGGAGCAAGTCTGGTCCACGCCGGCGATGCTGTGACGTACGTGTATGACGAACGGGCCCGTAAACTCGCGACGAGCTGGGCCGGTTCCGATGGCGGTGTGGACGGACTTGCGATCAAGACGTGTGTGGAATATGCACTGGAAATGTTGAATATTTGGACTGTTTACTTTGCGGACTTTGAGGATCTTGTCTTGGTCATTGAAGGGGTCAGTGGAAGAAGGGGGGACTTAGCCCACTTCTTCGACTGATCTCTTCAATTTGCCTGGGTATGCGGGAAACCTTGATTATTTAGTTGTCATAACAATTAAAGAGAGTGGTATCCGGCTTAAATTAATGCATACTGTAGACCAATTCTCTGTAAGAAAAAAAAATAATATTACCTCAGAAAATTGATGTTTTGTTAAATAAAAACTGCACATGATTGGTATTTCCACTGCTTATTCTGAACACGTTTACTGTTAGATAGAATTGAGGCAAGATTTGCCAAAACTGGGCTTTAATAATGTCTGCGTCCATTGAAGACCAAGACTAGCCGTGCATATACGTGCAGGCTGATCTGGGTCTTCACTGTTTACAACTGTCAGTGAAACATCTATTATGCTTGAAGTGATCAGTGTGGGTTTCTATCGGGCTACGCCAGTTAGCATGCTGATCAGGGACTACGCTGACTGGTCATTAGTGAGATAAGCCTGGTTTTGTCAGGTTGTGGCTCTGACATATATTTTATATGAATTCATCCATGAGATAATATGCCTTAACCCTTTCAACACCACAGACCTGTTTAGTTGTATTGGCAAACAGTGTAGATCCAGATGAGCCGGCTCACTACGAGCCGTCTCGTCAGGATCTGTAATTTTTGCAAGTAATTTTCATAATTTTGAGAGCAAAAACACCACCTTTTCATAAATGGACTAGTTTGAAAATCATTTTCTGACGATTGGATTGGTTGGAACATTAACATATCAAAGTCCATTCCAGTTTATACTTAGGGGTGAAAGGGTTAATGCATATATGGTGTGATTGTAGAATTCTGAAAATCCAAAGTTCAGAATATCATTTTTGTCTCAACCACGTGGAAAGTGAGACATAGTGGTAATAATTTGGCGTAGGCGTCATCTGTCGACAATTTTGGACATACCGTATTTATTCTACTAGTAGCCTTTCTAATTGTACCACAAAAAGGCCATTCATTCCTATAATAAACTACGAGGTGCAATAATGTGTTTATGTTAGGTAATGGATGAACTCACATCACATGCATAACAAAAAATAAAAAAAAAATAAAAAATAAGTTTGTCATAAAATGTTCACCTGATATGTTTTTGATTGTACTCCAGTGTAACTCGACATATCTGATCATGTTTATATTATTAAAACATACGTACATATATATATATATGTCACACTTGGTGCGAGTTTGTTTTGTCATTTCTGACTAGCATAGGCCCAAATTTCCAGAAACTTACTCTTGAGTGTAGTGGTAGATCTATGTTGACACTTAAATGGGCATATCAGGATTTTAAAAAGAAATAGTCTAAAAAATGTGTTTTCATCACGGCCCTGTGTAAAGTGTATTAATTGAAGATATATGATTATACTAGGAACGGTGGTGTTTTTTTTTAATTTTCACCGATGTCGTTACATAAGTATCAGATTTTCGATCTTGTTGAACTTCAAGCTGAAGATCTGAAATCAAATATTTATGTACCTGGGTGAATATTGAAACAACCCAGTTGTTCTAGTATCGTGATATATACACAGGGCCATCATGAAAACACGTATCCTGATATACCCCTTTAACCCTGACAATGCTGAATTAAATTTTGCCGTCTGCTGTTTATTTTCCATTTTTCTCGATAACAACATGGCTTGACGACACTAAGAATCATTTGCACTGGAAATGATTCTAAGTGCTATCAAACCATGTTTTAATTTGAAAGACAAAATAAGAAACAACAGCAGACGATAATTTTTGTTTCCTGCATTTTAAGGGCTGATCCTTTCACCTCTAAATATCTTGTACAGACCATTCCAGGGGAATGTTTGGCCTATTCCATTAATCAAGGTAGGGTTATTTTTCCGCAAAATCTGATAAGTAATTTCTGACAGTGTGGATCCGGATGAGATGGCTCATCTGGATCTGCAGTGTTGCAAAGGTTGACTGATAGGGTTACCGGTACCCCTCTTTACAAGGTCATCGTTACCAGAGACCTGGGGCCCATTTCACTAAACTTAGTACGACTAAAATGTTAGTTAGTGCAAATTTAGGATCTTCTGGAAAATTCAATTGATAGATTTACATTTATTGAGCATAGGCTGCATATGCAGCCTATGCTCAATAAATGTAAATCAAACAATTGTTTACAAGAAAATCATGTTAATGTGAAATTTACATAATTTTGCACTTGCGAACATTTTAGTCTTACAAAGTGAAACGGGACGGGCCCCTGGTCTCTTGTCAGGATTCCGGAAGGATGACCTGGTAAAGAGGGGTAACCCTATACGTCTTTGGCTTTCTTGTATTTTAGAGTTGAGGTTATACCCCTTATAAGAGTAATTGTACCAGTATTACTTTTAGGTGAAGGAGCCAAGTGGCTTTGGTTCGATATGGACCTGGCACCAGGTCGGGTTATTCCAATTTCAGGGCTGAATATATATTTATTTCGATGTAAATATTTCATTTTGATTTTGGGATTTTCCCCCCAATGCAGCATGTTAAATGCGGGATGCAACCTGTTGTCCGGCCTTAAATGACCATATCTGTTGATAGGCCATTAAACACCAATAAACAAACAAACAATCTTTACACGGTTGGCTAACGTGTCTAGCTCCTGATCTGTCGGTGGCCTACTATAGAGAATACCGATCATTTGTATCCGATTACCAGTGTTGTATTAAAGGTACATGCCCACTCGGTAGGCACAAAATTTTCTTTATATACCACGTATTGATTGGCATTATTATACATTTTATATCAGACATAAATTTCCACACTGATATTATGATAGCAGGGGCGATAACCGTGTTTCCTTAAACCGTGTTTCCTTAAACTGTGTTTCCTTAAACACTGTGTTTTCTTAAACCGTGTTTCCTTAAACCGTGTTTCCTTAAACCGTGTTTCCTTAAAATGTTAACGGACATTACTATTTATTCTCTGTATTTATTTTTTGATGTGCATTGATCATACTTTATAATGTGTCGAAAATATTCTAGTTTCAGGTGACGCATTTAATTAGTATAAATAATGAAAAAATAGCATGCCTCATTTGCATATGAAAATAGCCTGATACCACCGCTCGTCACTATGAGTAAAATGAATATTACTAAATTATTATATCTGTATAACGGGCACTCGTAATTTTTAGAAATGGTGGAATAGTGACACAATTGTACACTTATTTAATATCTATAAAGTACATTTTGTGCCTACTGAGTGGGCATGTACCTTTAACAGAATGGCAAACTGATCAGTAGCCGTTTCATCAAACTGGCAAAGTATACTTATCTAGCAAAGTATACTTTGAGGGAGTAATCATTTATTTTTCCCGAAATGCATTATTTCATACAGAACTAACGACTTCATATATTTGATGATAAAAAGTATGCAGAATCATTATACTGAATTTATTACATTATCACAGCCATTTTGGCTGTGATAATGTAATAAATTCAGTATAATAAAAATTAATAAATTTATCCTAAAATTGAAGATTTCTCCCTCAAAGTATACTTTGCTAGAAAAGTATACTTTGCAATTGCAATGTTGGTGAAATCGGCTACTGGTGGAATAGTGACACAATTATACACTTATGTAATTCCTATAACGTACATGTTGTGCCTACTGAGTGGGCATGTGCCTTTAACTGAATGGCAAACTGATCAGATGTGAAGGCTCATTTGGGACTGTTCACAAAAGAGGCAAAATCACCTTTTCTCTCATCTCTGTGGCTAATATATATGTAGCCTGTTTCACCAACATTGCAAAGTATACTTATCTATCAAAGTATACTTATCTATCAAAGTGTACTTATCTATCAAAGTGTACTTATCTATCAAAGTGTACTTATCTATCAAAGTGTACTTATCTATCAAAGTATACTTATCTATCAAAGTATACTTTGAGGGAGAAATTTTCAATTTTAGAATAAATATATTAATTTTTAGCCAGGTTTTTTGAAAAAAAATCCAGGCTATTGGATTGGCGAAAGCCGGGCGGGCGGCGGCGGGTGGGCGGGGCGGGGCGGCGGGCTGTCGGGTCGGGCGGGCGGCGGCGTGCGGGCGGCGTCCACAATCAATGTTAAGTTTTCGTGTTTGAGTCCATTTCTTTGTTACTGTACCACCTAGGACCACCAAACTTTCACAGCTTCATAATCAAGGGGTGCCCACCACATATCACTATCCAACATGTTACTTTTTTTTTAACTTCACCCATTTTTTCCGCGTAATCGACTTAGCCATTTTCAATGTTAAGTTTTCGCGTTTACAATGTTAAGTCGTGTTTAAGTCCATTTCTTTCGTACTGTACCACCTAGGACCACCAAACTTTACCACAGCTTCATAATCAAGGGGTACCCACCACATATCACTATCCAACAGTTACTTTTTTTTTTTAACTTCACCCATTTTTTCCGCGCAGTCAACTTAGCCATTTTCAATGTTAAGTTTTCGCGTTTACAATGTTAAGTTTTCGTGTTTACGTCCATTTCTTTGGTACTGTACCACCTAGGACCACCAAACTTTCACAGCTTCATAACCAAGGGGTGCCTACCACATACAACTATCCAACATGTAACCATTTTTTTACCTTCACCTATTATTTCTACGTAATTGACTTAGCCATTTTCAATGTTAACTTTTTAACGTACGTCTGGTTAGAGTTTTTTGGTTAAAACTTTTTCGTTATACTATATCTCTGCAACTGCTTCGCCCATTACCTTGAAACTTCACATGGGTGGGTGTTTATCATCATCCATATTTTCATTCTAACCCCCAACCGTGCGGCCCCTGTGCCCAATGTCAAGGTCAAATTACTTTGAATTTTTTTGTTAAAGTTTTTTCGTGTACTATATCTCTGCAACTGCTTCACCCAATACCTTGATACTTCACATGGGTGTTTTTATCATCATTGTCGCACCTGCTTGCGGAAAGCGCGATCCTGTGCCCAATGTCAAGGTCAAATTACTTTGAATTTTTTTGTTAAAGTTTTTTCGTGTACTATATCTCTGCAACTGCTTCACCCAATACCTTGATACTTCACATGGGTGTTTATCATCATTGTTGCACCTGCTTGCGGAAAGCGCGATCCTGTGCCCAATGTCAAGGTCAAATTACTTTGAATTTTTTTGTTAAAGTTTTTTTGTGTACTATACTCTGCAACTGCTTCACCCAATACCTTGATACTTCACATGGGTGTTTTATCATCATTGTCGCACCTGCTTGCGGAAAGCGCGATCCTGTGCCCTATGTCAAGTTCAAATTACTTTGAATTTTTTTGTTAAAGTTTTTTCGTGTACTATATCTCTGCAACTGCTTCACCCAATACCTTGATACTTCACATGGGTGTTTATCATCATTGTCACACCTGCTTGCGGAAAGCGCGATATCGTCAGCATTTTGGCATACGTCTGTCCGTTCGTCCGTGTGTCCGGTTAAAGTTTTTTGGTTAAAGTTTTTCCATCTACTATATCTATTTTTTTAGTGTCCATGCCTCGCCCCAAGGCGCGACATGCAGGCCACGGCCATCTAGTCTACAAAAAGTGGGTATAATTATGTTATCCAAGTGTCTATGCTTGGAAAAAACCTGGCCTTCGTGGCTTTGCCTCGTTTCTTGTTATTATACTGAATTTATTACATTATCACAGCCATTTTGGCTGTGATAATGTAATAAATTCAGTATAATAATCCTGCATACTTTTAATCATCAAATATATGCAGTCGTTAGTTCTATATGAAATAATGCATTTCGGGAAAAATAAATGATTACTCCCTCAAAGTATACTTTGCTAGATAAGTATACTTTGCAATGTTGATGAAATCGGCCACTGAAACATGCCACTTACTTATTCCTTTCTGCTTAAAATTGCCATAATAAATATTGTTAATGATTTTTGGTATTTTGTGATTTATTCATGCATATTTGTCCCTTGCATATTGTTGCATACCGTTGCCTAATACACGTATACTTGGGCGGTTGGCTGGGAGATAAGCGAAGGGTACTTTTAGCAGTGATATTCTTCCTTACCGGAATCCCGATATCCCTGGTATATTTTTGGCTTTCTGGTATGCGAGTTGAATCTGGTTATACCCATTATAAAAGTAATATGATTAGTACTAATCCTATTACTTTTGGGGAGTGGGGCACAGTGACTGGTGTGGTGAGGAATTGAATATTTGCAGAAAAAAATATTCAGCCCTGAAATTAGAATGACCTGGCAAAGTTTTCGCGTTTTCAATGTTAAGTTTTCGTGTTTAAGTCCATTTCTTTGGTACTGTACCACCTAGGACCACCAAACTTTCACAGCTTCATAATCAAGGGGTGCCCACCACATATCACTATCCAGCATGTTACTTTTTTTTTAACTTGACCCATTTTTTCCGCGCAGTCGCCTTAGCCATTTTCAATGTTAAGTTTTCGCGTTTACAATGTTAAGTTTTCGTGTTTAAGTCCATTTCTTTGGTACTGTACCACCTAGGACCACCAAACTTTCACAGCTTCATAACCAAGGGGTGCCTACCACATACAACTATCCAACATGTGACCATTTTTTTACCTTCACCTATTATTTCTACGTAATTGACTTAGCCATTTTCAACGTTAACTTTTTAACGTACGTCTGGTTAAATTTTTTGGTTAAAACTTTTTCGTTATACTATATCTCTGCAACTGCTTCGCCCATTACCTTGAAACTTCACATGGGTGTTTATCATCGTCCATATTTTCATTCTAACCCCCAACCGTGCGGCCCCTGTGCGCAATGTCAAGGTCAAATTACTTTGAATTTATTTGTTAAAGTTTTTTGGTGTACTATATCTCTGCAACTGCTTCACCATTACCTTGATACTTCACATGGGTGTTTATCATCATTGTCGCACCCGCTTGCGGAAAGCGCGATATCGTCGGCATTTTGGCATACGTCCGTCCGTCCGTCCGTCCGTACGTCTGTGTGTCCGGTTAAGTTTTTTCGTTAAAGTTTTTCCATCTACTATATCTATTTTTTTTAGTGTCCATGCCTCGCCCCAAGGCGCGACATGCAGGCCACGGCCATCTAGTCTACAAAAAGTGGGTATAATTATGTTATCCAAATGTCCATGCTTGGAAAAAACCTGGCCTTCGTGGCTTTGCCTCGTTTCTTGTTATTATACTGAATTTATTACATTATCACAGCCATTTTGGCTGTGATAATGTAATAAATTCAGTATAATAATTCTGCATACTTTTAATCATGAAATATATGCAGTAGTTAGTTCTGTATAAAATAATGCATTTTGGGAAAAGTAAATGATTACTCCCTCAAAGTATACTTTACTAGAAAAGTATACTTTGCAATTTTGATGAAAGCGGCTACTGGTGTGTGTTTCAGGGCACCCCACATCAGATCAAGATTGTTATAAAGGCTGTCTGTGGGGGCATCATCAGTGTGGGGCAGCCACACTTTCCTACTTGTTTGTTTCTGGCAATGCAGTTTCAGTTATTTCAGTACTTTGATTAATTTTGCATATGTTTCCCATATCATAAAATGTTTTGGCCGAACTAGTTATTGGTATTTAATTGTTGGTCTTTCACTAAGCTTAGTCCTGATTATGACTTAATAATAATATAAATAAAAATATACCACAAGCTCCAGATAAGCTCTGTGTCTACAGAGTATTGAAACCCCTGATTTCATATTAAGCGTATTTTATTTTTAAAATGGATTATTTTTGTCCCGCCTGCTTTAGCAGAAGCGGGACATAGGTATAGCTTTTCCGTCGGCGGCGTCGTCGGCGGCGGCGTCAACATTTCACGTTAAGTTTTTGCGTTTAGGTCAGTTTCCAGAAAACTATAACACCTACGACCTCCATACTTGGTATACATCAACACTGTGGTGTAACCATCTCACACAGAGGGAGTCCATGTGACCTTGACCTAGTTTTCATGGTTGATTGACCTACTTTTCACATGCATTCAACGTTAAGTTTTTGCGTTTAGCTCTGTTTCTAAAACTTAACGCTCAGGTTAATTCATTGTAACTTCTGTTTCCCTCAATGTAATGCTTTAATATTCCATACATGCATTTGTCACAACATCCCGCATCATTCTCCAGAAAGCCCATGGTGCCCGCTAACCCCAAAGGTCAAGGTCGCTGACTTAGAAATTTCCGTGTTTGCAAATGTTAATGCTCAGTTTATGCTTTAATATTCCATACATACATTTGTAACAACATCCCGCATCATTCTACAGAAAGCCCATGTTGCCCGCTAACCCCAAAGGTCAAGGTCACTGACTTACAAATTTCCGTGTTTGGAAAAGTTAACGCTCAGTTTATGCTTTAATATTCCATACATGCCTTTGTAGCAACATTCCGCATCATTCTACAGAAAGCCCATGATGCCTGCTAACGCCAAAGGTCAAGGTCGCTGACTTAGAAATTTCCGTGTTTGGAAAAGTTAACGCTCAGTTTATGCTTTAATATTCGTTTGGAGAAGTTAACGCTCAGTTTATGCTTTAATATTCCATACATGCATTTGTAACAACATCCCGCATCATTCTACAGAAAGCCCATGGTGCCCGCAAACCCCAAAGTTCAAGGTCACTGACTTAGAAATTTCCGTCTTTGCAAAAGTTAACGCTCAGTTTATGCTTTAATATTCCATACATGCATTTGTAACAACATCCCGCATCATTCTGCAGAAAGCCCATGGTGCCCGCAAACCCCAAAGGTCAAGGTCACTGACTTAGAAATTTCCGTCTTTGCAAAAGTTAACGCTCAGTTTATGCTTTAATATTCCATACATGCATTTGTAACAACATCCCGCATCATTCTGCAGAAAGCCCATGGTGCCCGCTAACCCCAAAGTTCAAGGTCACTGACTTAGAAATTTCCGTCTTTGCAAAAGTTAATTCTCAGTTTATGCTTTAATATTCCATACATGCATTTGTAACAACATCCCGCATCATTCTACAGAAATCCCATGGTGGCTGCTAACCCCAAAGGTCAAGGTCACTGAATTAGAAATTTGCGTCTTTGCAAAAGTTAATGCTCAGTTTATGCTTTAATATTCCATACATGCATTTTGTAACAACATCCCGCATCATTCTACAGAAAGCCCATGGTGCCCGCAAACCCCAAAGGTCAAGGTCGCTGACTTAGAAATTTCCGTGTTTGGAAAAGTTAACGCTCAGTTTATGTTTTAATATGCCATATATGCATTTGTAACAACATCCCGCATCATTCTACAGAAAGCCCATGGTGCCCGCTAACCCCAAAGGTCAAGGTCACTGAATTAGAAATTTCCATGTTTGGAAAAGTCAACGCTCAGTTTATGCTTTAATATTCCATATATGCATTTGTAACAACATCCCGCATCATTCTACAGAAAGCCCATGGTGCCCACTAACCCCAAAGGTCAAGGTCACTGACTTACAAATTAACGCTCAGTTTATGCTTTAATATTCCATACATGCATTTGTAACAACATCCCGCATCATTCTACAGAAAGCCCATGTTGCTCACTAACCCCAAGGTTATTACAAGCTCCATATATACTTCCGTGTTTGGAAAAGTTAACGCTCAGTTTATGCTTTAATATTCCATACATGCATTTGTAGCAACATTCCGCATCATTCTACAGAAAGCCCATGATGCCTGCTAACGCCAATGGTCAAGGTCGCTGACTTAGAAATTTCCGTGTTTGGAAAAGTTAACGCTCAGTTTATGCTTTAATATTCGTTTGGAGAAGTTAACGCTCAGTTTATGCTTTAATATTCCATACATGCATTTGTAACAACATCCCGCATCATTCTACAGAAAGCCCATGGTGCCCGCAAACCCCAAAGGTCAAGGTCACTGACTTAGAAATTTCCGTCTTTACAAAAGTTAACGCTCAGTTTATGCTTTAATATTCCATACATGCATTTGTAACAACATCCCGCATCATTCTGCAGAAAGCCCATGGTGCCCGCTAACCCCAAAGGTCAAGGTCACTGACTTAGAAATTTCCGTCTTTGCAAAAGTTAATTCTCAGTTTATGCTTTAATATTCCATACATGCATTTGTAACAACATCCCGCATCATTCTACAGAAATCCCATGGTGGCTGCTAACCCCAAAGGTCAAGGTCACTGAATTAGAAATTTGCGTCTTTGCAAAAGTTAATGCTCAGTTTATGCTTTAATATTCCATACATGCTTTTGTAACAACATCCCGCATCATTCTACAGAAAGCCCATGGTGCCCGCAAACCCCAAAGGTCAAGGTCGCTGACTTAGAAATTTCCGTGTTTGGAAAAGTTAACACTCAGTTTATGTTTTAATATGCCATATATGCATTTGTAACAACATCCCGCATCATTCTACAGAAAGCCCATGGTGCCCGCTAACCCCAAAGGTCAAGGTCACTGAATTAGAAATTTCCATGTTTGGAAAAGTCAACGCTCAGTTTATGCTTTAATATTCCATATATGCATTTGTAACAACATCCCGCATCATTCTACAGAAAGCCCATGGTGCCCACTAACCCCAAAGGTCAAGGTCACTGACTTACAAATTAACGCTCAGTTTATGCTTTAATATTCCATACATGCATTTGTAACAACATCCCGCATCATTCTACAGAAAGCCCATGTTGCTCACTAACCCCAAGGTTATTACAAGCTCCATATATACTATCAAACTGCGCCAGGCGGGACATTTTGCTCCGCGGAGCTCTTGTTCTTCATTATTAAATAGGGAACAAATGATCAAACCAAATTTAAACATTCACTTATTTGAGTGTATTATAACTTACTGTACTCACTTATTTATACTGTAATGCTGTTGAAAAATTACTTAATTGAGCTGTGTTTGCTTTTTGCAGTTCAACTAAGTACATTTTCAACTGTATTACAGTATTTTCACTACTCAATTTGAAAATCAATGCATATTTTCACATTGCTGTGAGTATTTTGTACTCCCACTGTTGATAATCAATGCGTATTCTGCTAAAATAAGTGTGTGAAATCCACCAATACGCACCTTACCTGGATCACTGACACATGTCAAGCATTGTAAAGAGGACCCATGTTTACTTAATGGAAATTGCAAAGAAAGACTCATTATTGTCCAAATCGATTTCATGTCTTTACTATTCACAATTTTCATGGCCATTGACGTAATTTGATATTCTGAAAAGCAACGGCAGTTATTGAACTCGCCCACAAGATTACAAGCTCCATATGACTCCGTATTCAATAGTTTGCAGATTATAATCTTTTAAAATTACTTTTAAAAAATACTACAGTAGAACTTCTCTAGACCGGACATCAAGAAAACACATGTGAGCTTATTTTTGATGCGTTTCTTGGTCATTTATCTCGGGGGATAATGTCTGTTCGTGATACACAAATATGGCTCTGAATGATCAAATGTGTGATTTACAGTGAAACCTCTCTAAGCCGGACTCACAGGGTGTCCGGTTTAGAGAGGTTTCACTGTACTTTCAGTAAAGGCGACTGTGTCCAGAGAAATCGGTTGTTTTATGTTTGTTGCGACCAACGTACACCCAGGTTAGTCTGCGAAACTGGATTGAGAAATGGAAAAAACTGAACAGAAAATAAAAATAAATGCATTTTGTTTGCCAAATACCAACATACAGTAGAACCTCTATACCGAACATGCAGACAGGTCGTGCATCCTTAATTTTATGGGTTTCATTGGTGTATATTTATGATGATAATGGCTGTTCAAGTTCGCAAAGCACAGCCGCATACCCTGACATAGTCTGATTTACAGTGTAACATCTCTAAACCGGACACCCTGGGGACCAGGTTGTCCGGTTTATTGAGGTTTCATCGTATAATATTTTTACAGCAATTATGTTAACAATAGGGTATGCGGTTCGAAGAATGCTAACTCTGGAAATCTAACGATTTAAACTAGTTTGGTTCATTATTATTTTTTTTTTTTTTTCGCCATATACATTGTATTGTAATTTTCAATATATGTTGTTACCACTCATTTGAACCATCTCATCGAGATGTTTCAAATGTGTGGTCACAACATATACATTAAGGCATATACATGTATGTATATATATATTATTATATGATTTATTTAACAAAACTGGAGCAAATAAATTATGAAAATCATAATCTAATACTAGTAATAGTAACCCACGGAGCCCGCAGGGGACATGGATTTTTGTTATTAATTTGTTTCCACAAAATAACAATTCGTTCCCTCAAATTAACAATTCGTTCCCACAATATAACAATTTGTTCCCTCGAATTAACAATTCGTTCCCATGAAATGACAATTCGTTCCCTCAATTTACCAATTTGTTCCCTCAAATTAACAATTCGTTCCCACGATAAAAAACAATTTGTTTCCACAAATTAACAATTTATTCCCGCAGGAAAGAATTATTATTTTGTGGAAACGAATTGTTAAATTGAGGGAACAAATTGTTATTTCGTGGGAACGAATTAAAAATCCATGTCCTGCAGGGCTCCGTAGTAACCAGCCCATGCAGGTAATTGGTTTAATTGAGTGATAAAGACATCCATTCAAAATCTCAGATGGAAAATTACTTGTAGTATTATCAATACTTTTATACTATGTAGGGCAAAAACAACTTGATCCGACCCGCAATCTTTTATTGATAATACACAAACATTGCAATAAATAACAACTCCGTCCTCGGTTTTAAGTACAAGTACTCACTTTAGAACGGACCGCTTTCATATGTTCATCTGATAACAAAAACAACGTTGTTGAAATTACTTTTATTCAACGCAAATGCGCATATTTGAATTGGGATTTGGATTACAATATTTTACATCAGATGTTTAGCATTCAAGGTATGGACATATGTGTAAAATATTTCATATACCGATGATGATATTCCATAATGCCGTACCTTTATATTTATATGTACGTATTTCATTTTTAAATTGGAGTCTTTGTAGGTGCCGTTTTAGACTTCAATAGCACTTTGAATAGGTGATATCATATATTCGAATAGGTGATATTACAAATATGTATTTATACCCCCCACGAGTTGTGGGGCGGGGGGTATACTGGAGTCAGGTTGTCCATCCTCCGTCCGTCTGTCCGTCCGTCCGTCACTAAACTTAACATCAGAGAAATATTGTTATAACTTCTATTTCCTTCATCTAAAATGCTTAATATTTCACACATGCATTCCTGTAAGGCTCTACTACCATGCTTTACCAAATCCACGACCGTCCAACCCCTACTGATCCCAAGGTCAAGGTCAAATATTTAGTCTCTTTACAAAACTTAACATCAGAGAAATATTGTTATAACTTCTGTTTCCTTCATCTAAGTTGCTTACGGTAATATTTCACACATGCATTCCTGTAAGGCTCTACTACCATGCTATGCCAAATCCATGACCGTCCAACCCCCGCTGATCCCAAGGTCCAGGTCAAATACTTAGTCTCTTTACAAAACTTAACATCAGAGAAATATGTTATAACTTCTATTTCTTTCATCGAAAATTCTTAATATTTCACTTGTGCATTCCTCTAAGGTTGTACTGTCATGATGTGACAAACCTACTACCGTCCAACCCCCGCTGATCCCAAGGTCAAGGTCACATACTTAGTCTCTTTACAAAACTTAACATCAGAGAAATATGTTATAACTTCTATTTCTTTCATAGAAAATTCTTAATATTTCATGCATGCATTCCTCTAAGGCTCTACTATCATTCTGTGACAAATCCCCGCTGATCTCGAGGTCAAGGTCACATACTTAGTCTCTTTACAAAACTTAGCATGAGATAAATTGGTTATAACTTCTATTTCCTTGCTCGGATCTGCTTGACATTTCACACACACATTGCTCCAATGGACCTCTACCACCGTGTGACAAATTCACGTTCGTGTCCAGAGTCAAGGTCACAAGCCCACACACTTGGATTTTGTTTACATCTTTAGGGGTACCTGGGCCCACGGGGGGTATTCCGTAAGCCTCGCTTACTGACCAATCTAGTTTGATGTGCATTGATCATACTTTATATAATCTGTTGAAAATATTCCATTTTCAGGTGACGCATTTAATTAGTATAAATAATGAAAAAATAGCATGCATCATTTGCATATGAAAATAGCGTGATAGTACCAGGGGTACCTGGGCCTACGCGGAGGGTATTCCGTAAGCCTCGCTTACTGACCAATCTAGTTTGATTTGATGACATGATTTTACCATTTTGGAAAGTGATATCACCGACTCGCATAGGTGTTGTCACGTATTGCAATGCATGATATCACCAATTCAAACGTAACGGGTGATATCACTTATTCAAGTATGTGACAAAATCCTTTCCAATAAAATAGACGAATGGATTACATCACCTACTAGTATTTGAATCTGATTGGTTGGAATCACCTATTTGAATATGTGACATCACCCATTTGAATAGGTGATGCCACATAATTGAGAGGATGATATCACCCATTTAGTTTGAATTGGTGATATCACACATTCGAATAGGTGATATCACTTATTTGATAGGTTGATATCATCATTTCAAATGGGTGATATCGCCAATTCAACATAAAAGTGCTTTCTCATCCATTAAAACAAATGAATGATATCACCTATTCGAATATGTGATATCAGCCTTTCAAATATATGCTAGCACCAATTCAAACAAATTATATCACCCTTTCATATCATTCATTCTAAAGTGTGATATCACCCATTTAAAAATGTTGATATGACCTATTCCACTGTGTGATATCACCAATTCAAAATGAATAGGTGACATCATTTGAAATAGACTTCATCACCTACTCAAATAGGTGATATCATGCAATTAAATAGGTGATATTACCCATTCAGATGCAAATGGGTGATATCACCTATTCAAATTGATATATCATTCAATGGTTTTAAATTGGCGATATCTAAGCGTTTGTCACCCTTTCGAATTGAAATAGCATGCATTTGAATTTGTGATATCACCCATTCGAATAGCTGATATCACCCATTTGAATAAATGGAATCACCTATTTATGGATCGCCGTTTTTTAGATTTCAATAGCACTTTGTGATATCACCCATTTGAATATGTGATATCACCAATTCAATAGGTGATATCATCTATTCGAATGGGTGATATCACCTATTCAGATCCGAATGTATGATCTCACCAATTTAAAAATGTGATATCACCGATTCGAATGGATTATATTGTGCATTCAAATGTGTGATATCACCAATTCAATAAGAATGGATGATACCACCCATTCAAATATGTGAGTATGTGATATCTATGGGGTGCCGTTTTGGACTTTAATAGCACTTCGTGATATCATCACTTCAAATACATGATATCACCTATTCGAATGGATGATATCACCTATTTGAAGTGATGATATCACCTATTCGAATGGGTGATATCACCTATTCGACACTGAAATGGTGATATCATACATTCGAACTGGTGATATCATCACTTCAAATGGATGATATCGCCTATTCGAATGGATGATATCACCTATTTGAATGGGTGATATCACCTATTTGATTTGAAGTGATGATATCATCCATTCGAATAGGTGATATCCTCACTTCAAATACATGATATCACCTATTCGAATGGATGATATCACCTATTTGAATGAATGATATCACCTACATGTATTTGATTTGAAGTGATGATATCATCCATTCGAATACGTGATATAATCACTTCAAATACATGTTATCACCTATTGGAATGGATGATGTCACCTATTCGAATGGATGATATCACCTATTTGATTTGAAGTGATGATATCATGCATTTGAATAGGTGATATCACCCATTTGAATACATGATATCATCCATTCAGCACAAGCTGGTGATATCACCTATTCGAATGCATGATATCGTGTATTCAGGACAAATAGGTGATATCATCCTTTCGAATAGATGATATCACCCATTTGTTTAAATGATAAAAGAGAAAATGATTACTCCCTGTTTACAGTAGTCTCGCAGAAACAGGACTTCCAGTCAAAAATTTAAGCACACGACTTTACTGCGGGATTATTATTGTTTTGTTCATAATTTAATATCTTACTGTAGAATAATTTCATAATAGAATTATAATATTAACACGTTTGCATGCTTACTATTTTTGTTAGCATATTTAGCAAGTGTTTTTAACGTTAGGATTATTTTCTCCTTTTTTTTCGCAGGGAGAAATCCTTCATTTTGAAACATAATGTTTCTTCCGAAAGGATGATATCACCTATTCGAAAGGATGATATCACCTATTCATTCTGAATACATGATATCACGCATTCAAATTGGTGATATCACCAGTTTGTGCTGAATGGATGATATCATGTATTCGAATGGGTGATATAACCTATTCAAATGCATGATATCATCACTTCAAATCAAATAGGTGATATCATTCATTGGAAAAGGTGATATCATCATATCGAATAGGTGATGTCACAAAATGTTTTTAAAATCCAAAACGGCACCCCATACCTATTCTAATAGTTGATATCATAAAGTGATATGAATGTCCAAAACGGCGCTTCATATCTTTGAAGGTGACACCAGTAAAGGGACATATCAGGACGTTTTAAGAGAATACATACCATAAAAAATAAAAACGTGTTTTCATCATGGCCTTGAGATAGAAATTCTGATACTTAACTTTTTGCATGCTGGGAAACTTGTAGGCTATATATTGTTAAAAAATAGCGGACAAAAAATCATCATATTTTCTTCTATTTCTCCTTGTAAATATCATGAATATGTGTTGAAATTTCATTAGAATTGAGTCCTTAGGACTCAATTCTAATAAAATTCCAACACATATTTACAGAGAGAAATACATAATATACTCCTAATTTGTTTGGCGGATATTTTCACCGCTAGCATGCAAAGAGTTAAGTACCGATATCGGTAACAATTGAAACAAGCCAGCGGCCCTATACAATACAATACAATATTCCTTTAATCACCCAGTCCATACATATGGCAACATGAGGTATATAGTTTCAACAAATGTGAACAAGGCTTCAGGAAATAGCATGTACATGAATCATGGGCACTGCTTACAGTGCATCATGACGAGACAGAACGCATGTTACCGTTGTTCCGAACAGTGTAGATCCCGGTCAGATGGCGCTTTTGTGCAATCAGACATGGATTTAGATTGCCCAATAAATAAATCATTTTAACTAATTAGTTCCTATAGTGACTATCGGCAAGATGTGTTATATGTCGTCATGCTGCACCACATACAAGTACCTCCAACGAGTAAGATGACTTTATTATGTTTGAACATGAATTATATTTTCAAGTGAATAGTTATTGTATAAAGTATTATATCTGACCACAGTTAAGTTGAAATGGTAATCTGAACACATATGTGTGGGATGGCTAGTCGTACATAAACGTTATTATCTGTATAAATTTACATAGTTTTTTCAAATCGTTGACATTTTTAGTACTCATTAGTGTTTCGAATTTGTATGTGTTTGCATTATTATAGTAATAACGTTTAATATAATGTTTCCTTAAGTGTTTCAAATGCTTGCAGTCTAACAGATGGTGGTATCCGTCTCCTATGTCATTTTTACAGAGTATGCATTGTCTTTCATTCAATTGTATTCTTTTCCATCGTCCTGTTTCTACTGGTAGCTTGTGATTTCTTGTTCTAAATCTTATATATATGTTTCTACATTTATTTGGAAGAATAACCAAGTATTCCTCAAATCCAAATGATGTTTTATATATTCTATAATTTAAACAAGTTGATGATTCTCGAACACTGCTAAACCATTCATTAATATATAAGTCTTTTAAACTTTTGTTTAACACTTGATTTCAACCATATTTCATTCGGGAATGTATGTGAATCAAAAATTCCGTTTAACCCACATTTTATCAAAATATCTTTAACTGCCGTAATCCATTTAAATTTTCGTTCTTTGTTATTTGTCGTATTTCTGTAAAAACTGTGTATAATAGTATAAAATATTGATGCTAATTTTCTGTCATTTGAATTATTTAGTCTTGCCCAAAAAGAAACCATTTTTGTTTGAATATCTACATATATTGGAACTACACCAGTTTCGCCTCGCCATGTACCATAACATTTGGTGTGCTTTTTTTCGTATTTAATATTATCTTTAGGTATTTTAGATGGACCCTTTCTATTACATCTATGTTTCCAAATCCCCAAAGCTCACTTCCATATGTTAGTATCGGTTTGACGAGTTTGTCAAATAGTTCTATCTGCATATCTATAGGTAAATTTAATGACTTTGACCTTTTTATTAGACTATACATTGCTCTAGTACCTTGCTCTGCTATATGTTTTTTCGTTGATGTAAATGAACCGTTTTTATTTAAGAAAAGTCCAAGATATTTATATTCGATGACTATGTCAAGGATATTATTTTGGTAGAAAAATTCGTGATTACAGTTTCTCCGGTTATTAGAAAACACTACTATCTTCGTTTTACTAGTATTAACAATTAGTCTCCATTCATGACAATATCTTTCATATTCATTTATTGCATTTTGCAAATCTTCTGCTGATTCACTTAATATTACAGTATCATCTGCGTATAGTAGTACGAATAATTTAAGATAAACAACTAAATCTTCTTCTATTTCATGCTGTCTACATTCTATACCTCTTACATTTTTGCTTTCAAGAAAATCTTCTAAATAATGTAAGTACAATGAGAATAAAAATGGTGACAAGTTTTCCCCTTGCCGGACGCCTTTATTACATGGAAAATATGATGATTTGTCGCCATTAGCCATTACACATGATTTAATATTACTGTACATGTTTTTGATTAAAGTGACACATTTTCCGTTAATGTTGTATTTACGCAGCTTGTACCATAAGCCAGATCTCCATTCCGTATCAAATGCCTGTTTTAGATCAATAAATGCACAAAATAATTTCTTTGTGTGATACCGTAATATATCTAATAAACTATACAGTACGAAAATATTATCGGTAGTCGGAAATCCTCTTCTAAATCCTGTTTGACATTCATTTATTAAATTACTGTTTTCTGCATAAGTTTGTAGTCTGTTATTAATTACTGAGGTAAAGAATTTCCCCATACAGCTAACAAGTGTTATCGACCTATAATGTTCTGGTTTCGATGCATCGCCCTTGTGTTTATATATTGGATGTATCATGCCGACAGTCCACGCGTCTGGTACCCGTCCTGGGTCTAGGATAATATTAAACAATTTAACGTAGGTATTTGCCATTAATGGGAACGTGGACTTTATGTGTTCGTTTACAATTTTATCTACGCCATTTGCTTTATTATTTTTAAGTGTTTTGCATATTTTTCCCAATTCTAAAAGCGTGATAGGCCTGTTTATTTCTTCATTAATAGCCTCTACAATTTCAGTTTCATGTTCGGCATTAATTTCCGCATTAGTATTTATATTTTCGTCAAAGTTTACGTCTTTGAACAAATTATAAAGTGATGTAAGTGGGGCATCTATTGATTCCGTCTTAGTACCATTTAGGATTTTCCAATATTTTCTAGGATTTGACTTTCTAAGCCGTTTTTGTCCCGCCTGCTTTAGCAGAAGCGGGACATAGGCATAGCTTTTCCGTCGGCGTCGTCGGCGGCGTCGTCGTCGGCGGCGGCGGCGTCAACATTTCACGTTAAGTTTTTTGCGTTTAGCTCAGTTTCCAGAAAACTATAACTCCTACGACCTCCATACTTGGTATACATCAACACTGTGTTGTAACCATCTCACACAGAGGGAGCCAATGTGACCTTCACCTACTTTTCATGGTTCATTGACCTACTTTTCACATGCATTCAACGTTAAGTTTTTGCGTTTTTGCTCTGTTTCTAAAACTTAACGCTCAGGTTAATTCATTGTAACTTCTGTTTCCCTCAATGGAATGCTTAATATTCCATACTGCTGGTAGTAAAAACATCCCGCACATTCTACTGAAAGCCCATGTGCCCCTAACCCCAAAGTCAAGGCCACTGACTTAAAATGTCCGTGTTGAAAAGTTAACGCTTAGTTTTATGCTTTAATATTCCGACAAGCAGGTGTAACAACATCCCGCATCATTCTACAGAAAGCCCATGGTGCCCGCTAACCCCAAAGGTCAAGGTCACTGACTTAGAAATTTCCGTGTTTGGAAAAGTTAACGCTTAGTTTATGCTTTAATATTCCATACATGCATTTGTAACAACATCCCGCATCATTCTACAGAAAGCCCATGGTGCCCGCAACCCCAAAGTCAAGGTCCACTGATTAGAAATTTCCGTGTTTGAAAAATTTACGCTCAGTTTTATGCTTTAATTTCATTACCATGCTTTTTGTACACTGCATTTTGTAACAACATCCCGCATCATTCTACAAAAGCCCATGTTGCTCACTAACCCCAAGGTTATTACAAGCTCCTTATGTACTATCAAACTGCGCTAGGCGGGACATTTTGCTCCGCGGAGCTCTTGTAGTAGGTTAGTCTGTTTCTGTTTACATTCGTTGTTATATTTTCGTATAGTTTCTTATAGAGAATAGTAGGTTAGTGCCGTGAATGGGAAAAAATATCTGGCAAGGCTTAGGAAACGGGATGGGCGAGGCTCTGCCGAGCACATCCCGTTTCCGAGCCGCGCCAGATATTTTTCCCATTCACGGCACTAACCTACTATTCTATTTATCCCGTCAACACCTACAAATGGCTGTAAAATGCAAAAATAGTATTGACTGGATATCAAAAATGTTTCACGGCACCGTGTTTCACGGCACATACGCACTGTGTTGACGGGATAATATAATTTGTACTCGCGCGCTTTAGTTGTTCTTTGTTAGTTGGGTTTTTTCTCTATTTATATAAGTGTTTGGCATTATGAAAGTTACGTCTAGCCTTATTACATTGATTACCAAACCAATGAGAATGTGGTTCTTTGTATGTGGCCCTAGTATCGTCATATTATCTAATTAAACCACTTTACACAGGGCCATGATGAAAACAGGTTCTTATGTTTGACAGTATACGAGCAATTTGCTTCCGAGAGTTTTCTGCGAAACTACGATAGCTCTCCCACGGAGGGATATCGATATGTATCATTTATTATAACGATAAAGCCTTCCAGACATACATTCCATCGTATCTTAGTAAGGAAACAAACACGCCTATTCCATATATGTGGTTGTGACTGGAGAAATGGTCTTACGGGTTTTGCGACCAGTGTAGACCCAGATCAGCCTGTGCATTCGCACATACTGTTCGCCATTCCATCAATGAAACACCCGGTATGCTTCTAACACGCAATATAGATCGTTAGCAGGCTACAAGAGTGTGTTATTCGATCATGAGCTACACTGATCACAAAACCCATACGCCTCATTTCTCCATCCACAGCTATTGTATGTGACTTGTCACGACACAATGGGGCTTATTCAGCTCTAGGCTACACTGGACAAAAACTCTATTTGACTAAATGTATTTTTTTTGCACTGTCATGCATTAAGATGGGATATCATTTATTACAACTAGCCTTCCAAAGAGACACACCGTATCTCGGCAAGGAGACAATCACTAATAATTGATGGATTTCAGATATACGTGGTTGTGACTGGAGAAATGGGTCTTATGGGTTTTGCGACCAGTGTAGATCCTGGATCAGACTGTGCATCCGCACAGCATCCGCACAGTCTGATCAGGATCTGCACTGTTCGCCATAGTACATCCTGAATGATGATTTCACCACCGTATGTCCGCGGTGTCGGTTAGACTGATTAGACTGATCGGAGGGTACACTGGTGACTAATCCACGATTTGTCAGGACGGGTCACATATGATATATACGAGTATAAGGTGGCCTGCGATTTAGATCGACAGTTTTCCGCTAGAACTGGACATATATATGTACGTATATGTTTCCGCATTATATGCGTTCTCTCTTTGTTTCCAGTGTGTGTTTTCTCTCTCTCTATGTACAAGGTGTATGATCACGTGGTACTAACAACAACAACACATCCGATTGAAAGTACGTATTATTTTATATTGTCCTTATTTTGATGAAATATGGCGCATCAAACGCGTATTGTTAAGCTGCATTTGGTGGTCTCTGTATGTTCGCCCAAACTTCTGTCGTTTTTGCGAAGAATCGATTTCCGTGTCTCCGACACGGAAATCGATTCTTTGCAAAAACGACATAAGTCTGTGCCAAACTCCATGGACCACCAAATGCATCTCACGAAGACGCGTTTGTTGCGCCATATTTCATCAAAATCCATTGCATATTAAGGAAAATATCAAATAATACTTACTTTACAGTGGGCGACGTTGTTGTTGTTGTAACCACGTGATCACGCACCTTGATGTAGTAATAATAAATGTAAATAATATCGATCTCTCTATCTCCTTTTAACCCTTTTATTTTTTTTGCAATAAATTCCTTATTGGATGAATTTTTTTGGGGAGATTGACTTTTTTGTTATTGATGAAAAAGTACTTACATTTAAATATTTGTTTAGGTTTAATGTGTGTAATAGCCAAAACTTCGTCGGCAGCCAAACGTGGAACAGACAGTAGTTTATAATGTGCTACTAGGTTTCATAATTATCTACGCTTATCCGAGACCCAGGTGTGCTTTTAACCCTTAGACCGCTACTCACAACAATTGTCGTCTGCTGTTGCTTTTATTATCTTGCCTTATTTCTCAATAAAAACATGGTTTCACAGCACTTCAGAATCATTTCCAATGGACATGATTTTGAAGTGCTGTCAAATCATGTTATAAATTATTCTAAAATGCTGTCAAAGCATATTTTTGATGATAAAAATGGAAAATAGAAAATTAACAACAAATCAAGATAGCGGTGTAAGGGTTAATTTGGTCTTTAATTATGGGAGTTGGTTGACGAACGTAAATTATTCAGGTGTCAAGATCACGTGTGCTGCACTCCGCGCCGATATAAAATGTTTCACGTCAAATTCGTCAGCGTGTTCATAACGAAATGCCATTCAGCTCCATGCATAATAATTAATACACTGCATAAACACCGTGTCTAACAACCGGCGCAATACATTTGAGCCGGTTACTAGACAAACATGCGTTTATGCGATGGCTCGAAGTAGAGTTGAGTGGCAAACCGTTGCATTTGTTTCTACGTGAAACATTTTACGCCGTCGCGGCGTGCAGCGCCAGTGAAATTGTTCGATTCTATGACTCCTGCCCCTTGTCGCATGACTTCTGTCTGTTTGACGAAACCGTATCCAATTTTACGGCTATATCTTCCATGTAAAAACTTTTTTTTCGATAATATTAAATTTTATCAAAATTGAAGAAATAGACAGCTTCACAGAGAGATGTCTACATGGCATAGGGGAATTTTTCTAATTTCAGACATAGTGAATCAATTTTCAAAATTTAACTCAAAGATTGATTTTATTGCGAGAAAACAATTTCCCCATGTTAAATGGGGGAAATTTTTAGATTTTCAGAAATACTGGACCGATTTTCAAAATTTAACTTGTGTTTTCTAACTTAGATCACTCTCAAGCTATATAGCCAGGTTTCAGAGTCAATAGCCAAAATCTGTCGTTTTTTCGACTCCTCCTTCATGTTCTGTCCAGCTCTTTTCCCCATACCATGTTAAATTCCCATAGAGCAATCTTTTATTGTAATACAATCATATTTGAATCAGCTTTTTATCAGCTAACACCTTCTGGACATAAATATGCAACGTTCACTGTTTGACATGAAGTGTCCCTTTTATTTCTTTATTTGAACATAATGACGACCTCTCGAGATAAAGATGCGAGTTTTTATTTCGGTCGTCTCGTATATATAAGCATGATAAAGAGACCGTTTGGTATTATCTGATAACAATGAAACATGACTCACTTTACGTACGATAGGTGTGGTTCAATGGATGGTTTATTCTGTACCCTTTCATACATATGTATATGTGATATTGATAGCTCCATGCTTATGTCTGGGCTATTCTATTAATCTTATACAGTGTTATTTTCAAATACATGTATCTGAAACACGCTAACACTTCAGATCCTGTTGAGACGGCTTGTTAAAGGGTATATATAAAATACGTGTATCTGAAACACGCTAACACTGCAGATCCTGTTGAAACGGCTTGTTACAAGCCGTCTCAAAAGGATCTGCAGTGTTTCGGCTTGTTACAAGCCGTCTCAACAGGACCTGCAGTGTTTCAGCTTGTTACAAGCCGTCTCAACAGGACCTGCAGTGTTTCGGCTTGTTACAAGCCGTCTCAACAGGATCTGCAGTGTTTCGGCTTGTTACAAGCCGTCTCAACATGATCTCTGCAGTGTTTCGGCTTGTTACAAGCCGTCTCAACAGGATATCTGCAGTGTTTCGGCTTGTTACCAGCCGTCTCAACAGGATATCTGCAGTGTTTCGGCTTGTTACAAGCCGTCTCCACATGATCTGCAGTGTTACGGCTTGTTACAAGCCGTCTCAACAGGATATATGCAGTGTTTCGGCTTGTTACAAGCCGTCTCCACATGATCTGCAGTGTTTCGGCTTGTTACAAGCCGTCTCCACATGATATGCAGTGTTTCGGCTTGTTACAAGCCGTCTCCACAGGATATCTGCAGTGTTTCGGCTTGTTACAAGCCGTCTCAACAGGATCTCTGCAGTGTTTCGGCTTGTTACAAGCCGTCTCAACATGATATCTGCAGTGTTTCGGCTTGTTACAAGCCGTCTCCACATGATCTGCAGTGTTTCGGCTTGTTACAAGCCATCACAACATGATCTCTGCAGTGTTTCGGCTTGTTACAAGCCGTCTCAACATGATATCTGCAGTGTTTTGGCTTGTTACAAGCCGTCTCCACATGATCTGCAGTGTTTCGGCTTGTTACAAGCCGTCTCAACAGAATCTGCAGTGTTTCAGCTTGTTACAAGCCGTCTCAACAGGATCTGCAGTGTTTCGGCTTGTTACAAGCCGTCTCCACATGATCTGCAGTGTTTCGGCTTGTTACAATCCGTCTCAACATGATATCTGCAGTGTTTCGGCTTGTTACAAGCCGTCTCAACATCATATCTGCAGTGTTTCGGCTTGTTACAAGCCGTCTCCACATGATCTGCAGTGTTTCGGCTTGTTACAAGCCGTCACAACATGATCTGCAGTGTTTCGGCTTGTTACAAGCCGTCTCAACATGATATCTGCAGTGTTTCGGCTTGTTACAAGCCGTCTCCACATGATCTGCAGTGTTTCGGCTTGTTAACAAGCCGTTCTCTAACGAGGATATGCAGTTGTTTCGGTTGTTACAAGCCGTCTCCACATGATCTGCAGTGTTTATCGGCTGTTACAAGCGTCAACAGGATCTGCTGTGTTTCAGCTTGTTACAAGCCGTCTCAACAGGAATCTGCAGTGTTTCGGCTTGTTACAAGCCGTCTCCACATGATCTGCAGTGTTTCGGCTTGTTTACAAGCCGTTCTCAACAGGTATCTGCAGTGTTTCGGTTGTTACAGCATCTAACAGGATCTGCAGTGTTTCGGCTTGTTACAAGCCGTCTCCACATGATCTGCAGTGTTTCGGCTTGTTAACAAGCCGTGTAACTCAACAGGATATCTGCAGTGTTTCGGCTTGGTTACAAGCCGTCTCATGATCTGCAGTTGTTTTCGGCTTGTTACAAGCATCGCAGTGTTTCGGCTTGTTACAATCGTCTCACATCGTCTCAACAGATCTGCGTTTAATTTTTCACAAGCCGTCTCAAACGATATCTGCAGTGTTTCGGCTTGTTACAAGCCGTCTCCACATGATCTGCAGTGTTTCGGCTTGTTACAAGCCGTCTCAACATGATCTGCAGTGTTTCGGCTTGTTACAAGCCGTCTCAACAGGATCTGCAGTGTTCGGCTTGTTACAAGCCGTCTCAACAGGATCTCTGCAGTGTTTCGGCTTGTTACAAGCCGTCTCAACAGGATATCTGCAGTGTTTCGGCTTGTTACAAGCCGTCTCAACAGGATCTGCAGTGTTTGCAAACATTTGCTCTATGGCCTGCATGGTTGAACGGGTTAATTCCACCACAGATTCTAGGTAGGTCTGTGATTCCACTACAGGTAGGGTCGAAACCGATTTCTATACACGTAGGTGGCACATTATTATCGTTTCACAACAAAATAAAACGTTATGTTTCATAAATTGTGCTTCGTTGTACCGTAATAACCGAAATGTATTACCATAATATCACAGTTTTAACATCATATAGGAGAAGAAACGACACATTTCTTGGAATTTGATCAAATAAAACAGTTCGTCTGGTAAATAATATACATGTATATGTTATTCGCGGTCCATGATACCTTTCCAACCTCAGAGTGTCTGTTGTCTACTACATGGGGCCCGTTTCGCTACACTTCGTAAGACTAAGAAGTTTGTATTTATTATGCCACATGTCCGAGTCGCCCACATGGGGCCCGTTTCACTAAACTCCGTACGACTAAAATGTTCGTAAGTGCAAATTTAGGATCGTCTGTAAATTTAAATTGATGGATTTAAATTTATTGAGCATAGGCTGCATATGCAGCCTATGCTCAATAAATGTAAATCCAATAATTGTTTACAAGAAAACATTGTTAATGTGAAATTTACCGACTATCATAATGTTGCACTTACGAACATTTTAGTCGTACGAAGTTTAGTGAAACGGCGCCCTGCTCTCTATGCAGGGCCCAAGAATATCCAGCTCTATGTAATGTTGCATCAGTCTGACATATTGTAAACAAGACAAAAACAGTGAGATAACACAAAGACCACGTAGGAATGTGACCAACACGGAAGCACCTATATACCCACGTACGTAATTAATCTTGGCATCTCGTGATTATTATAAACTGATAATATAATACGGTTAAACGGGGCTTATATTACCGTGAACCAGTGCAGCTGTTGATCTGATAGTGCACTGTTGATCATATAACCTGTTAGTGTTGTTTATTTTAAAATAGTTTGTTTCTTTGTCATTTATATCAGGTGATAATGTCTGTTCGTGATCGCATAGCACACAGCTATGCCTGAGAATGATCAAATACATGATTTACAGCGAAACCTCTCTAAGCCGGACACCATGGGGACCTCACAGGGTGTCCGGTTTAGAGCGGTTTCGCTGTACTTTGGTTATCGGATATCGAATAATCCATACGCGTCAAGCATTTTAGAGACAGGGAGATAACAAATTATACTGTAAATTCTCCATATGATGAATTAAAAATACTACATGTGGAACCCCTCTAAATCGGACACTCTGGAAAATATAGACGTTTACCTTAGATGTGTTTCACTGTTATGTATCTCTGATTATAATGACTGTTCATGATTGCTAAGCACTAGAATGTGTCCTGAAGTGCTCACATGTCTGATTGACAGTGGAACATCTCCAAACCGGACACCCTGGGGATCTCCCAGGGTGTCCGGTTTGGAGAGGTTCCACTGTACCAGTATGTTGAAACCAATCGTGTCGGACGAAAATCTCCACGTAAGAAGAGGTTATAGTAACTTTATAGAACATAATTATATGCATCTAGCGACTTGAAAAAAGTCAGAGACGAACATCTCAAACGAAACAAATATTTTTTAAAAAATCCGCCCTCCTTCGTCACATCCCGCGACCCACGTGTCTGAGAACCAAAGTACTATTTTGTATGGCCTAATAGTATTTCATTTTCGATTAACCCTTTCACCCGTAGGTAACTGCAGTGTATTTCGATATGTTAATTGTTGCAACCAATCCAATTATCACAAAATGATTTTCAGACTACTTCATTTATGAAAATAGGGTGTATTTGTTCCTTTTCCAGCCATTTTAACGACACATCCGTATCGAGCTGTATGACGGGGCCAGATGATCAGGAGCTACACTGGTCAGAATGCAATAAGATACTTGTTGGCATATCACATATATGACATATATGCCACTGGAGAAATGGTGCTTAAGGGTTTTGCGACCAGTGTATATCCAGATCATCCTGTGCATCCGCACAGTATGATCAGGATCTGCACTGTTCGCCATTCCATCGATGAAACACCCGTCATGCTTCTAACAAATAATACAGATCATCATAAGGCTACAATAACATGAGTGTGCTATTTGATCAGGAGCTATTCTGATCACAAATCCCGTAAGCCCCATTTTTCTCCAGTCACAGCCACATGACAAACCATATTTAACCTGGTTTTCTACGTGCATGTGCGGATCCAGGTGGGGGCGTGTCCGGCGCACGCCCCCTCTAAAATTTGTCAGTTTAGATTTTCACCAATTTTTGTTCGTGGAAAGATCTGATTATTTCCTTATTTCTCACACAAAGTGTATGGTGTTACCACTCAGTTGAACCGTCTCGTCGAGACGGTTAAACTGAGTGGTAACAACATATACTTTTGATGAGAAATAAGAAAAAATGCAGAAAAAATAATCTGAATTTTATGAAAATTGAAATCCACGCCCCCTCTATATATAAATCCTGGATCCGCGCCTGACGTGGTTTACCCAAGCAATATGTGCGTGATAGAAATCACTCCAGATCGTTGGAGAGTGAGTATGCAAACCTTGGTCTAAAACATTTCCTGAAATTCACACAGAAAAACGCCTTATATACTGTATTTACTGTAAGTGTCAGCCATGGGGGTTGTTCATAACATATACAATCGAACCCCTCTAAACCGAACAAAACAAAAGTTAGTTCTACTTAATTGTAATCGGGTTCATTGCCATTCATCCCATGGGTGTCCTGTTTAGAGAGGTTCCACAGTACTTCAGCTATTGAAGTAGATTCTGCAATTTTTCTGAATTTAAATAACTTTCTACGTTGTTTATGTGATGTCAGAGAGGGTGTACATGTATTAACCCCCGCCAACACACAACCGCCCACACAACCGCCCACACCGCCTCAAAGTTGGTGCGTGTGCTATTAACCCTTTAAACCCGAAAGCCCGCTATAGCGAATTATCCAAACTGCAGATCTAGATGAGCCGCCTCGTAACGAGCCGTCTCATCGGGATCTGCACTTTTGAAAGCAATTTTTATATTTTTGAGAACAGAAAACACCCTCTTTTCATAAATGGACTAGTCTGAAAACCATTTTGTGATGATTGAATTGGCTGCAAAATTAACATATCACAGTCTATTCCAGTTGTGCAAGGGGTTCAAGTGGCGTTTCTATGCTCCCTGTACTTTTTACACCGCTATTTTGTTGTCGTCTGCTGTTTATTTTCCATTTTTATCATCAAAAACAAGCGTTGACAGCACTTTAGAATAATTTACAACATGCTTTGACAGCATTTCATAATCATTTCCATTGGAAATGATTATGAAGTGCTGTCAAAACATGTTTGTATTGAGAAATAAGGCAATATAAAAGAAGCAACAGCAGACGACACGTGTTGTGAGTAGCGGTCTAAGGGTTAAGTACTGATCAATTCGCGTTTCTATGCACCATGTTCTTTTCTATGTAGCCTATTTCATCAACATTGCAAAGTATACTTTAGTAGCAAAGTATACTTTGAGGGAGAAATTTTCAATTTTATGATAAATTTATTAATTTTTATTATACTGAATTTATTACATTATCACAGCCAATTTGGCTGTGATAATGTAATACATTCAGTATAATAATTCTGCATACTTTTAATCATGAAATATATGCATTTGTTAGTTCTATATGAAATAATGCATTTCAGGAAAAATAAATGATTACTCCCTTAAAGTATACTTTGCTAGTAAAGTATACTTTGCAATGTTGATGAAATCGGCTACTGGTGTCGATTTGTATTGCATTGTATTGCTCAACTATTAAAATTATGTCGTACAATTCATTGTACTGAAAGCACTATTTGAACACCCTTATAAATCACAGACGATAATAAGTTGCCGGAGGTCAATCGATGAGTCCAAATATAGGTAGATCAAGTGTGTTATCGTATCATAGCCTCGTTTTCGTGTATAATAACAACATGGCAAAGTGCACGTGAATGCATGTCAATATAATAGTGTATATTAGTGACCGAAATAGACATGTAGTGTAGCTCAGTGGTATCAAAGCGGGAGAATATCCATACGTTTGCAGAACTTTTGTTCATTTTATCTGGTCGAGAGTTCGAACCTCACAAAACGCATTACTTTTGTCGATATCATATATAGTTATCGCCTCGGGTGAACATACCTCCAGACGGGCAATATTACACCATATAGCTTGTGTAGAATCACAATAACTTATATTATGAGTAATCTCAAAATCAATATTGAAAAGGAATACAGGCACGGGTATGTTTACCTGTCTCACCTGTTTTATTTATGACCGGTTTGTTTGTAAACAAGTAGCAAGTTATCGTCTGCGAACTACACATGCCATGAAACCATTAGTGCGATCACTGTCGATCCAGACGAGTTGGCTCGGTTACGAGCCAGCTCATCTGAATCTATAATGATACCATTATGTTTCAGATTTTCCTTAAACCAACCCATTTCCGATTAATGAAATCGTCCACACGTTGTAGCGGAGAAGTCAATGTCAGATATTTAGGGATGCAAGGGTTAACAATGGTAGAAAACCAGTTATAACTAATTTAATACACGGGATTCGGTTGAAAGAAAAACAAGTTTAACATTCGTCTGCTGTTTATTTTCTATTTTCCATTGTTATCACGAAAAACATGCTTTGACAGCACTTTAGAATAATTTACAACATGCTTTGACAGCACTTCAGAATCATTGCTGTCAAAACATGTTTTTATTGAGAAATAAGGCATGATAAAAAAGCAACAACAGACGACAATTGTTGTGAGTAGCGGTCTAAGGGTTAATATAATTTATAGTTCGCCCTACTTTCTAAGCCAATCGCTGGGCAGCATTGTGCTCCACTTATTTCACAAATTGCAACGTTTAACCCCAATAAGTTATACATTGCCCGATTTAATGGTTACCTGTTGTGTTGCAAATTATACTTATCTAGCAAAGTATACTTTGAGGGAGTAATCATTTATTTTTCCCAACATGCATTATTTCATATAGAACTAACAAATGCATATATTTGATGATTACAAGTATGCAGACTTATTATACTGAATTTATTACATTATCACAGCCAAAATGGCTGTGATAATGTAATAAATTCAGTATAATACAAATTAATAAATTTATTCTTAAATAGAAAATTTCGTATCTAGCAAAGTATATACTTTGCTAGATACGTATACTATGATGAAATCGGCTACAGATCAGCCCGCGCATGCGCACAGTCTGATCAGGTATTTCACTATTCTTCATTCAATCGTCGATAAAAGCCCCCACCAAAACGATTACTTAGTCTCTACTCACAGGTGGCCAAAGCGAGACGGGGTGTGTACAATGGCTGAAATAATATTATAAACTATGCTATGAAACTGGCAGAAAGTCGGAGAAATAAAAAGAGAAGAGAATCAAAGGACTATGGGCGATAAGGCCAACATTCGGCCGACCCATTATGTTTATTCAACTGATACAAATGTTGTAGGGTCCGTTTTCTCAGACAATGAGCCAGTGTTATGACATACGCAATCTCATTGGTTATGTAGTGAAGTGACGTGCTTAACCCAATAATTTAAAAACAAATGATACGAATCATATTAATCTTGGGAATTTCCCGCAATTATATAACGCAATCGAGACTGCTCGTATTGTATTGTGTAAATGTCGTCGAACTGTTCGTATTTATACATGTACCGTTATTAATAGAATATGTATTATGTATTTGCTGTCGTATACATGTGCAGTTTTCGCTTGTCATTGGTGTTTGTGTGTAACCAGTATTAACAGATTAACATTTCGACATACTTCCGTGCACGTGACATAATACTTATCTCCCTTTGTTGTATGTGTCGCTGGCTGAGAAAATATAGTTGTATGCAGTTTGCGGCCAGCGTAGTCCCAGATCAGGCTGCGCTTCAGCGCAGTCTGATCTGGAACTACGCTGTCCACCATTCAGTCACTGTAGTATTCTTCCTACAAATGTGTTACACCCTTTTCCGATTGCGAGAATCAGAAAAAGTAACGAGGATATACACTTGCTGCAAGGCCCTTTTTCTCATCCGGGGCCCGTATACTAATGGATGGGTATGAAAGCTATATGTGGTTGTGACTGACGAAATTGGGCGTATGTGATATATGACCAGTGTAGCGCCTTATCAAATACATGTCGCACACTCGTGTGGCCTGATTATCATCTATATTTCTTGTTATCACGGGTGACTTTCTGATTTAAAGGCAAAACATGTTTGCTCAACTGAATAGCGAGCAGTGTAGCCTGTGATCTGGGGCTACATTCATGTGCGTATCCATGCGGGGCGTGTCCGGCGCACGCCCCCTCTAAAATTGGTCAAAGATTTTAACCCATTTGTACGTGGAAAGACGTACTATTTTCTTATTTCTCACCAAACGTATATGGTGTTACCACTCAGTTGAACCGTCTCGTCGAGACGGTTCAACTGAGTGGTAACACCATATACTCATATATGAGTAATAATACAAAAAATGAAGAAAACAATATCTGAATTTTATGAATGTTGATGATCATATGTGTCTTATATGCAATGAGAATCCACGCCCCCTCTAGACATAAATCCTGGATCCGCCCCTGAGTCATTGATCGAGTATTATTCAATACAACCGGTTTTGTCATACTAAACCACATTGCATTGCATGCGTGTTCGATAAACCGCAACATATAATAGGAGTTATTACATGGAAGAGAGTATATTATATATACTACAAAAACTATTTACGTAGTTGGGATATATGGTGTTAACCAAGACGGGCATATTATATTTATGTAGATCAAATACCGATCAAATATGCGTGTTTGGAGGATATATGTGTATTCAGGGGCAACTTAATTTGTTTCGCAATTGACAATTACCAAAGTACACGCGAGAAAAGGATTTGTCAAAAGGCATTTACCTAGTGTGCACATCATGTGTTTAATCTTATTGAATATACACGTGTACAAAGTGTTTGTTTAAAGAAGGATTCACGTAGATGTAAGTTATATATATATTGTGATGCGTTTTACATGTTCACTTTAAATGTTGTGATAGTACATGTATCCATATCCAACTTTCGCGGCCACCTTACCTGTAGAAAGTCTGCACCAGTAGCGGCGAGTTTTATATGTAATTATATAGGAGACCATTACCATTTCTTATGTAACTTTTAAACTACACAACCGATTATAAATGCACAAGTCACATTTTAAACTTCAATGTTTGTACTTTATGATGGTGTTTCGATCGTGTTTTTAAAATAAAATATTTTGGTCCTTTTCAGCTTTAAACATAGTCGGTAGATTTTATATGATTTATATAGGAAATTGTGATTTTTCTTCTCGATTTTCGTTGGGAAAATTGCAAAATCACGTTTACACACAATAGACGTGATTTTTTAAGCCAGACCTATTCTGTAATCATGACGATATAGTGTCCCTTAAGGACCAGTTCTGTACCTGATCATCGTTTGATTCAAAGATAATTGCTTCTTAAATATGATAGAATATATGTATAACATATATGTGAATACTGCCTCGTTACTGTATCCTATACGACACATGGAGTGGCCAAGTCGGCCATCTTTGTGTGTTCCAGCCATCAGCCAGTTTCACCTGTACTACCGTTTGACAAAGAACTCAAAATGTGAAGTCGAACTTATGATATAATGTAGCTACTGTCTGTTTCACGAAAGCTGCCCAAATTTTACGGCCATATAGACAATTCAAAAACAATATTATTTTCGATAATATTAAATCAAAGAAAAATTTAAGAATGAGCCTTCTTTTTATTTCGTGAAATTCGGTCAAATATTGATTTTATTACGAAAAATTGATTTGTCTATGGGAATTTAACATGGGGGAAAAAGTGGTAAGGCAGTGTGGGAGGAGTCAAAAAACGAAAAAAATTGGAAATTGACTCCGAAACCTGACTAGATAGCTTGGATATGATCTAACTAAGAAAACAAAAGTTAAATTTTAAAAATCGGTCCAGTATTTCTGAAATTCTAAAAAATTTCCCCATGTTAAATCCCCATAGACATCTTCACTCCCTGAAGATGTCTATGGGGATTTAACATGGGGAAATTTTGTTTTCGCAATAAAATCAATATTTGACCAAATTTCACGAAATAAAAAGAAGGCTCATTCTTAAATTTTCCTTTAATTTAATATTAACGAAACAAATATGGTTTTTGAATTGTTTATATGGCCGTAAAATTTGGACAGCTTTCGTGAAACAGACAGTAATCACATGTAGAAAAGCCAGTAGAACGGACTCCTATCAATTATATTACACCAAACTGTAAAATATGTCAGTTTTCTGGACAGGTTTGTGCCTGTGTCTTTAACAACATGAACCACCATCCTCCATTATAAATAGCTTCATACACAGAAAATATCACAGTGTATCACTTGTATCTGGCAAACCACGCAACACATACCATATATACCTACTACTGTACTGTGTTATTAGCTATTAAGTCCAGTGACATGTAAGCAGTTACCTGAGTGTATCTTCCTTGGTGTCTACTCACCTACAATGCGAGTAATTATGGCTTTACCTATGGGTAACGTGTACACTAACATAGGCTGTGCATCAGATTAAATAGTTCACACATCAAAATTTATTTTGAGATTGATTGGAGAAATGCTCAGATATCTCGTCTTTTGTCTAGTTTACTAGCATAATATGTATAGCTTGCCGTTGCCATATCTGCCTATTATGTATTGTACCAAATTGTATTTAGTTTACTGTCATATTATTTGCTGTCGGTGCCAAACGCACAAAGTGGTGAAACTGTACGATGGCTTGTACATACAAATATGGTACCATATAGTATGCAGTAACAAGACAATATTCACATGTTACATTTATATATCAAATCACTCTTATGAAGCAATTATCATTGAAGTCAAGTGTATCTATCTATGACCTAATACCTTAAGCCAAATGTGATTTGATTTCACTTTATGTAATATATGCTGTTTCATACGATTGCAAACATGACATATGGTACTTTAATACATTAATAAAATAACGGTACTAAACTATATGTCGCTGATTTACGAACTTAGCCTATATTAATAAACATCTCCGTTTCAAAGGCTCCGAGCCTCGGATTATTAGTAGTAGTAGTAGACTAGTCAAGGTGTATGATCACGTGGTACTAACAACAACAACAACAACAACAACAACAACAACAACAACAACAACAACAACAACAACAACAACAACAACAAGTACCGATGCAAAGTACGTATTCTTTTATAGTGTCCTTATTACGTAACGGATTTTGATGAAATATGGCGCATCAAACGCGTCTTGTTAAGCTGGATTTGGTGGTCTCTGTATTTTCGCCCAAACTTCTGTCGTTTTTTGCGAAGAATCGATTTCCGTTTCTTCGCAAAAACGACGTAAGTCTGTTCCAAACTCCCTAGACCACCAAATGCAGCTCATGAAGACGCGTTTGCTGCGCCATATTTCATAAAAATTCGTTGCATATTAAGGAAAATATAAAATAATACTTACTTTGGATGTGGGTGGAAGGTGGGTGCAAGCGATGGGTAATTTAACGATCGGGGTTCATCCTTACCGGAATTCCGACTGGAGACCTGGTTTGGCCCTCACATACGTCTTTGGCATTTTGTATGTGACAGTTGAATCTGGTTATACCCCTGATGTGAGTATTACGATTGTTCGTAATCCTATTTTAGGGGAAGGGGCCAAGTGACTTTGGTGTGGTATGGACCTGCCACCAGGTCAGGTTATTCTAATTTCAGGGCTGAATATATTGTTTCTCGATGTAAATATTTAGTTCTGATTTTGGAATTTCCCCCCCCCCCCCCCCAATGCAGCAGGTTAAAACTGGATCGAACCTGTTTGCCCGGCCTTACATGACCTTAGCTGTTGATAGGCCGTTAAACACCAATAAACAAACAAATAAACTTACTTTGGAGTGGGCGACGTTGTTGTTGTTGTAACCACGTGATCATGCACCTTGCTAGTCCTACTATTATTATTAGTATTATTAATTTATTATCAGACAATTTACGATGTGGTATTTCACCTCATGTCCATGGGCCGCAAATATCACATACCAACCAAACTCAGTTATCTTTGATCTGTTTTTCAAGTTTGTGTTTTATTCCACTTTTTACCATCATCGACTGTGATAAACAAGGGGGATAATTTGGTAATTACATTTCTAAAAATATCTCAACATTTGTAAATGCGGCTGTGACTGGAGAAATGGAGAAATGGGCTTATGGGATATGTGACCAGGTTAGTCTGATAACGATATATAGTGCTTATTAGACGCATGACGGGTGTTTCTTTGCCGGAATTGCGCTCGTCTGCACATACGTCACCAATGTGTGTGTTTCCAATAGTAGGACAAATACATGCATCAGTAAACTATAATGGTCAGTGTAAGTCCAGAACAATGCAAACTGCATTTAATGCAGCCCAAGGTGTGTAAGACTGAATGTTTGTCCTACTCTGCCAGATTTAGGCATTCTATATATAGCAGATTCCTTGCTATGTAGATGAGCGCTATTGCGAACAGCGCAGATCCTGATCAGACTGTGCGAGTCTGATCTGGATCTACACTGGTCGCAAAACCAATATGCCCTATTTCTTCAGTCGCAACCACAGTAGAGACGGCACTATGCCATGTCCCAGCATACTATTTGTGGGATGGGCCTCTCACTATTCAATGTACACAATGAGAGATATTGATAACACACACACACAATAAACATACCTGTTTTATATTTCGAATACTCATTGGTTGACATTGACAGTTACAGTAGATTTATTCATTGGTTGTCAAGTAAGAATCACCGTAAGTTGGTGTGAGTTCAGTGATATTTCGTGTTATCTCGGTGTGTTGTTAAGTAAATATACTTAGCCGTGTAAGAGTGTACTTGCAGTCAGGATTATTAATGTGTGGGTGCCATCGATTAGGGACAACATGTTCTTAAAGGTGCCGGCCCACTCAGTAGGCACAAACTGTTATTTTTATGAATTAAATAAGTGCATAATTGTGTCACTATTCCACCAGTTCTAAAAATTGCAAGTGCCCGCTATACAGATATAATCATTTAGCAATATTTATTTTACTGATAGTGACTCGCGGTGCATCAGGCTATTTTCATATGCAAATGAGGCATGATTTTTTTTTATTAGTTATACTACATGTAATTAAATGGGTCACCTGAATTATTTTTTTTCGACGGATTATAAAGTATGATCATTGCACATTCAAAAATAAATACAGAGAATAAATAGTAATATCCGTTAATATTTTAAGGAAACACGGTTATCGCCCCTGATATCAGTGTGGAAATATACGTCTGATATAAAATGTATAATAATGCCAGAAAATGTCTCAGATTATGTCTCTGATATACATGATATAAGAACAGTTTGTGCCTACTGAGTGAGCATGTACCTTTAAAAAGGAATTTTAAATACGTGTACATGTGCATTTGTTTAACTATTCCACGAGGTTTAACAACTACGCTACATAGATATAAACATTTATAGTCTGTTTCACGAAAGCTGCCCAAATTTTACGGCCATATAAACAATTCAAAAACCATATTTTTTTCGATAATATTAAATTAAAGGAAAATTTAAGAATGAGCCTTCTTTTTATTTCGTGAAATTTTGTCAAATATTGATTTTATTACGAAAAATTGATTTGTCTATGGGAATTTAACATGGGGGAAAAAGTGGTAAGGAAGTGTGGGAGGAGTCAAAAAACGAAAAAAATTGGAAATTGACTCCGAAACCTGACTAGATAGCTTGGATATGATCTAACTAAGAAAACAAAAGTTAAATTTTAAAAATCGGTCCAGTATTTCTAAAATTAAAAAAAAAATCCCCATGTTAAATCCCCATAGACATCTTCACTCCGTGAAGATGTCTATGGGGATTTAACAAGACATCTTCACTCCACTCCGTGAAGATGTCTATGGGGATTTAACATGGGGAAATTGTTTTTTCGCAATAAAATCAATATTTGACCAAATTTCACGAAATAAAAAGAAGGCTCATTCTTATTTTTTCCTTTAATTTAATATTATCAAAAGAAATCTTGTTTTTTAATTGTTTATATAGCCGTAAAATTTGGGCAGCTTTCGTGAAACAGACAGTAGTAATCTTTAATTGACTGATATAGACGTGCGATTGCTGATATACAAATGAAGCAGGTCATTTTTTAAATGTGTATATGAATTAAATGCATCACCTGAATAAATATGTTTATTGACATATTATAAGGTAAAATCAGTACACATCGAAAAATAAATTGAGAGATAAATATTTTTTTTGTTTTGTTTACATTATAATAAACACGGTTATTGCCACTGATATCAAGAGTGACACTTCACGTTTGATATAAAAGTATCATAATGTCAATTAACAAGTCCGTTTATTGATAAATGAATAATTATTTTGCTCGAAAAAAGACAAATCTAAAGAATGGACGAAAACAATATGTCTCCGTATATTACAACCTGGGATGTGGGAGTGCAGGTTTAACCCTTTCAACCCTAAGGAATTGGAATGGACTGTGATATGCTAATGTTCCGACCAATCAAATGGTCACAAAATGATTTTCAGATTCGTCCATTTATGAAAAGGGGGTGTTTTTGTTCTAAGAAATATTAAAATTACTTTCAAAAAGTGCAGATCCTGATGAGACGGCTCGTTACGAGCCGGCTCATCTGGATCTGCACTTTTTGCATAAACCGCTATAGCAGGATGTCGGGTTCAAAGGGTTAATATTGGATTATCTCGAGACGTCACCGAGTTTATCAGTATCCACCTGTGTATTAGAGGTGTCGTATCTATACTTCATTTTACTTTATATAGCATATTACATACTGGGTGTATATTTCAAGCAAAGTTTCCTACATAGTTTGCCATTACTTCGTGAGAGTATATGTTGTGACTACTCATTTTAACCGTCTCAAATGTCGGTTCAAATGTGTGTCACATTATATATTTTACATGACGTCACAGTAAACTGATCGTAGTTTTACAATAGAAAGGTATTTTATTCTCGGATTGGAATATGTTAAAGCAGTGAAAGATGTATGTGAAGTATCGCGTGTTTGAGGATATAGTGTGTGTATGTGATATTCTTGTTGAACGGATGTAAAACCACATTCAAACAAGGACTTTAATAAAGGTACATGCCCACTCAGTAGGCACAACATATTCTTTATAGGAATTAAAGAAGTGTATACTTGTGTCACTATTATTATTTTTTTAATTTACCAGTGCCGCAATACAGATGTAATAATTTAGTAATATTTATTTTACTTATAGTGACGTGGGTGGCAGGTGGGAGCACGCGATTGGTAATTTAACGATCGGGGTTCATCCTTACCGGAATCCCGACTGGAGACCTGATTTGGCCCTCACATACGTCTTTGGCATTTTGTATGCGACAGTTGAATCTGGTTATACCCCTTATGTGAGTATTACGATATTCGTAATCCTATTTTAGGGGAAGGGGCCAATTAAGTGACTTGGTGTGGTATGGACCTGGCACCAGGTCAGGATATTCTAATTTCAGAGCTGAATATATTTGTTCTCGATGTAAATATTCCGTTCTGATTTTGGGATTCCCCCCACCCAATGCAGCAGGTTAAAATGGGATCGAACCCGTTTGCCCGGCCTTACATGACCGTAGCTGTTGATAGGCCGTTAAACACTAATAAACAAACAAACAAACAAACACAACTTACGGTGGTATCAGGCTATTTTGATATACAAATGAGGCAGGACATTTTTACATTCTTTATACAAATTAAATGCGTCACATGAAAACAATTTTTTATCGAAAGATTATAAAGTATGATCATTACACATCAAAATATAAATACGGAGACTAAATAGTAATTCCCGTTAACATATTAAGGAAACACGCTTATTGTTCCTGATATCAGTGTGGACATTTACGTTTGATATACAAAGTATAATAATGCAAATTAATACGTCCGGTAATGGTGAATGAGTGTTTATCCGGTCAACACATTGCGTATGTGTCGTGAAACACGGTGCCGTGAAACATTTTTGATATCCTGTCAATACGACCTAATCACTGCGTATGAATATGTGGGATGGCTGGGGTTATATTTTTGTATTTTACAGCCATTTGTAGGTGTTGACGGGATAAATAGAATAGTAGGTTAGTGCCGTGAATGGGAAAACATATCTGGCGTGGCACGGAAACGTGAGGTGCTCGGCAGAGCCTCGCCCATCCAGTTTCCTGAGCCTTGCCAGATATTTTTTCCCATTCACGGCACTAACCTACTATTCTCTATTTATTTTGGAAAAAACGTCATATCTAAAGAATGGACGAAAAATGTGTCTCCCTACATTATAACCTGGCATGTGGGACTCTAGCTTTAAAGCAGGGCTTCAGATAAGGATGAAAATACTCAATTACTAAAATTGAGTATTTTCACTCCATCATATCTGAAGCAATTGAGTATTTCAATATTTTAATTGGGTAAAATAAAATCACACTACTGTTTACACATCAACAGACAGAAATTATTGAATAGTTTGCTTCGAAATGAAAACATGTCTTGGCATTTCATGATAATTGTCTTCTTGGAGACAATTCTAATGAAATACCAAGATGTGTTTTCAAGGAAAATATGCTATATTTGTGGTCTGTTTATTATTTTCTTTAACATGATAAAGGTACCACAAATTTGTTATTGCTTTTTGATACTCGCTACTTCTGATTTCAATTGGGTTTTTGCCAATTTTAATTGGGTATTTACGCAAATACGCAGCTGATCTGGAGATCTGTTAAAGTAATCAATCGTTTTAGGAATATGTCCGGATTAACGTGGACGTGTGCATTAGTGGTCCTACTGGCGAGCAGCGGATGGACGGACGGACGTCTTAGGCTGTTGTCCACGTGTCCTCGGGAGTACTCGGTACAGGTAAGAGTAACCCGAATTTTCTGCCTGTCACGCAATATAGGAATGAATGGCCTTTTTGTGGAATTTATCGGGGTATAAACTTGGAAAAGTCGCGGGAATACTGGACGAAGGCCGGAAGGCCTCGTCCAGTATTCCCGCGACTTTTCCAAGTTTATATCCCCGATAAATTCCACAAAAAGGCCATTCATTCCTTATAATTCCAGCATTTGAAATAAATTCATCAAGAAAATGTGTTTATTTTCCGTTTTCTTACGAATTATTTTAACTGCGCCTGACGGTTACGGAAAGTAGTTCGGCATGGAGTTTACTGGGATATAGATTTTGGACGGAGACTTGCAACGGACCAATCAAATGTTAGGGAATTGTGTAAATATTTTTGTGCTGGAATTATAGTGGGTTAAAATGCGTGGCAAACTACCGCCTGCCAATCTTGCCAATATTTCAAGCAGCTGGATTGACTTAGCCTGAGCTGTGCTACAGCTCAGGCTCAGACAATCAACTTGCTTGATTGCTAGTGGGTATTGTCAATAGATGCCCCAAAACGTTACTACTATGGGTAATATTAACTCATATCTGAAGCAATTGGGTATTTCAATATTTTAATTGGGTAAAATAAAATCACACTACTGTTTACACATCAACAGATAGCAATTCTTGAATAGTTTGCTTCGAAATGAAAACATGTCTTGGCATTTCATTAGAATTATCTCCTTGGAGACAATTCTAATGAAATACCAAGATGTGTTTTCATGGAAAATAAGAAAAATATCCTATATTTGTGGTCTGTTTATTGTTTTCTGTAGCATGATAAAGGTACCACAAATTTGTTGTTGCCTTTTGATATTCGCTACTTCTGTTTTCAATTGGATTTTTGGCAATTTTAATTGGGTATTTACGCAAATACGCAGCTTATCTGGAGCACTGGTGGTACCACGCAACCTTGCGTGACTGCCAGACAATTCGAGTCAATTAATTATAATTATACACCTATCGATGTCTTTCAGTGTAATAGGCCTCTGCAAATTCTTAATTTTCCATTCGCCCAGATTGGATTTCTTGGAGCTCAGCAGGGGACATGGATTTGTGTTATTAATTCGTTTCCACGAAATAAAAATTCGTTCCCTCAATTTAACAATTCGTTCCCACGATATAACAATTAATTCCCTCGAATTAACAATTCGTTCCCACGAATTAACAATTCGTTCCCACGAAATGACAATTAATTCCCTCGAATTAACAATTCGTTCCCACGAATTAATAATTCGTTCCCATGGGAACGAATTGTTATTTCGTGGGAACGAATTGTTAAATTGAAGGAACGAATTGTTAATTCGTGGGAACGAATTGTTAAATTGAGGGAACGAATTGTTATTTCGTGGGAACGAATTAATAAAAACAAGAATTATACGTCCCCTGCGGGGCTCCGTACATCATATATCGGAGGCAACTGATTCTAGCTTATATTCCCGTAAAATTTGATACTTCAAATTACCACTCGCCCAGATCGAAAAGTCACTCGCCAATACGAGCGGAGGAGTGGATTTTTCGAGGCCTGCACAGCAACCTATCAAATATCCACCGAGCGCGGGCACTGCCATATTGTGTAATTAGACACATGCTGCCATCAACTGTATAATTCCACCATTGCTCATGAATAGTTGCTCTGTGTGTTGCGGAGTGTGTGGACATCGTTTTCCCACAGATACGATAGTATGTGCAGACTTGCTGAAAACCACCCCGAGGAATTGTTCGACTGTCTAATCCCACATCTTGGAATTGAACCGTCTAATTCCTCACGGGGGTACATCCTTCAATATGGGAAATTATGTATAGTTGCATTGCTGTACATGCACGTGTTGTATACATATACTACAGTTAAAACAAGGTGTATGATCACGTGGTACTAACAACAACAACAACAAGTACTGAAACTTCCAGAATCCATCTGATTCAAAGTACGTATTATTTTATATTGTCCTTATTACGTAACGGATTTTGATGAAATATGGCGCATCAAACACGACTTGTTAAGCTGCATTTGGTGGTCTCTGTATTTTCGCCCAAACTTCTGTCGTTTTTGCGATGAATCGATTTCCGTGTCTACCGACACGGAAATCGATTTTTCGCAAATGCGACATAAGTCTGTGCCGAACTCCCTGGACCACCAAGTGCAGCTCTTGAAGACGCGTTTGCTGCGCAATATTTCATCAAAATCCGTTGCATATTAAGGAAAATATCAAATAACGCTTACTTTGGAGTGGGCGACGTTGTTGTTGTAACAACGTGACATGCACCTCGTAAACGTGCCAAATTTCAATCTGATTACTTTTGCTCCCGTCAAATACTTTAGAAGCGAAGTATTTTCATCGTGGTTACTGTCATATGTATTTGTATAAAATGTGGCTGTGACTGGAGAAATCGGGCTTATCGGTTTTTCGACCAGTGTAGATCCAAATCAGCCTGTGCATCCGCACAGTCTGATCAGGATCTGCACGTTTCGCTATATTATCGATGAAACACCTGTTATGCTTTTAACAAGCAATATATATCGTTATCAGACTACATGACTGTTTTATTTGATCAGGAGCTACACTGGTCACACATCCATAAACCCCATGTCTCCAGTCACAGGCACACATTGCAATACTACGCCGTAGTGCGCACTGCTACAGGCCTCCAGATAAGAACTTTCTGAAGCAATTGGGTATTTCAACATTTTAATTGGGTAAAATAAAATCACACTACTGTTTACAGAAGAAGAAGAAGAAGAAGAGTTTATTGACATAAACTATATACAGTTTCTAGTCATAATAACTTGCTCAATTTCTAGCACTATATGAATAACATGATAGGTAATGAGTGAAACATGATATTAGTTGCATGAGTTTGAAGAAGTAAGTATTTTGAGGGTGGAAATTGCTTAACAACTGTTCATAAATTGCAAAATTATATGTGCATGTATAATTGTTGTCGTTGCCACTATTGGAGAACCCGTGTTGTCCGATAGTGTCAAGTACAACGATTTAACATGGTGGTTGGTGGAATAAGCTGTGATAGGTAACGGAGTACGGCGGATTAGGCTGTCGGCTGTCAAATGGGAACCCAAAACGCCTGTCACCAGCGTGAGGTCAATCTTGGCTGCGCACTCACACATTCTGTATGGTGTATGACGGAGGTCGTGTTGTTTAATATAGTTTGATCCGTTATAGTACTCAGCTGTCAGGGATTAGACTGTGTGAATGAGCTGCCGTGACGTTCCCCACCCCGGCTGGACACGCCCCAAAATCCCACGTGACTGCCCACGCACATAATTCAAACAATTGGAGCTGTGGTGTATAATTCATGACTATCTATACTATGACCAGTGTAGCCCCAGGTCTGAACGCTCAAATGTGCGTCAAGACCAGGAATCACAATGCGTTGTACACTATTGCATAGTATATATCCATTAGAAGAATGTATGTGCTAATCAATTAAGCTGCTTCAATGGTTTCCTTATTGATTATAACATGTAATAACTACTGTTTTGCAGTTAACATGGTATGCATGTATTATTATTGTCATTGTTACCATATCCAACCGTGATTAGCTAATAGTAACAATGCAAACAATATGCCATGACTGAATAATGATTGAATTATATTTACAACTTATTTGTTAATCGACTGCGAACAAAATGGATCTTAAGAATTACGCAACGGACCCCTGTCCAGATCAGCCTGCCCGGCGAGCAGGCTGGTCAGGGCTTAACGCATTGGTCAATATTGTCGGACGTGTTGTATTGTTGGATGACAATGAAGCTAGTGGTATTCTATTCGATTGTAAAGTAGCTGGCTTAGTGTATACTGATTATATGTACGTTGCATAACCCTCAATTAACACTTTGTCCTTTCACTGCGCATGTGCGCGGCTCCCGTGACAAACGAAGTATGCAACAACATTCTCAACCAGCGTAGCCCCAGATCTGAACGCATAATCATGCGATCTCATCAGAGACAATGCTGTTTGTTGATTTATACTTCATTGTCGCTGCATAGTGAGACGTCTCCTTATTGTAAACGCTTCTGTTATGAATTTACACAGATTTACCAATTCGCACCTGCTCGTAGATTGTAGTAGAATCGAGAATTTGTGCATACTGGGACGGTTGTGATAGTAACGTTTGATGTATTTCTGTCTAATATTGTCAAAAACCGGGCATCTAATAACAAAATGATATTCATCCTCCAAATCGTTTGAGTTACACAGTTGGCAGAGGCGTTCATGTCTCACAATTCTATTTGCCCCATACCTGCCAGTCTCTATTCTTAATGGGTGTGATGATAGCAATAGTTTGCTTATTGAGCATCTCAGCCACCTGTTTCTAACATCAATGATTACACATCAACAGACAGCAATTATTGAATAGTTTGCTTCGAAATGAAAACACGTCTTGGCATTTAATGAAATACCAAGATGTGTTTTCATGGAAAATAAGAAAAATATGCTTTATTTGTGATCTGTTTATTGTTTTCTGCAGCATGATAAAGGTATCACACATTTTTTATTGCTTTTTGATACTCGCTACTTCTGATTTCAATTGGGTTTTTGGCAATTTGAATTGGGTATTTAAGCAAATACGCATCTTATCTGGAGCGCAGCTGCTGGTATGGGCACACCTGTAGCCTATTTCACCAACATTGCAAAGTATACTTTTCTAGCAAAGTATACTTTGAGGGAGAAATCATTTATTTTTCCCGAAATTAATTATTTCATATAGAACTAACGACTGCATATATTTGATAATTAAAAGTATGCAGAATTATTATTCTGAATTTATTACATTATCAATTTATTATTACATTATTACATTATCACAGCCACAGTACAATAAAAATTAATAAATTTAAACATAAATTGAAAATTTCTCCCTCAAAGTATACTTTGCTAGATAAGTATACTTTGCAATGTTGGTGAAATAGGCTACAGGGGTAGTGTCATTGTTTATATGTATCGCCACTGTCTCGGATTTCTTCAAATAAAAGCACATGTTGTAAACAACACGTTTATTTTACACTATAACAATATGTTTTATAAATATCCATGATGTTCAAATGTTATATCCACCTTCTTCCCGGCGTACTGGATATATTACGACATACATTATGTGTATATCCATCTTTTAGAAAAGTGCATTCATGATGCAGTCATGTAGTTAGTACAGTTAGTTCTACAAAAGGGACCTGATGACATTGATTACACAACTTCGTTACAAATTGAACGACGGCAATTTTCAACTTCTGAAGATTCTGATATTCCTGACTCTAGGCGACACCATTGAATCTGCAAGTGATTGCGTCGTCGATTGGATTAACGGGGCTTATGACATTGGGTACCAGTCTCGCTTCCGGGGCCCGTTTCACTAAACTTCGTACGACTAAAATGTTCGTAAGTGCAAATTTAGGATCGTCTGGAAATTTCAATTGATGGATTTACATTTATTGAGCATAGGCTGCATATGCAACCTATGCTCAATAAATGTAAATCCAATCATTGTTAACAAGCAAACATTGTTAATGTGAAATTTACAGACTATCATAATTTTTCACTTACGAACATTTTAGTCGAAGTTTAGTGAAACGGGCCCCAGTCTCGCTCCTGATCTTCTAGCATATTACTGTAGACTGATACGGGCCCGTGTTTGGTATAGGCATATCGTCTCTCATAATTCTATATAGAATGACAATTGTGCATCATATGTATATAGTTAATATGCTGTAATGGTATAACTATGCATACAATTGGCGAGACATAAATAAATAAATAAATAAATAAATAAATAAATAAATAAAGAAAAATGAATGAATGAATGAATGAATGAAGGAAGGAAGGAAGGAAGGAAGGAAGGAAGGAAGGAAGGAAGGAAGGAAGGAAGGAAGGAAGGAAGGAAGGAAGGAAGGAAGGAAGGAAGGAATGGAAGGAAGGAATGAATAAATGAATGAATGAATGAATGAACGAATGAATAAAGGAAAGAAGGAAGAAAGGAAGAAAGAAAGAAAGAAAGAAAGAAAGAAAGAAAGAAGAAAGAAAGAAAGAAAAAAGAAAGAAAAGAAAGAAAGAAAGAAAGGAAGAAGGGGAAGGAAGGAAGGAGGAAGGAAGGAAGGAAAGGAAGAAAGAAAGAAAGGAAAGAAAGAAAGAAAGGAAAGGAAGGAAGGAAGGAAGGAAGGAAGGAAAGGAAGGAAGAAAAGGAAGGAAAGGAAGGAAAGGAAAGGAAGGAAGAAAGAAAGGAAGAAAAGGAAAGAAAGGAAAGAAAGGAAGGAAGAAGAAGAAAAAAAGAAGGAAAGAAAGAAAGAAGAAAGAAAGAAAGGAAGAAGGAAGGAAGGAAAGGAAGGAAGGAAGGAAGGAAGGAAAGAAGGAAGGAAGGAAGAAAGGAAAGGAATAAGAAAGGAAGGAAGAAAGAAAGAAAGAAGAAGAAAGAAGGAAGAAAGAAAGAAAGAAAGGAAGAAGAAGGAAAGGAAGGAAGAAAGAAAAGGATAGAAGAAAGAAAGAAAGAAAGAAAGAAAGAAAGAAAGAAAGAAGGAAAGAAAGAAGAAAGGAAGGAAGAAAGAAGAAAGAAAGAAAGGAAAGGAAGGAAGGAAGGAAGGAAGGAAAGAAGGAAGAAAGACAGAAGAAAGGAAAGGAATGAAAATGAGAAAGGAAAGAAGGAAGGAAAGAAGGAAAGAAAGAAAGAAGGAAGACGGAAGAAGAAAGAAAGAAGGAAGGAAGGAAGGAAAGAAAGAAGAAGGAAAAAAAGAAAAGGAAGAAAGAAAGGAAGAAAGAAAGAAGAAAGAAAGGAAAAAAGAAAGGAAGGAATGAAGGAAGGAAGGAAGGAAAGAAGGAAAGAAAGAAAGAAAGAAGGAAGAAGAAAGAAGAAGAAGAAAGAAAGGAAGGAATAGAAAGAAAGGAAGAAAGAAGAAAGAAGGAAGGAAGAAAGAAGGAAAGAAAGGAAAAAGAAAAAAAGAAGGAATAAAGAAGAAAGGAAGAAAAGGAAGGAAGGAAAAAGAAAAGGGAAAGAAGAGGAAGAAGGAAAAGAAAGAAAGAAAGGAAGGAAGGAAAGGAAAGAAGGAAGGAAGGAGAAAGAAGGAAAGGAAAGAAAGAAAGAAAGAAGAAGAAGAAAGAAAGAAAGGAAAGAAAAGGAAAAGAAGAAGAAAGGAAAAAACGGAAGGAAGAAGAAAGAAGAAAAGGAAGAAAGAAGAAAGAAAAAAAGAAAAGAAGAAGGAAAGAAAGGAAAGGAAGAAAGAAAAGGAATAAGGAAAGGAAGGAAGGAAGGAAGGAAGAAAAGGAAATGGAAGGAAGAAAGAAGGAGAGGAAGGGAAGGAAGAGGAAGGAAGAAAGTGAAAGAAGGAAGGAAGAAAGAAGAAAGAAAGAAAGAAGAAAGAAAGAAAGAAGAAAGGAGGAAATTTAAAAGAACAAGGAAGGAAAGGAAAGGAGGAAGGAAGGAAGGCGGAATAGGAAGGAAGGAAGGAAGGAAGAAGGAGAAAGGAAGGAAGGAAGGAAAGGGAAAGGAAGGAAAGGAATGAAAGGAAAGGAAGGGAAAGGAATAAGGAAGGAAGGAAGGAAGGAGGAAGGAAGGAATAAAGGAATAAAGGAAGAAAGGGAAAGGGTGGGAAAGGAAAGGGAAGAAAGGATGGTAAAGAAGGAAGGAAAGGAAATAAAATAAAGAAGGAAGGAAGAATAAAGAAGGAGGGAAGGAAGGAAAAGGAAGGAAAAAGGAAAGGAAGAAAGTAATGAAGGAAGTAAGGAAGGAAGGAAGGAAGGAGGGAGGGAGGAGGGAGGGAGGAGGGAGGGAGGGAGGGAGGAGGGAGGGGAGGGAGGGAGAGGGGAGAGAGAGAGAGAGAGAGAGAGAGAGAGAGAGAGAGAGAGAGAGTGAGAGAGAGAGAGAGAGAGAGAGAGAGAGAGAGAAAGAAAGAACTATATAAATAAATAAATATATAAATAAATAAATAAATTTATACATGATAAATACAAATGTATATATATATATTATTTGTAAATGAATAAATACGAATAAGCTGAATAAGCTGGGTGTACACTGGTGGCACACTCTGTAAGTGCCACTTCTGCAGAAATCATTACTGTCCGTGTGCGTTTATGTTCTTATGGGTAGTTTTATACGTTGTTAACGACATTAAAAACCGCATGATACCCCGGCCATGAAAAGGTAATCTGTAATTATATAGCGTAGACAACTGCGCAATATTCACGCAATTATTACATGCCCTTGTCATTATAAATGCTTTCTGTGCATGTTGTCCATATGTAATGTCTAAACCAGGACATTTAATTGTTCGAGGGTGAAATATGACACTGCACACCGTGTTTTTGCGAAAGCAGTCGGCGACAGAGAGCAGGGGGCCGTTTCACTAAACTGTGTACGACTAAAATGTTCGTAATATAAGTGCAGTGATAGTCTGTAAAGTTCACATTAACAATGTTTTCTTGTGAACAATTATCCAGTCACAGCCACATATAATAACAGGCATCGAACATAATTCGTTCCCTCAATTTAACAATTCATATAACAATTCGTTCCCTCGAATTAACAATTCGTTCCCTCGATTTAACAATTCGTTCCCTCGAATTAACAATTCGTTCCCACGATATATGTCTCTGTCTGTCTCTGTCTGTCTCTGTCTGCCTGTCTGTCTCTCTATCTCTTTCTCTATCTCTTTCACTCTCTCCCACATCCATGTCTCTCTCTCTCTCGCTCTCTCTCTCTCTCTCTCTCTCTTTATCTCTCTCTTCTCTCTCTCTCTCTCTCTCTCTCCCTCTCTCTCTCTCTCTTCTCTATGTCTGTCTGACTCTGTCTGACTCTGTCTGTCTGTCTCTCTCCCTATCTGTCCCTCTCTCTACCTTTCTGTCATTCTGTCTGCCTGTCTGCCTGCCTGCCTGCCTGCCTGCCTGTCTGTCTGTCTGTCTGTCTGTCTGTCTGTCTGTCTGTCTGTCTGTCTGTCTGTCTGTCTGTCTGTCTGTCTGTCTGTCTGTCTCTCTCTCTCTCTCTCTCTCTCTCTCTCTCTCTCTCTCTCTTTCTCTATCATTACCTAGAAACCACAATATATCTCTCCCCCGCACCCCCACCCACCTTCTCTCAACATCATTAGATAGAAACCATAATAATTCTCTCTCTATCTTTCAACATCGTTAGATAGAAGCACACTATATATATATCTCAATATCATTGGATAGAAAGCGCACATGTTGTGATTTTGTTTACAAGACAAAGTCAAGCGATCCATGATACTCTGTGGACATGACTAACAGAAACAAGTATGCATTGTAACTGCTGTTTTATTGCGCCTGCTCGGTTGTGTCACGGCCTGTGGTGTATTCACAGTTCATGACACAAGTACCTCTTACCAACAGCTTAAGTGAAGCTGTATGTAAAAAGGACAAAACTAATACGAAAAATGGTCAAAATGTGCTCAAAGATCACCAGGGATCGAGAAAATAATAGCATCACTGGAAGGACACACCTGGAGAATTTCTATAGCCGCCACGCTGCACTTAACTTCGCTGATGTGAGTTTAAAAATACAAGACATAGTCAAGCGATCCGGGATAATTGGGGAACACGACTACCAGAACAAAGTATGCATTGCAAGTGTGCGTCTAGTGCACCTGTTGCTGTAGTCCAGGATACAAACACATCTGAAACAGCACTGGGTTAATCAAAAAAGTAAATGTAAAATTTAACACAATTCATACCAAAAATGGACAAAATGTGTATAACTCTCGAAGTGACAGTCGTGCTCAATGACGATTGAGATTGCGAAAATTGGAAATAATATCACTGAAGATTCTTAACCTTCTTATTTTTTCTTAAAATGATCGTAAATGTACTAATACAGTTTCTATTATGCTTTGCTTTTGCCAGTATACTGGTATAGCTCAATACTGAGACTTATCAATAGTGGATCATATTTTTATTCATAATATTCATAAGTACATGTACATACAATCAAATACAATCAAATACAATCGATGTTCCTGGTATTTAGCAGGTACCCATTTACATCTGGGTGGGCTGAAGCAGTGTGGATAAAGTGTCTTGCTCAAGGACACAATGCATGCGAGGCTCGAGCCCACGATCGTAAGATCAGCAGACCGATGCCTCAGACCGCTCGACCACGAGCTCCACTATGCCTAGGCTATTAATGTACTATATATGAAACGGAAATATCTAAATTGTATCACTGGTTCAAATAAGAGAAGTGCGACAATTACACCATTTAATTATAATAGAGAAGTTGTAACACCGTGGTAGTTGCGGGAAGTAGTTCTGCAATACTACAATATACTACGGTACCGTTTATAGCATACTAGCATCATGGTAAATCTATCAATTGGTAAATTTAGTTTCATATACTAACGTCGCCCGTCATGGGTAGTGTCTATTTCATATTAAGCATTGAAATCATAATGGACATGTCCGTGTCGTTGGTTACGTCGCATATACTGTAAAAATGGACAAAATTCAGCTAAACCGACAGCGATTTCGATTTTAAAATCCGCCGCCATCTTGAATTTGCTGTTGAGACCGCCCAATCAGAGGCCACGATTAGGGGTCAAAGGTGAAAAAATAAAGGCAAAAACGGCACTTCATGTATATTAGGCTACTTCACACCAGCATTGCAAAGTATACTTATCTAGAAAAGTATACTTTGAAAGTTTGAGGGAGTAATCATTTATTTTTCCCGAAATGCATTATTTCATATAGAACTAATGACTGCATATATTTGATGATTAAAAGTATACAGAATTATTATAAAATGGCTGTGATAATGTAATAAATTCAGTATTATAAAAATTAATAAATTTATCTTTAAATTGAAAATTTCTCCCTCAAAGTATACTTTGCTAGATAAGTATACTTTGCAATGTTGGTGAAATAGGCTACTGGTATATTAGGTTACTTCAGGTATAAATAGCATTTATTTAACCCCCTTTATTATGTTACATGGAGCAATGGTTGCGGTATAAATGGCAGTTATTGGAGTAATAGGGCTTACGTGTTTTGCGATCAGTGTATATCCAGATCAGCCTGTACATCTGCACAGTCTGATCAGGATCTACATTGTGCGCCATTATACCAATGAAACATGTCACCATGCTTCTAACAAGCGATATGGATCGTTATCAGGCTACACCATGATGTGCTATTTGATCAGGAGCTACATTGGTCACAAAACCCCATAAGCCCTGTCTCTCCACTTACGTTCGCATATGTAGCTGTGACTGGATTAATGAGGCTTATGGCTGTTGCGACCGGTGTAGATCCAGATCAGCCTGTGCCAGTGCTCCAGATATGCTGCGTATTTGCTTAAATACCAAATTAAAATTGCCAAAAACCCAATTGAAATCAGAAGTAGCGAGTATCAAAAAGCACAAATTTGTGGTACCTTTATCATGCTGCAGAAAACAATAAACAGACCACAAATATAGCATATTTTTCTTATTTTCCATGAAAACACATCTTGGTATTTCATTAGAATTGTCTCCAAGGAGACAATTCTAATGAAATGCCAAGACATGTTTTCATTTCGAAGTAAACTTAAATAATTGCTGTCTGTTGATGTAAACAGTAGTGTTATTTTATTTTACCCAATTAAACTTTTGAAATACCAAATTGCTTCAGATATGATGGAGTGCAAATACTCAATTACTAATTCCTTATCTGGAGCCCTGCTGTGCATCCGTACAGTCTGTTCAGAATATGAACGGTTCGTCATTCCATGAATGAAACACCTGTCATGCTTTTATCAAACAATGTATATCGTTATCAGGCTCATATGTGTACTGCACTGGTCAGGGTGGGAGGGGGGGGTGGGGGCGTAACTATTTTGCAATACTTGACTATATTAGCTCGTTCGATAAAAATAGTCAAGTATTGCATTTTACGGGGGGGGGGGGGCGCCGACGCCCCCCCCCCCACCCCTGAATTCGCCCATGAATGCACACAGGCTGATCTTCGTCTACAATGAACGAAAACAAATTCCCATTTCTCCAGCCACAGTCACATATTTATTTTAAAGCGAACAATACACATTCCACTGAGGTTAAGTAAACAAAAGGAATATGAAGTGTCTGTTCATGCTTTATCTTCAAACTTATCTTGTTACCATGTATACCGAATAACTACGGAGCCCCGCAGGGGACGTAGAATTCTTTTGTTTTCCTTTCGAATTGTTATATCGTGGGAATTAATTGTTAATTCGAGGAAACGAATTGTTATATCGTGGGAATTAATTGTTAATTCGAGGGAACGAATTGTTAAATTGAGGTAACTAATTGTTATATCGTGGGAATTAATTGTTAATTCGAGGAAACGAATTGTTATATCGTGGGAATTAATTGTTAATTCGAGGGAACGAATTGTTAAATTGAGGTAACTAATTGTTATTTCGTGGGAATTAATTGTTAATTCGAGGAAACGAATTGTTATATCGTGGGAATTAATTGTTAATTCGAGGGAACGAATTGTTAAATTGAGGTAACTAATTGTTATATCGTGGGAATTAATTGTTAATTCGAGGAAACGAATTGTTATATCGTGGGAATTAATTGTTAATTCGAGGGAACGAATTGTTAAATTGAGGTGGTAACTAATTGTTATATCGTGGGAATTAATTGTTAATTCGAGGAAACGAATTGTTATATCGTGGGAATTAATTGTTAATTCGAGGGAACGAATTGTTAAATTGAGGTAACTAATTGTTATTTCGTGGGAACGAATTAACAAAAGAAAAATCCATGTCCCCTGCGGGGCTCCGTAAATAATAGATATGTAAGTCATCACTGTATGACAAACTATCGGCATGTACAGTGGGGTCAGCGTGTAAGTGCACACATGAACGAACACGACAGGTTGGAACGCTGACCCCACTGTATTTCATGTATAAAAAAAAATGTAAATATTGTTCTGCATTTTTTTCTCATTTCGCATCAAAAGTGTATGTTGTTACCATTCAGTTGAACCGTCTCGGCGAGACGGTTCAACTGAGTGGTAACAACATACACATTGGGGTGGGTAGCGACCCAACCTGTCGTGTTCGTTCGTGTGTGCACTTACACGCTGACCCCACTGTAAGTGTTGCCTGATTTGCCCCCACCATAGTGGGTTTAACGTATGGGGCGCCGTTTTACTATTGAGTAACCCTTAGACCGCTACTCACAACAATAGTCGTCTGCTGTTGCTTTTATATCTTGCCTTAGTTCTCAATAAAACATGGTTTGACAGCACTTCAGAATCATTTCCATTGGAAATGATTCTGAAGTGCTGTCAAAGCATGTAAATTATTCTAAAATGCTGTAAAAGCATGTTGTTGATGATTACAATGGAATATATAAAATAAACAGCAGACGACAAAAATATTAAGATAGCGGTCTAAGGGTTAAGTATTTATTGAGATCAATAATACCAGTTGCGCCATTTTACTATTCGTTCGGTATAGTTTAAAGGTACATGCCCACTCAGTAGGCACACAATGTTCTTTATAGGAAGTAAATAAGTGTATACGAGTGCCCGCTATACAAATATAATCATTTAGTAAATGTTTATTTTACTGATCGTGACGCGCGGTGGTATCATGCTATTTCATATGCAAATGAGGCACGATATTTTTTAATTATTTATAATAATTTAATGCGTCACCGTCATGCGGAAAAAATAATATTTTCGGCAGAGTATAAAGTATGATCATTGCACATCCAAAACTAAATACTGAGAATAAATAGTAATGTCCGTTAACATTTTAATAAAACACGGCTATCGTCCCTGATATCAGTGTGGAACTTTACATCTGATATAAAATGTGTAATCATGCCAATCAATGCGTGTGGTAATTGTGAATGAATGTTTGTTTAGCCAGAAAATGTCTCAGATGATGTCTCTGATATACAGAACAGTTTGTGTCTACTGAGTGGGCGTGTACCTTTAATATCAACAAATTTAACGCGGCTTTATTCAGTATGTATTGTTATTATATAAATCAAATTATTGATATCAAAAAAATACTCAATACATATAGAATAGTAGGTTAGTGCCGTGAATGGGAAAACATATCTGGCAAGGCTCAGGAAACGGGATGGGCGAGGCTCTGCCGAGCACATCCCGTTTCCGTGCCGCGCCAGATAGTGTTTCCCTTTCACGGCACTAACCTACTATTCTATTTATCCCGTCAACACCTACAAATTGCTGTAAAATGCAAAAAAATAGTATTGACTGGATATCAAAAATGTTTCACGGCACCGTGTTTCACGGCACATACGCACTGTGTTGACGGGATAAAACAGTGTTCGCCATTCAATAACGTGTATGTCATAAATGCGACATCATACATTATCAAGATGCATGATCACGTGGTTACAACAACAACAACGTCGCCCACTCCAAAGTAAGTATTATTTGATATTTTCCTTAATATGCAACGGATATTGATGAAATATGGTGCACCAAACGCGTCTTCATGAGCTGAATTTGGTGATCAAGGGAGTTTAGCACAGACTTATGTCGTTTTTGCGAAGAATCGATTTCCGTGTATCCGAGATCACCTATTCACATTATTGTTGCCTTTCAGAGAGCGGACACGGACGTTATTGAGAACACCTGTTAAACTTAGTGTTACATTTCAGCGAGCGGACGCGGAAGTTATTGAGATCACCTACTAACATTATTGTTGCCTTTCAGAGAGCAGATGCCGACGTTATTGAGACAACCCTTTACAATTATTGTTATCTTTCAGCGAGCGGACGCGGACGATATCAAGATCACAGTGATGAAACAGAACTCGACACGTAAGTAATCGTTGTGACAAGAATGTATAATTGCAGGCTATTTACACAGGTGGCAGACTCCGAGCTACAACCCAGTAAATGGCCCATTTGAAAAGAATTAAACGCAGACATGACAGAAATGGGTGGGTGAGGTAATGATTCTTCGAAATATAATCTCACCATGATTTAAGCGTGTGCTGGTCGATTAGCAGATACATACAGAGTCCAAAACCATAATATGTCATTTTGGGGTAGTTGGTGGGACCGTGGTGACTTAAGAACGATAGTTTATGACTGAACCAATTACAAGGTGTATGACCACGTGGTTACAATAACAACTACGTCGCCCACTCCAAAGTAAGTATTTGATATTTTCCTTAATATCCAACGTATTTTGATGCACAGCAAACGCGTCTTCATGAGCTGCATTTGATGGTCTAGGGAGTTTGGCACAGACTTATGCCGTTTTTGCGAAGAACCGATTTCCGTGTTGGAGACACGGAAATAGATTCTTCGCAAAAACGACAGAAGTTTGGGCGAAAATACAGTGACCACCAAATGCAGCTTACTAGACGTGTTTGATGCGCCATATTTCATCAAAACCCGTTACGTAATAAGGACACTATACAAGAATACGTACTTTGAATCGGTACTTGTTGTTGTTGTTAGTACCACGTGATCATACACCTTGAATTACACCGAACATTTATATCACAGCATGTATTTTTTATTGATAATTCCAGCACAAAAATATTTACGCAATCCCTAACATTTGATTGGTCCGTAGCAAGTCTCTGTCCAAAATTTATATACCAGTAAGCTCCCATGCCGGACTACTTTCCGTAACCGTCAGGCGCAGTTAAAATAATTCTTAAGAAAACGGAAAATAAACACATTTTCTTGATGAATTTATTTCAAATGCTGGAAATATAAGGAATGAATGGCCTTTTTGTTGAATTTATCCTGGATATAAACTTGGAAAAGTCGCGGGAATACTGGACGAGGCCTTCCCGTGACTTTTCCAAGTTTATGCCCCGATAATTCCACAAAAAGGCCATTCATTCCTATAATGAATCCCGTAGGCCATATCAAGTTCTTCCTCTGTTAAGCGTCCGCGTGCGGGTAGGTTTTGAGAGTGGTTCTATGAAAAAACAAACAAACTATGCTATTTTACACTATTTACTGGTGAAGTAATATGAACATTGATTTGGGACTTGCCGTCCATGAATTTGCACATTAATAAGTTTAATAAAGAGTGTTTTCTTATTATTTAGCGACAATTTAAATTTATGTTAAAATCTTCCTCAACCCTTTGCACACTGCAAAGGGTTGAGGAAGATTTTTACATACATTTACATTCGTTTATTTCAAAGCCTTGTTTGTGTTTACCGGATACGTACATGTACATGTAAGTAAGTAGGTTTTGGCTATCCAGGTGAACGCTTAACCCTTTCACCCCTAAGTAACTGAATGGGCTGCGATATGTTCGTTTTGCAACCAATCCAATCATAGCAAAATGATTTTCAGACTATTCCATTTATGAAAAGGGGGTATTTGTTTTTCTCAAAAATATGAAAATTACTTTCGAACAGTGCAGATCCTGATGAGACGGCTCGTTACGAGCCGGCTCATCTGGATCTGCACTGTTTGCATAAACCGATGTAGCGGGCTTTCGGGTTCAAAGGGTTAACAGAGAAAAACGACGGTATGGCCGTGTTGAATTTTCCAAACTGCAACTCGAATTTCTTGCTGTAATACCGTAATAACCATAAGTATTCTCAGACCATTTGTATTGGGAAACCCCTATACAATATAATAAGTAAATATTTTATTTGGACACCTCTTTCTGCGAGAAACCATACAGTAGCGCGTTTCTTGCAGCTGGTCACTTACACGTACTATAACAATAGTCTAGCATGCGATACCAATACGTACACGTTTCCAAACTATCCTGATATGACGTCAACATGTGTATATTTACCGTAATAACCCTAAGTATTCGTTTTTGTTTTGTTTTTTTTTTTCGTTTTTTGGGGGGGGGGGGGGGGCGGTTCACAAACAAATTGTATCCAAACACATTGTGATTGTGATAAACCAGTACAATAATACTCCCCATAACTATTGCGAAACTCGTCATTGTGGGAAACCATACATGTATATGTATCATATATGTACTTTCATACCCCATTGAAGCACGATGAAACGCAAGCCGTCAATAGTTTTCCATATTAAGTTTTCGTGAGCTCATATTGCTCAGTGCCGAAACTACGTTTCACCAAAATTTATACAGCGCTCCAGATAAGGAATTAGTAATTTAGTATTGTCACTCCATCATTTCTGAAGCAATTGGGTATTTCAAAATTTTAATTGGGTAAAATAAAATCACACTGCTGTTTACACGTCAACAGACCGCAATTACTAAATAGTTTGCTTCAAAATGAAAACATGTCTTGGTATTTCATTAGAATTGTCTCCTTGGAGACAATTCTAATGAAATACCAAGATGTGTTTTCATAGAAAATAAGAAAAATATGCTATATTGCAAAATAGTTCGTAGATCCTGTGATGTAAAGGTTGTTTAATTTGTATGTGGATATATGAGAAAGTCGCACAATTTCGCACGCTGCGGAACTCGTGCATATATTCAGATGCAAATCAAATAGCATATAAGCAGCGCACCAGATAAGCTGCGTATTTGCTTAAATACCCAATTAAAAAATGCCAAAAACGCAATTGAAATCAGAAGTAGCGAGTATCAAAAAGCAGTAAAAAATTTGTGATACCTTTATCATGCTGCAGAAAACAATAAACAGACCACAACTATAGCATATTTTTCTTATTTTCTATGAAAACACATCTTGGTATTTCATGAGAATTATCTCCAAGGAGACAATTCTAATGAAATGCCAAGACATGTTTTCATTTCGAAGCAAACTATTTAATAATTGCGGTCTGTTGATGTGTAAACAGTAGTGTGATTTTATTTTACCCAATTAAAATTTTGAAATACCCAATTGCTTCAGGAATGATGGAGTGACAATACTAAATTACTAATTTCTTATCTGGAGCCCTGTATACATTTTACGGGTACCTCTAAATAACCCTCCACAGTGTGTTCCCGGACCCTAAAGGGGCCCAATGTCGCCCGGCTGCCGCCGACGGATGACCTGACCCCGACCATGGATATTTATCGCGCCCACGGAGAGTATTATGTCAACATCACCTGGAAAACTAGCACGGCAGGTGAGCCACGCAGACTGGTTATTAATAACATAATGCCTGAATAATAGTGGCGGTGCAGGCAACAGTCAAGGGGCCCGTTTCACGAAACTTCGTACTTCGTAAGTGCAAATTTAGGACAGTCTTGAAATTTCAATTGTTGGATTTACATTTATTGAGCATAGGCTGCATATGCAGCCTATGCTCAATAAATATAAATCCAAACATTGTTTACAAGAACACATTGTTAATGTGAAATGTACAGACTATCATAATTTTGCACTTACGAACATTTTATTCGTACGAAGTTTAGTGAAATGGCCACCAGAAGTTTTATTATCTACCATGCAAGCCATTTGTATGAGTCAATAATTCCAGCACAAAAATATTTACACAATTTCCTAACATTTGATTGGCCAGTAGCAAGTCTCTGTCCAAAATTTATATCCCAGTAAACACCCACGCCGAACTACTTTCCGTAACCATGAGGCGCAGTTAAAATAATTCTTAAGAAAACGGAAAATAAACACATTTTCTTGATGAATTTATTTCAAATGCTGGAATTATAAGGAATGAATGGCCTTTCTTTGTGGAATTTATCGGGGATATAAACTTGGAAAAGTCGCGGGAATACTGGACGAGGCCTTCCGGCCTTCGTACAGTATTCCCGCGACTTTTCCAAGTTTATACCCCGATAAATTCCACAAAAAGCCCATTCATTCCTATAATATGGCATAATTATTGCTTGAAAACAAATAATAAACCTGGTTTCATGCACTAAAGGTCGGACATATAGGCCATTTATTGTCTTCATTCGCTGCTACTGCACGTCGAAAAATACGCCGGTTTCCTGACGGGTGGCACCCAGCTCTACTAAGAGCTATCGCATAGTTCGTATAGTAACGGCACAAAAAGCCAGTAGAGCTGGGTGAAATCTCATCAGGAAACCGGCGCCTATTTCGACATGAAACAGTTTACGCCGGCGCGGAGTGCAGCGTTTATTGATAACATTCGCTGGTGTTGCACTCCGCGCGGGCGCAAAATGTTTTCACAGCCACCGGCCCACGTATGAGACACGCCATGTGATTTTGTACCTTCGGACATCTGCGTAATTTCATGTGTACTAACAATATGTTTACACAATTTTCAATATTTTCCGTAAATGGCGTCAAATGTTTAATAGATTTTCACAGTACCGTACATTATATTCCGCATGTACTCTGAAAATTGTGTCAACTTTTGACTTTGTTTATGACAAATATTGTAAATTTGTAAACGTATTTAATGAAATTACACAGATGTCGGAAGGTACAAAATCACATGGCGGGTCTCATCTGTGGCTGTGGCTGGAGGAATGGATCTTATTGAATTTGTAACCAGTGTAGCTCATAATCAAATAGCACACGCCTGTATCATAGTAAATGATATATGTTTCTTGTTAGAAGCGTGACGGGTGTTTTATTGATGGAGTGGCGAACAGTGCAGATCCTGATCAGACTGTGCGGATGCACAGTCTGATCTGGATCTACACTGGTCGCAAAACCCATACTCCCAAGATTGGTTAACACTTGGAAAATGTTGACATACGATGAGACCATAGAATTTCGTACGGAGCCCCGCAGGGGACGTATACTTTTTTGTTTTTATTAATTCGTTCCCACGATATAACAATTCGTTCCCACGAAATAACAATTCGTTACCTCCATTTACCTCCCACGGGAACGAATTGTTAATTCGTGGGAACGAATTGTTATATCATGGGAACGAATTGTTAATTCGATGGAACGAATTGTTAAATTCAGGGAACGAATTGTTATTTCGTTGGAACGAATTAATAAAATAAAATCCATGTCCCCACTTCCCACGAAATAACTGAACCATTTCAACGCTGCAAATTCTACATTGGTTTTTTTCATACTATTTTTTGGACTATTCCATTAATGATAACATGTGGATATGTTTAGTGATATGTTGAATAATAGTGACAAATGCTGCAGATCCTGATGAGACGGCTAGACGTTAGGAGCCGGCTCATCTGGATCTACAGTGTTTGCACATATTCGCTTTCGGGCAAATCATAAAGCAAACATTGACGAACACTGTATATCCAGATGCCCCGGGTGCCATTTCCCTAAACTTCGTACGACTAAAATAGTAATATGTGCAAATTTAGGATCGTCTGGAAATTTCAATTTATGGCTTTACATTTATTGAGCATAGGCTGCATATGCAGCCTATGCTCAATAAATGTAAATCAAATAATTGTTTACAAGAAAACATTGTTAATGTTAAATTTACAGTCTATCATAATTTTGCACTTACGAGCATTTTAGTCGTACGAAGTTTAGTGAAACGGGCCTCAGATGTTAAACGTGTTTCAATGTCAAGGCTTTACTAATACAGTGGAACCGCTCTAAAGATACACAGGGTGCCCGGTTTAAAGGGATTCCACTGTAAGTAAGCACTCAATGAACAGTCTGTGTCATTTTCCATTATGAACCGACACGACAATGAAATATACAATGAATAAACATAGTGTTTGGATAATATAAAATGTATCTCACTTGGTTAGCAAACTCGCTGCTAACGCTTAACTATTTGCAGAATCGTTGCATACATTTTAAATTTTCTGACCACTATATTATATATCTACATGTATCTGACAGATAAACGATATCCAAAGCGGTTTTATATCGGCCTAGCGGTGAAGTGGTTGGAGGGGGATAAGTTGATGAAGTCACAGGCATGCGTCGTTCTGAGGCTAGGAAGACGAAAAACGGCTCCAGAACAGGTAAAACAGTGGAACACTAAACTGGACACCCAGAGAACAGTGTACATGTCGTTTCTCATGTGTAAAGCAGGAATTTGATGATCTGAAACATCACTTTAAAAATTAAATACATGTACGTATGTATAATTCCAGCACACACATATTTATACAATTCCCTAGCATTTGATTGGCCCGTAGCAAGTCTCTGTCCAAAATTTATATCCCAGTAAACTCCCACGCCAAACTACTTTCCGTAACCGTGATGCGCAGTTAAAATAATTCTTAAGAAAACGGAAAATAAACACATTTTCTTGCTGAATTTATTTCAAATGCTGGAATTATAAGGAATGAATGGCCTTTTTGTTGAATTTATCTGGGATATAAACTTGGAAAAGTCGCGGGAATACTGGACGAGGCCTTTAAAAATTACAATTTTCGAAAAAAAATAAAAAAAATCGAAAATTGTAATTTTTTATCGCTTCGTCCAGTATTCCCGTGACTTTTCCAAGTTTATACCCCGATAAATTCCACAAAAAGGCCATTAATTGCTATAATAACATAATACATACACGCACATATGTACTTGATTCAACTAGATATATGTTTATGCAAACAAATGGTAGTTAAGCTTTCAAAGTCCAAATTGCTGGAACAGTTCTTTCCGTGGTCGAGAGGCCAGTTTGGTTTCTTTGTAACACAAATTATTCCGTGGCTGAGTGGCCAGTTTAATTTCTGTGTTACAGTGGAACCTCTCTAAACCGGACATATATATATATTCCCCACGGGAGCTTAGTTCTGATGGATTTCAATGTCATTTATCTCTCATTGTGATGTCTGTTCATGATCGCAAAGCACGAAAACATGTCTTGAAGTGGTCACATGCCTGGTTTACAGTGGAACTTCTCTAAACCGGACAGCCTGGGGACCTCCCAGGGCTGTCTGGTTTGGAGAGGTTCCACTATACATTAACACATACTGAATGTCAGATTTCGATCTTTTAACAACTGTTATGCTCAAAGTTCATCCACATCAGAGACTCATCACCAATAGCAGTTACATATTCCGTGGCCGAGAGGTCAGTTTGGTAGAAGACAGAGCACTGATACAGTTTTGTTCTTTTTTTCCCGATCTGTAGCCCATTTCATCAACATTGCAAAGTATACTTTAGTAGCAAAGTATACTTTGAGGGAGTAATCATTTATTTTTCCTGAAATGCATTATTTCATATAGAACTAACAAATGCATATATTTCATGATTAAGAGTATGCAGAATTATTATACTGAATTTATTACAGTATCACAGCCAAATTGGCTGTGATAATGTAAAAAATTCAGTATAATAAAAATTAATAAATTTATCATAAAATTGAAAATTTCTCCCTCAAAGTATACTTTGCTACTAAAGTATACTGTGCAATGTTGATGAAATAGGCCTCTGGTATGTGTGAAACATTCCGTGTACACTAGCGCCTGGCTTGGCAGCATTTTAGAATCATTTCCTAGAATCTTGACATTATTTCTTAAACATACCTGAATGTTGTGTTTGAATCAAGCAGCTTGATTGGCTGAGCCTGAGCTGTCCTCATGCTCAGACAATCAACTTGCTTGATTGCGATTTTGCATTGCCAATATATGTTCAGAAAGGATGATGATAATCTGGGCGAGAATATTGTGTTTACTTTAAGTATTCTGCTGATTACTGTCTGGTATGCCACCTTCGATGTGGCCATCGACGTTTGGTATTATTAAAAAGGCATGTTATGTTCTGTTCTGATAATCTAGGCAAGATTAACGCAGTCGTTTGTGTGCTTTCTTCGCGCAGCAACCTGCAACGTTCTACTACGACTGTGTACGAGTGGTGCCAGAGCCGAACACCCATCTGTACGTCCAGATATGGAGCATTCTGGGCGATGTTGGGAGGGTGGGCTGTCGTCACGCCCGCTCGATAGACTACAGCTGTTCGTCCATCCAGTGTTCTGATGAGAGTATCTATCCACTGTCGCTAGGTAAGATATAAACTTTATTCAACTACCATTTTGAAATATCGGATTTATTTCCCGAGACTTCTGGAAATCCGATAAAGAAACGAATGGGGATCACGAGTTTCTTTGTCGGATTTACAGATGTCAAAGAAAATATATCCGCTATTTCAACATGGTAATGGAATAAATTCTATTTTACATGCTGTTCGAAAAATGTGAAATTTGCTCTTAGAGCAGATTATAACGTTGTCTAAATTGAAACTTTTGACGTTAGGGTACGACTTGTTTATTCGCCGGAAATGACGTCAAAAAGGGACATCACTTACGTCTCGAGAACATCTAGGAGTAAATATATTTCCTTCAAGGGAATAAATCCCTCCAGAATCACGGTGAATCACTGATCAGGGGCGGATCCAGCATTTGGGGAACGTGGGGTTGTCTAGTTGCGAAGGTAACTATTGCAATAAACTCCCGTATAATTGCAAGAGTTACCGTTCACAACTAGGGGGTTGTCCTATTTTTGAGCTCATCGAAATGCACTTTCCTGTGTTTTACGGCGTTTAAATTCGGACTCCAACTGGTGGTAAACTGTGATCTATGTAAACTCCGTGGCTGAACGGGCATTTATAATGTGTAAAAGTTAGCATGTGGTGGTCAAATTCTGCACTTATTCCGTCATGGCCGCTAGACAACCAATATACAGTGGCCACGTTTCACTAAACGTCTAAAATGTTCGTAAGTGCTAAATTACGATAGTCTGTACATTTCACATTAACAATGTTTTCTTGTAAACCATTGTTGGATTTACATTTATTGAGCATATGCTCAATATATGTAAATCCATCCATTGGAATTTCCAGGCGATCCTAAATTTGCACTTACGAATATTTTCGTACGAAGTTAGTGAAACGGCCCACAGATTATCAACGTCTGACTAGAACATCTATTGGCTATACCAACTCACAATCAAGAAATGCAATTGTCTGAGCATAAGCAATGTGCATGATCACGTGGTTACAACAACAACAACAACAATGCATGAAAGGGTTGAAAGCTCGCCCACTCCAAAGTAAGTATTATTTTATATTTTCCTTAATAGGCAACTGATTTTGATTACCTATGGCGCAGCAAACGCGTCTTCATGAGTTGCATTTGGTAGTCCCGGGAGTTCGGCACATACTTATGTATTTTTTGCGAAGAATCGATTACTGTGTCAGTAGACACGAAATCGATTGTTCGCAAAAACGACAGAAGTTTGGGCCAAAGTACCGAGACCAACAAATGCAGATTAACAAGACGCGTTTGATGCGCCATATTTCATAAAAATCAGTTACATAATAAGGACAAAATAAATTGAATACGTACTTCGAATCGGTGGTGGGGGGGGGGGGCTTCTGGATGTTTCAGTACTTGTTGTTGTTGTTGTTGTAACCACGTGATCATACACCTGGATAAGCTGCAGTAATATAATCGCTGGCGGTAGTGTAGATACTAAGCACAGGCAAATATAGTCGAACCCCTATAAACCGGACACAAATACAAGTTACATGTAGTTATATTTAATGATAATCGGGTTCATTGCCATCCATTTATCTCCGCTGAGTATGTCTATTCGTGATCGCAAAGCACCCACGCGTGTCTTCGAGTAGTTGTCTGTCAGTTTTACAGTGGAACCTCTCTAAACCGGTTTAGAGAGGTTCCACTGTATTTCTGTATGGATTGAGTAAAATATAACGACGACGGCCATATGTATGGATGGGGTAAAAATAAAGACGACGTCGTACATTTTAGCTATTAACTCGTGCCTTTCATTCTGAGCTATGGCGGCAATACAGCATGTTACACAGTGTGGTACGATTACAGCTTAACCCTTACTACGTTGAATTAAATGTTTTCGTCTGCTGGAAATGTTTCATTTTCAATATTTCTCGACAAAAACCTGGTTTTGACAGCACATGAGAATCGTCTCCAGTGGAGACGATTCTCATGTGCTGTCAAAACCATTTTTTTGGTTAAGAATTAAAGCAAAATTGAAAAACAGCAAACGGCAATTTCCGTCAACAGCGTAGAAAGGGTTAAATCGTGTACCAATTATGAAGATCTGTATAGTGGTATTGACACACAGTGTAGATCAAGATGAGCCGGCTCGTGACGAGCCGTCTCATCAGGATCTGCACTTTTTGCAAGTAATTTTCATATTTCTGAGAACAAAAACACACCCTTTTCAGAAATGGACTAACCTGAAATCATTGGTTGGATTGGTTGCAAAATTGACATATCAAAATTCCATTCCAGTTACTTAGCGGTGAAAGGGTTAATATAGAAAGCTATGGCCATTATATAGCACAACGTAAAGCATACTAATCTATAATATTAGAGGTGCAGATATTTATATTCAAAGCTTTACAATCAAACACTAAGCATGCATGAATATGTATATTGGCTTTTATAAATATTGAACTGTTTAATCTGTGGCAAATATTGCTTACACATCAAATATCTAACTTAAACATTGTCATATATTAGCGACAAGTCGAGACTGTAACAGTGTGTAAGGTAGACTTGATTGGAATACCACCCACCCTTAACTGGCTTCTTATCATTTGCAACGCTGAAGTAGTTTAATTCGTCTGGGGCCCGTTTCATACGACTAAAATGTTCGTAAGTGTAAAATTATGATAGTTTGTAAATTTCACATTAAAAATGTGTTCTTGTAAACACTTATTGGATTTACATGTATTGAGCATAGGCTGCATGTGCAGCCTATGCTCAATAAATGTAAATCCATCAATTGAACTTTACAGACTATACTAAATTTGCACTTACGAACATTTTAGTCGTACGAAGTTTAGTGAAACGGGCCCCTGGCAGGTGTTTATTTTCCAATTTTATCAATGAAAGCTTCTGCGCATTTAGACAATTCTCATGTGCTTCCAAATTCTGTTTTGTCACGAAATGAATACAAATTGAAAGCCACATGCAAAAGTGTGGCTCTGACTGGAGAAATGGGACATATGTGATATGTTACCAGTGTAGCTCCTGGTCAAATAACACGCTCCTGTAGCCTCTATATTGCTTGCTTGAAGTATACCGGGCGTTTTATTGTTGGGACAACTCCTGTATCTATATGACCTTAGTTGTTGCTGGGACGTTAAGCCCATTCACTTTCACTTTCTGGGATGGCCAACAATGCAGATCCTGATCAGACTGTGCGGACGCACAGGCTGATCTGGATCTGCACTGGTCGCAAAACCCACAAGCCTCGTTTTCCCAATCACCGCCACAAATATTCATATCCCGCCTTTTAAGGGGTATACATTTATTGTCACGTGTTCCATCTCAGACGAACACAAGTCCAAGATCTGCCTGTGTGAAGAGGAAGAGGTTCGCGGCTCCATGGTTGTCATGGGCAACGGCAGTATCATGGCGACGGTTGGTTCCCTGCCCGCGTTCACAAAGAAAATCAGGGCGGTCATCGTGTGGGAGAACAACCGGAAACATGTGTACGATGGTTTTCTGGTAGGCAACCAATCACATTGACCCTTTCTACACCACAGGCCTGTATAATGGTATTGGCAAAACGTAATTTTCATATTTGAGAGCAAAAACACCCCCTTTTCATAAATGGACTAGTATGAAAAGCATGTTTTGACGATCGGATTGGTTGCAAAATGAACATATCACATTTCATTGAATGTACATGTATAAATGTATAGCTGCAGCTGTACAGGTGCAGCTGTATTTTTTACAGCTGCAGCTATACATTTACAGGTGCAGCTGTAAAAAATGCAGGTGCACCTGTATATTTTTTATAGCTGCACCTGTAAGCTTACTTTTGACCCCGTTCGTACACCATAGCTGTGAATGTATAGGTGCACCTTTTGCATTTTTTACTGATGCAGCTATACATTTACAGGTGCAGCTGTACATTTACAGGTGCAGTTTGCAAGTTTAGTTTTGACCCCGTTCGTACACCATGCGACGGGCAGAACATGATGTTCTGCCCGTCGCATGGTGTACGAACGGGGTCAAAACTAAACGTCTGCTTTTATGTTTGGTGCATAAGTCATATACTGCTTGGAACATATTCATGGAACTTCACATGTGTGTTGAAATCAATGGGGCGAACACTCATGTTGAAGGTCGGCTTCGTTTGCCCAAGGTCGCCAGAGCTAAAAATAGATTGATTTATTTCACGTTGTACTGCATAGTTTGTGTAATCAACTCCTCTGACAGCTTGGTGTCAATGGATCTGAAACTTTGCACACGTCTTCCGCGCATATTGAGCATGTGCATCGTGGTATTTTTATGGCGAACAAATCTTCTTTTTTTTCACAAAAAATACGGCGTTTTCACCTGATCTACACGTTTGCATACAGTCCTCATGGGCGGATTCAGGGGGGGGCGGACCCGGCGCCCCCCCCCCCCCCCCCCCCCCCCCCCCCTAAAATTCGCCGAGTAAAGATTTTTTACAAGTTACAAGGCACGTTTCATGCCAAGTGCCGTGTATTCCATGCATTTTTCCGCTCGGTCGACTATTTTGCAATACTTGACTATATTATCGAACGAGCTTAGCTCGTTCGATAATATAGTCAAGTATTGCAAAATAGTTACGCCCCCCCTAACCCGAAATCCTGGATCCGCGCCTGGTCCTGTACAGTATAATCATACTATATAGAGTTGTGTAATCAACTCCTCAAACAACCTTCTGTCAATCGATCTGAAACTTTACACACGTCTTCTGCACATATTGAACATGTGCACCATGGTGTTTTTATGACGAACTAATATTTTTTTCACAACAATACAACCTTTTTAATGTGTAATCTTCCGACAGCTTTCTGTCAATGGATCTCAAACCTTACACATGTCCTCTGCACATATTGAACATGTGTAGTGTGCACCATGGTGTGTTTATGACGTAAACTATTTTTGTCACAAATATAGGGCCTTATCAACTTAGCCATTTTCCAACACGTTTACAATACACTCCTATATAGTGTATACAGTTTATGTGATAAACTCCTCCAACAGGGACAGTTTCACTAAACTTCGTACGACTAAAATGTTCGTAAGTGCAAATTAGGATAGTCTCTAAATGTCATATTAATAATGTTTATTTTGTAAACAATTACTGGATTTACATTTATTGAGCATAGGCTGCAGCCTATGCTCAATAAATGTAAATCCATCAATTGAAATTTGCAGACGATCCTAAATTTGCACTTACGAACATTTTAGTCGTACGAAGTTTAGAGAAACGGGCCCCTGCTTTCTGTCAATCAATCCCTCGGCGGGCGTATTTTGTAACTGGAGGCACTCTTGTTAACAAATAAAATAGCGCTATATACCACTTGCTCTTTAGAACACCCGATTTGATGAGCGTACTACGAGGTCGTTTTGAAAAATTACTCTTATGGAATTGTCAGAAAAATAACGTTAGGTTTCAAATATCTAGTACCACTACACTGTATGTAGAGAAGAAAACAAAACCCATATACAGTTGAACCTCTCTAAACCGAACACAAAGTCTAGTTAGTTGTGCTTAGTTTTGATATATTTCGTTTCCATTTATGTCCGATGATAATGTCTGTTCATGATTGCAAAACTCCCACTCGTGTCTTGAAGCAGTTAAAGACATGTTTCACAGTGGAGACTCTCTAAACCGGACACCCTGGGATTTCCCCCAGGGTGTCCGGTTTAGAGAAGTTCCACTGTACCTAACACAATTTTCGATGTATACACATGCAATCTAGAACAAAAAACTGGTCAGAATTTTTAAATTGAGACTCAACCACAACCGTCACTATACCTGGGAGCCGTTTAACTAAACTTCGTACGACTATAATGTTCGGCTGTAAATTTCACATTAACTTTGTTTTCTTATAAACGATTATTGGATTTATATTCATTAATCCATCAATTGAAATTTCCAGACGATCCTAATTTGCACTTGCGAACATTTTAGTCGTACGGAGTTTAGTGAAACGGGCTCCAGCTATCTACATAATTATATTATGTATTTCAGAATCCGTCTACAGAACGTAACGGCACAGTGATGTTATACACCAGTAGGCGAGCCAAGGCGGGCAACTATACTCTCGATGTATGTAATACCCATCAACCTTTCAACTACAGTGGGGGCAACTATTCTCTCGATGTATGTAATACCCTTTAACCTTTCAACTACAGTGGGGGCAACTATACTCTCGATGTATGTAATACCCTTTAACCTTTCAACTACAGTGGGGGCAACTATGCTCTCGATGCATGTAATACCCTTTGACCTTTCAACTACAGTGGGGGCAACTATGCTCTCGATGTATGTAATACCCTTCAACCTTTCAACTACAGTGGGGGCAACTATGCTCTCGATGTATGTAATACCCTTTGACCTTTCAACTACAGTGGGGGCAACTATTCTCTCGATGTATGTAATACCCTTTCAACTACAGTGGGGGCAACTATTCTCTCGATGTATGTAATACCCTTTGCCCTTTCAACTACAGTGGGGGCAGCTATACGCTCGATGTATGTAATACCCTTTAACCTTTCAACTACAGTGAGGGCAACTATTCTATCGATGTATGTAATACCCTTTAACCTTTCAACTACAGTGGGGGCAACTATGCTCACGATGCATGTAATACCCTTTGACCTTTCAACTACAGTGGGGGCAACTATACTCTCGATGCATGTAATACCCTTTGACCTTTCAACTACAGTGGCAAACTATCGTCGATGTATGTAATACCTTTGACCTTTCACTACAGTGTGGCACCTATACGCTCGATGTATGTAATACCCTTTGACCTACTCAACTACAGTGCATTTCTACTCTCGAGTGCCACTATAACTACTCTCGATGATGTAATACCCTTTGACCTTTCAATACAGTGGGGCAACTATACTCGAGTAGTAATACCCTTAGACCTTTCACTATAGGGGGGCAACTGCCCTTTCGAGTAGGTCCCTTTGAACCTTTCAACTACATGAGGGCAACTATACCTTCGAATGATGTAATACCTTTGACTTTCAACTACAGCAACTACGCGTGTATGTAATCCCTTTGAACCTTTCAACTCAAGAGCAACCTAATACTCTCGATGTATGTTATACCCTTTGACATTTCAACTACAGGGGGGGGGGGGGCACTATACGCGAGTATGTAACCCTTTGACCTTTCACACAGTGGGGAGCAACTATCTCGAGTATCTATTTGACCTTTTGACCTTTCATATACAGTGTAACATCTCTAAACCGAGCATCCTTGCGACATCGATGTGTTAAAAATTATGACCGATTTCACTGTCAAATATCGCTGATGTTGACCCGTGTTCATGATTGCAATGCACACATGCGTGTGTTTCAGTGCTCTTGCATCGGAATTACAGTGGAACATCTCTAAACCGGACACCCTGGGGACCTCCCAGGGTGTCCGGTTTGGAGAGGTTCCACTGTATATGTGTACGAGTGTAGTGTAATTAAGTGCCCGTATGGATTCATCGTCATATTTAGTAGAGACGAGCTACTACCGGTATATAAAAATGAGAGTTCGTTACCATGCTTGTGAAAGTTACTTTTTCAACAGTTTCCTATAGGTTTTGACCTCAGGAACAAGAATCCGAAGGTGCCCCAAAATCTGACCTCGTTAAAGGTAATTTTTCGTGACCTTGAAAGGTCATGAGAGGTCAAATTTTGGCAAAATACTAACTTTTTAACGGAATGTTGTAGAAAGGTAATGTTGGTGTCAAATGAAAGTGCTAGACATGCCAAGTAGTTTTTATTATTTGACCAATTGTATATGGTCAATAGTTTGACCTCTAGAGGTCAATAGAGGTCAAATATACGCTATAAATGGTGAAATCGGGTCAAAAACTGACTTCTTAACGCAGCGGAGTGTCATAGGCAGCTGATATTAGTGTCAAATGAAAGCACGGAACATGCCAAGCAACTTTTATTTGCAATACAATTAATAGACTCGATAGTGTGACATCTGGAGGTCAATAAGGTATACAACTAGAAGTTTCGAAAAACACATACAGCACTGATACAAAATGCGTAGTCCGAAAATCCGTATTAAAAAAGTTTTATTCTGTACAATATAAGTATGCAGCGTTGTGTGATGGAAAAATAAACGACAAATACCATGAACCGAATGCGCAGAATCAGCACTGTTTAAATCACTGGTTTAAATGCGCATCCGCGCAGTCTGATCAGGGCCTACACTTCTCATCATTGAGTAAAACATAATTATATAATTACATTAATGTCGTTATATCTGATATAGGTCTACATGGCTGACATCCTAGAACCATAGAATCCAAGTTCTGTACCGCATTAGAAAGTGAGACTACATGTAGCTGCGTTTATTATTTGCAGTTAAAGCAGCATCTACTGTTATTTTGGCGAAAATAACGATAGCGTTGTTAATGAGATTCAATGAAATGAAATATACAAGTTTACATTAGGCATTTAGCAGACTGCGCTTTCAGCAACAGTCTGAAACTGCGCTTTCAGCAACAGTCTGTGTCTATCTATTGACTATCGTCAGTTCTATCAATGTTTTGACAATATTTTCAATATTAAGATCCATAATATACATGTATTGTGTTTAACCGACAGGTTGTTAATTGTATTTGACCTTAATACTTGCTCCGCGTTCCGTCACGATTATGAACTGGACTCTCTGTGTCATTTGCCAAAAAGCAACCGAAGAGAAACTGAATTGTCCACTGTTGAGTAAACATTAGGGCATAAAGCGGTGTACTCAGAATTTTTGGATAGGGCTCGCAGGTTCAAAGAGTTAAATTTGATGCCGATTGAATTCGATGTCGAAAATGCAAATCATGTGGTATGTGAGGAAAACAGTGCATCATGGCATCATTCATGCACACAATTGTTTTCCGAATATAGGCTTCAGCGTGTTGTGACCTCAAACAAAAAGAATAGGAAACGTAAATCAACGCGTAGTACAACATCTGTTTTTGAGAAAACAAAATGTGTATTTTGTCAAGAAGATCTAACAAAATATCTACATAAGTGCGCAAAACTCGATGATAAGATGAAACGAATGGCACACTAGCTGGAAGATGATCATCTGATCGGGCTGTTTGAGCAAGGTGACATCGTTGCCTTGGATATACAGTACCATCGTGACTGCCTAACTGCATACGAACGGGCATATACTAGGAAGATATCGCCTGCACGAGTTGAGTTTTCAACAACTGATTTAACAAAGGAGGAAATCATGAGTAAAATAGAGGATGACATAGCGAGTGGGGTCACTGTTTTCTCGATGCGTGATTTAATAAATGATTACCAGACTCTGCTCGGCGACACTGTATCTACTGTCAACCACACACGCCTGAAACATGACATTCTCATACGTTTTCCAGATTTCCAAGAGCAGTTAGGGTCTCGACGTTGCATTTATTTGAAGAAATGCATAAACTTGTATCCGATAATATTACTCTGATCGCCAAGCCTCAATACTTGTGAAGGCTGCAATGATTTGTAGACGGGCAGTATCTTCAACAAGACCTTATACATTTGATGGGAGCTTACATCCAAGTCATGAGATACCCACAAATGGCACAGCTGGTGCGCCTCCTCCTCTATGGATACCAAACAAATGCTGATAATCCCATTTCAAACCCAGAGAAATCTATTTCCGAACTTATTGTCTATAACATGGATAATTTGACAAGCCATGGAATGCGGGAAACCCCATTTCCTTTACACATTGGCATCTGGTTACACAGTCAGACCCGTAGTAAGAAGATTATCAAATTCATGAGTGAGATGGGGATATCTGTTTCATTCGACAGAGTTCTCGCAATAGAGAAACGATTGGCAGAGATAGTGGCCAATCAGGCTCGAATAGATGGCGTTGTTTGCCCACAAAACATGCAGAAGCAGCTGTTTACTGTAGGTGCACTGGACAACCTCGATCACAACACGACGTCGCGCACTGCCAAAACGTAATTGATTTATCGACATTGACTGAGAATGGAGTCTGTCATCGACATATAATAATACAGTTGAAGCTGTCTAAACCACACTGTACAACATGCTGCCCCCGTCTGCAGTTGCTGCCACAACAACAGTCGGCACGACAATGGCTAAAATGTGACGCTTATAATTTATTATAATCTGCCACTAAACTGTCAGTTCATGCAATCATGTCGTTCAGTTAAACTATATATAGAGCTTGACAGAGCTTGCCAGAGCTTGATCAATGTGAACTTATATTTCCTAGGTCAACATCTGGTGTCCAGACAAGGGGAAATATGAAGTTTTACCACCAGGCTGTAATCATGACGGCGAGGGGATTATGTTTCACAGTATTCTCGAAGGTGCGTATCTTTCAGTCTTCCACCCCCCCCCATGCAACTTTATAAAATATGAGACAAGCATTGTGAGTTTGTACCTAAGAAGATGTCCATTTGTTCATGACATTAATTTACAGAAACTGTTATTTTATGTAAATGGTGTTGAAAGTTGACGAAATTTCCATAGCAACTACGACGCCATTTACGAAAAATATCGCAATTATTACATAAGAAACATACTTGGAATTATGCAAATTCTCAAAACGCTTATTTGACAGTATGTCATCATATCAGCCGGATTGCAAAACTAGATGGTCTTGAAATGAAAAATGAACCACAAAAACAACTACATGTACGGCATTCAAAACAAAGTAATATGCTTTTCTGACAACCATACTTAGTTAGACACTGTCCATAAAGTATTTTCAAATGGTGAATGTGATAACACTGTCATGCAAGTCTTAGAATTCGGGATATACACGTTTCATCATGAACCTGACATCGAACGTTACCAAGGTGTATGATCACGTGGTTACAACAACAACAAGTACTGAAACTTCCTTAAGCCCTCCGATTCAAAGTACGTATTCTTTTATTTTGTCCTTATTATGTAACGGATTTTGATGAAATATGGCGCATCAAACGTGTCTTGCATTTGGTGGTCTCAGTGCTTTGGCCCAAACTTCTGTCGTTTTTGCGAATAATTCTTCGCAAAAACAACATAAGTATATGCCGAACTCACGGGAAAACCAAATGCAGCCCATAAAGACGTGTTTGCTGCGCCATATTTCAACATAATCAGTTGCATATTAAAGGTACATGCCCACGCAGCAGGTTACACTGTACTACTACTTTTAATTTTCTGTCATGCCTTATAATATGAGCCATTTGTCTACCCACTAACCAGTTATTTTCAATTACGGCGCGTGTTAATTGGTGTTAAATCGCATTTTATATGCCGCGACCAGAAAGGGTATTTTCCGACCTCGTGCTATTTTTACCAATACGCGTCACGTGACACGGTCAATCATATCACATATTTGACATGGCAGTGAAGTATCAGAAGTTGAGAAGTAAAATCTCTGTTCGAGTCCAAATCTAAATCTCCATGTAACTCTTTCCATTTGGTGATATGGTCGCCAATATTAACCACTCTCTCTCTGTACTGCCTGTCCCTGAGACATTTCGCCTTTTTTTTTGGCCTGCGCCGTTTCCTACAATTTCCGTCCTGGACGTTTCGACATGTTGATATTCTTGTTTACATATTGGGAAGCCTACTGGCGCGCGTAGTTTACTGCGCATGGGCACCGCAAGCCATGATGTGAAAGTCGTCGTCCCCGCACATTATCAAAATAGACTGTTACCGCCGCGCGTCGCTAACAGTAAATTGATAATTAATAAATGATTATATTTGTATAGCGGGCACTCGTAATTTTTAGAACTGGTGGAATAGTGACATAATTATACACTTATTTAATTCCTATAAAGAACATTTTGTGCCTACTGCGTGGGCATGTACCTTTAAGGAAAATATCAAATAATACTTACTTTGGAGTGGGCGCGCTTTCAACACTTTCAGCCATTGTTGTTGTTGTGGTAACCACGTGATCATGCACCTTGGTCACTATCATGGTAGTGTTCATAGGTGATGGAAAAAATCCAAGTCCAGTGTTTCGTTTCGGCTTATATTTATTTATAGTTTGGAATTGGCTCGAACACTTCCATACCCGGTCAGTGTCTTCGGTATAACGTATATTAACTCTTTGCATGCTGGGAAACATGTGGGCTATAAATAGTTAAAAAATACATGTAGCAGATGAAAATTAATTTTATTTTCTTTATTTCTTCCCGTAAATTTTATGAATCATTATGTCTTGGAATTTCATTAGAATTGAGTCCGGAGGACACAATTCTAATGAAATTCAATGACATAATTACAGAGAGAAATATAAAAAACACTCGTGATATATTGACTGTTATTTCCACAGCCTATTTAGCCTATTTCACCAACATTGCAAAGTATACTTATCTAGCAAAGTATACTTTGAGGGAGACATTTTCAATTTAAGGATAAATTTATTAATTTTTATTATACTGAATTTATTACATTATCACAGCCATTTTGGCTGTGATAATGTAATTAAATTATTTTGGCTGTGATAATGTAATAAATTCAGTATAATAATTCTGCATATGAAATATATGATGTCGTTAGTTCTATATGAAATAATGTAGTTCGGGTTATAATAAGTGATTAATCCCTCAATGTATACTTTGCTAGAAAAATATACTTTGCAATGTTGATGAAATAGGTTACAGAAGACAATGGCCGGGTAAGGGAGTGTTCGATGATATCATAAGTCGATTTACGTTTCTGTTGCATGAGGCCACATTTTTTGGTCTAAAAATATACATTTAAAAAAAAAAAAAAATAGTGATCTAATTTCAAAATCTAACTTTTGCTTTTTTAGCTACACCATGTCCAAACTATATAGCCAGGTTTCGAAGCCACTTTCTTAAAGTTTATGTTCAACCCTCATCGTCACTCCCCAGCTCCTTTATGCCCCATGTTAAATTCCCTTTGTAATTTCATCAAATAAAAAAATGGGATGGTCACCATTCTGTTAATGAGTACTTACATTTAACTATTTTTTTTAGATTTATCGTGCTTAAAGGTACATGCCCACTCAGTAGGTACAAAGTGTTCTTTCCATCAGAGACATCATCTGAGACATTTTCTGGCAAACTAAACATGAATTCACCATTATCCCACATATTGTATATCACACGTAAATTTACACACTGATATCAGGGGCGAATACCGTTTTTCCTTAAAACGTTAACGGACACTAGTATTTATTCTATGTATTTATTTTTTGATGTGCAATGATCATACTTTATAATCTGTCGAAAATATTATTTGTTCAGGTGACGCATTTAATTAGTATAAATAATTAAAAATATATATAATGCATCATTTACATATGAAAATAGCCTGATACCACCACGCGTCACTATCACATTGAATTGAATTGTCTATATACACGTACAGTGCGTCCACCGGAGCCACCGGAAGAGCCAGCCGGTATGAGTACAATCCTTGCGATAATGGCCGCCGTGGTATTCACCGTCAGCGTTACAGTATCTGCATTCCTCATCAAATATGCGTACTGCAGTAAGTGACGTCACTGTATTTTATGTAATGGTTTACGGAGCCCCGCAGGGGACGTATAATTCTCTTTTTTTTTAAATTAATTCGTTCCCACGAAATAACAATTCGTTGCCACGAAAAATAATGATTTCCCTCAATTTAACAATTAGTTGCCACGAATTAACAATTCTTTCCATGAATTTAATAATTCGTTCCCACGAAATAACAATTCGTTCCCACGAATTGTTATATCGTGGGAACGAATTGTTAATTTGAGGGAACGGATTGTTATATTGTGGGAACGAATTGTTAATTCGAGGGAACGAATTGTTAAATTGAGGGAATGAATTGTTATTTCTGGGAACGAATTAATAGAAAAAATTCATGCCCCCTGCTGGACTCCGTAATAGATATATATATGTAGTTCATATGTTGAATTATGAAACCTTCCAACACTAGATACCTCTTTCCTAATATTTGCAAACAGTGTAGATCATGATGAGCCGGCTCGTAACGAGCCGTCTCATCAGGATCTGCACCATTTATATATATATTTTTATTTTTACAAAACGGCCTCGTTTTCTGCATAGTGGAATTGTCTCAAGCTTAACATGGCATAATCCATGTCAGTTACTTCGTGGTGAAAGGGTTATTAAATTAGCTTAGAAATTAGCTTAATACAAATGCAATAGGTGAACTATAACTATTTTATTGTTTAGCCCACCCCTTCACGTGCACATGTTTGTTTGAATGGAGCCTCGCTCCTAAACACGCATTATAATACGAATTGCAATTTTATTATGTGATTGTCGATTTGACATCGATACATGCGTGCACATGTGCTAACAGACTGTGTGTCTTGTGAGCTTATCACAACAAGGCGTGGCATCTGGTTATAAATATAGCGTTGTCCTTATTGTGAACATGTAATGATTCATTTAATAGTCGCATTATGTGAGTACTTGAGATGAAAGTATGTGCTTTAATTGGTCACAAAGTAGGGCAAACAATGATTTACTTTCACAATGTATTAACACAGTGTAACAAATATCAACACGCACTAGTGTAATATATATGCATTTGAGCCCGCTGTTAGATAATCAATACAGGTCCGGTGTATGCTGATGAACTTGCGCAATTAAATAGAGAATAGTAGATTAGTGCCGCGCCAGATATGTTTTCCCATTCACGGCACTAACCTATTATTCTATTTATCCCGTCAACACCTACAAATGGCTGTAAAATGCAAAAGTAGTATTAACTGGATATCAAAAATGTTTCACGGCACCGGGTTTCACGGCACATACGCACTGTGTTGACGGGATAATATAATATAGCATTTAATATGTTATTTATTAAACTCGTTGAAAAACGGCACTTCATGTATATTAAGCTACTATATGCATATTAGGTTACTTCAGATATAAACAGCATTTATTCAACCCCCTTTATTATGCTACATGAAGCAATGGTTGCGGTATAAATGTTATTTATTAAACTCGTTGACTAATTTCATAATCAGTAAACTCGTGTAATAAATATTATATTAAATCATCAGTCATGTAAGATACTCTATTTATAGCATAAAGTGGTCTTCCGCAGTGTAATGCTACATGCATAAATATCATATGAGACAAACCATGTGATTTTGTACCTAAGAAAATGTGTGATTTTTCCATTAAAAATATTAAAAGACATAGCGATGTCAATGACAATCGAAAGTTGACGACATTTTCAGCGCAAATGCGGACGTAAATGACGTCGAACGTTGACGAAATATTTACAGCATAGGCGGAATTCACGTCGAAAGTGAACGAAATTTTCATACCAAATGCGGAATTCTCTTTCACCTTTTCACTAAATATTTATTTCGTCAACACTAGTATGTTTTGTAAATATGTTTCAGCGCAGATCGTCTTGCATACAAAAGCACATGACATGTCTCATATTACACTAGTGTAATGCATCAGTCAATGTAAGTCCCCGCACCCCCCCTCCGGGGGAATAGCGGGGCTTATATTTTCGCTGCTGTGAAAGCCCCGGTAAAAGCCCCGCACTGCGGGGCATCATGAAATGTTAAGCCCCGGGGTATGCCCAGGTAAAGCCCGGTTAAAACCCCGGTAAAGCCCCCGGGGTGTGTCCCGGCCCATTTGTAAAAGCCCCGGTAAAGTCCCCGCACTGCGGGGCATCATGAAAGGTAAAAGCCCCGGTGTATGCCCCGGTAAAGCCCCGCCCCTCCCCCGGAGGGGGGGTGCGGGGATTCACATTGACTGATGCATAACATACATGTATGTGTAAATGAATGGACTACAAACACAGGTTCAATGAATGATGCCGTGTTTATGCAATACACATCTAACATTTGTGTTGATCTAATATGATATTCCTTAATCGCATTTCAGGCGCGGATCCATGATTTCGGGTTAGGGGGGTGGGGGCGCGTACCTATTTTGCAATACTTGACTATATTATCGAACGAGCTATGCTCGTTCGATAATATAGTCAAGTATTGCAAAATAGTCGACCGAGCGGAGATACGCTAGGGGGGTCCAGGTGCATTCCTCCCCCCCCCCCCCCCGGACATTTTTTGAAATCTACATCGCATTTCCTGCGTTTTGGCGCATTTTGGAGCAAAAATAAAGGACACTGTCACAGTATGTTTAGACATGAGTTTTGATTGAAAACGTTTAAGTTTAAGACAACAACCGAAAAATCCCCCTCCCCTGAATCCGCACATGCATTTCATAAACTTGATTAATACATACCATATTGTTATATGACTGCTGTTGGTCGACACCGCCGTGTTCAAACGTATAGCACGTGCTGTTTGACCATGGCTATAGACAATGCTCATTCCGGGGCCAAGCCAACACCTACGTAATGAATGTGTATGACATTACTAGAACGCGCCACTACGTCACCAGACAATTCGCAACGGTCGTACAGAAATTTTGAAATTGATGCTGGTTACATCACGCGACGTGTACTGCGGCCCCGGAATATGTATGTGTAAATCAGCTGTTTGAATGAAGCAGATTATCAAAGTACAGAAAGTACTGCATAAATGCTCAAATTACACGATATTTCCTACGGTAATGTAACAATAACGTTCGACCAAGTCCAGCCGTGTGTAAACGTTTGTCGTGGCACTCGGGAACTGTTTGAACCCGCGGCCTACGGCTTTGGGATTCAAACAGTTCCCTCGTGACACGGCAAACGTTTACCCACGGCTGGACTTGTCGAACCTTATATTTAATCAGCACTCATGTAAGATCCTGTATATATTACTATAATTCCAGCACAAAAATATTTACACAATTCCTTAACATTTGATTGGCCCGTAGCAAGTCTGTCCAAAATTTATATCCCAGTAACCTCCCACGCCGAACTACTTTCCGTAACCGTGAGGAGCAGTTAAAATAATTCTTAAGAAAACGGAAAATAAACACATTTTCTTGATGAATTTATTTCAAATGCTGGAATTATAAGGAATGAATGGCCTTTTTGTGGAATTTATCGGGGATATAAACTTGGAAAAGTCGCGGGAATACGGCCTTCGTCCAGTATTCCCGCGACTTTTCCAAGTTTATACCCCGATAAATTCCACAAAAAGGCCATTCATTTCTATAATGTATTACAGGAAGAAGCCATACTACTAGGAAGACGAACAAGAATAACTGGGAAAGCGTCAGCCAGTCTGGTAAGCTTTATAGCAGGGAGCCGTTTCACTAAACTTCGTACGACTAAAATGTTCGTAAGTCAAACATTATGATAGTCTGTAAATTTCACATTAACAATGTTTCTTTGTATACAATTATTGGATTTACATTTATTGAGCATAGGCTGCAGCCAATTATTTTATTTGTCCAACTATGCACATGCATTTATTACAACTACTGTCTGTTTCACGAAACCTGCCCATATCTTACGGCTATATAAACATATCTTTTTCGATAATATTAAAATAAAGGAAAATTTCGTGAAATTTCGTGAAATTTGGTCATATATTGATTTTTATTGCGTTAAAACAATTTCCCCACATCTTCACAGTGAAGATGTCTATGGGGATTTAACATCGGGACATTTTTAGAATTTCAGAAATACTGGACCGATTTTCGAAATTTAACTTTTGTTTTCTTAGTTGGATCATTTCCAAGCTATCTAGCCAGTTGTTTTTTTTTCTGACTCATCCCACAACTACTCTACGTCTTTTCCCCCCATGTTAAATTCCCATAGACAAATATAATGTTCCGTAATAAAATCAATATTTGAAAAAATTTGACGAAATAAAAAGAAGGCTCATTCTGAACTTTTGATAAAATTTTATATTACTAAAGTCGAAAAAAAAACCCATTCTTTTTGGCATTGTTTATATGGCCGTAACACTTGGGCAGGCTTTGTGAAACAGGCAGTAGTTCAGATCTGGCTAGAAAGTGAGAGATTCATTCCATACGTGTTCACACGAATACATGTTTTAGTGACGACATTGACACTCTGCTTGCAAAGATACATATAATTCGGTTCTGCTTAAACGATACCACATACATGTATATACTCGTCATATGGTCAACTTTTGTGTTAAATGGCCTTCATAATAGATACTAATTGCCATTACATACCCATAAATAAAACTTGATCGTATTGACTATTCTAAACGTGTTTTACAATGTGACCTTGGTCGTTTCTATTGACCAATTCCCTCAAATTGTGTGCTTGTCCTGGATTTTCAACTCTAATTTACAGTGGAACCTCTCTAAACAGGGTTTCTGGTTTAGAGATATTCCACCTATGTAAGAGCCCTGAAACACATGCCTGTGTGCATTGAAATCATGTGATATTTGACAGTGACATCTCCTCCTACAGTGGTACCTCTCTAAACAGGACACCCTGGGAGGTCCCCCTATCAGAGGGAGGACACCCTATCAGACTATCATAATTTTTCATTTACGAACATTTTAGTCGCACGAAGTTTAGTGAAACGGCCCCCAGGGGCCCGTTTGACTAACTTCGTACGATAAAAATATTCGATTTTAATTTATTTATTTTTCACATTAACGTGGCTTCATAACGTTATTGTCTCATATATAGAGGATCTGACATGAGTGATGATATTTATTAAACGAGTTTACGGATTTCATAAGAAACGAGGCTATGCCTCGTTTCTTATGAAATCAGTCAACGAGTTTAATACATATAATATTAAATCAACATAAATATTACATTATATTCATTGCATAAGGACATCATCATAATTTGAAGCTGTACTGGATACCTATCATGTTTTCTGCAGCAGCCTAATTTGCACATTCTGATTTGTTTTCAGAAGACGTGGAAATGGTCAATCTGCTGGGGACGGGGTACATAAACAAACCATTTCTCGAAGAAAGCGGCGCTAAAGGTACAGTGGAAAACAGCACTAAACTTACAAATGCCAGTGACATGAACGGTGATACCGGTGATAGTGAAAATGGACGTCCAACCGGCGATACCCAGATTAAAATGCTGCTGTGTCACCCTGACAACGAGCCAATGGAAGCCGCCGTGAATGACGTCTGCCGCCTGATGGCGAAGTTCGGAATCATTCTCGTGAGAGGGCGAGATTCTCAGAACTGGCGTGATTTCGCGGAGTCGGTTGGTACAGACATACACGACGTTGTGATAATAATGTCGCAAAAACTCACCAACTTGTGTCATCACTATCTAGAAAGAAATGAATGCAACCGCGATAAGTTTAATAATCTCTTAAAAGAACGATGTCAGGAGAATAGTCCGTGTGTTGCCTTGGACAAATTGAGAACTATTGTGCAGATGAGGGACCCGGAAGGAAACGACGTGTTTATCCACATAGTATCACTCGGACATGAGACACCAACATGTGAAAACTTTACAGAATCATTTCTGAAAGATCACCAATTTATTTTGCGCTCAAACAGAGGAAATCAGTATTATAAACTCGCGACTGCACAAAGTAATAATTTAGAAACGTCCGTGGATTTAAATCAATCCGAAATTAAGCGGTTAGTATACCATTTATGTACTGACGCGTCATGGACGAGAAACAGCATATCAGAGGCTATTGATAAATTTATTATTTCCGACGATGGCGCATCATTGCAATTTAAATGTCATATGAATGAATTATACAATACTGGTAGCAATCAGGCATTATAATACGACCTACTTTCTAAGCCAATCGCTGGCCAGTATCACGCTCCACTTATTTCACATATTGCAGGATTTAGCCCCAATAAGTTACATACTACCAGCTTTAATGACTACTTGTTTGACAGGAAATTGAAAATTGGAGACTGCATCATAAACCTGGCTAATATAAATATGTTATTGTTTACCCCTCCCTCACATTTAATTCCTTAACAATCTAATATGTGAACAATAACGTACATGTATACTCATCAGTTGTTTCATCAAAATTGCAAAGTATACATATCTAGCAAAGTATACTTTGAGGGAGTAATCATTTATTTTCCCCAAAATGCATTATTTCATATAGAACTAACCACTGCATATTTGATGATTAAAAATATGCAGAATTATTATACTGAATGTATTACATTATCACAGCCAAAATGGCTGTGATAATGTAATACATTCAGTATAATAAAAATTAATAAATTTATCCGTAAATTGAAAATGTATCCCTCAAAGTATACTTTGCTAGATAAGTATACTTTGCAATGTTTGTGAAATAGGCTACAGGTAACCAGTCTACATATATACAACTGACACAGGTTTGTGAAACGAGTTACATTTTACATTTTGACCAGGATTATACAACATTTTGATTGAGCCTGAGCTGTGGGATGTTGAAAGTTGACATACATTTCAGTGTTCTTTTTTTGTATATATACACGTATTTGTACTTGGGCCGGTGGCCTATATAATATACATGAAATAAACAACTTGAACTTACTCATGCGGAATTGAGCTCTGAAATGTATGTCAACTTTTGACATCATCAACTCAGGCTCAGCCAATCAAACAAGTTGAGTTTTAGTTCAAACTTTGAGAGCAAGCAGTGGTGCACATGCACTTATATATTCGTATATATGAGTTAGGGATTATATAATTTGCAGAGAACTTGTACTCGAAAACAGGCAGCTTGATTGGTTGAGACTGAGCACAGCTCAGACTCGGCGAATCAATCTGCCCATTATTTAGTACAGAATTTGCGCATACATGTCCAGATGATGATATGGCCACACCTGTAATGTTACTGGGTGGCGTCATTCCTAAAACGTTCTGAGCACATACTCGAATAATATGCTAGAAACCAAGAATGGCGGCGGGTCGAGGCTTATTCGAAAACGAACTATTTTGGAAATCACCTCCGAAACATAGTCATATGGATTGATAATGACCTAACTAAGAAAACAAAAGTTAGATATTGAAAATCGGTCCAGAAATTGCCAAGTTATTAACGAATTTCTACTCGTTTATGTCTGGATGACATCAGGTAATATTTGTAACATCATAACGTCGTGCCATTTACGTCATATGTCTATGACGTTAGGCATGCACCGATACACTTATAAAACGAAATTCTTGAGGAATATAAAGAATCTACGGTATGACAAATACGTTATTGTAATTCTACAAAGTCAATATGGTGTCATTTTGCCCGTCTGAAACTATATTCCCCCAGGCGGGCAATATATAGAGGATATTCCATCGTACATTTTGAATAGCGGGAAATAATACACGAGTGTGCGTCGGCTTCCGCGTAAGCAAAGAGTGAGCGTAGCGAACTAGTTGCTTCCACGGAAGCAGACGGACACGAGTGTATTATTTCCGCTATTCAAACATGTACGATGGAATATCTTATTTATTACACTGCACGGCGGATATATATGCATATTTGTTTAGATTGTAAGCAAAATAATTGTGCTGTGCGTATGAATAGTTACACACTGACGTGTTTCCCGCGTTGTGTGACGTCAAACTTTTTGAAATCCAAATTACGCAGCTGTTTCTATGAAATAGATATAATTTGAGAGCATGTGTGGAATGTGTTCAATCACATTAACATTGTACATTAGTCGAGACTCTCTCAAAAGTTTCAAATAACTTTATTTTGACTGTAATAAATGAGGGTGCAATTACGGGTGTTCTCTTCACGGTGTATTATTTGTAAGGAGTTTAATGTGGGTTTTCTCTCACAGCGAAACCCATGCAAATAACTTGCAATAGTGTAATCACCATATTGACTGTGTAGAATTACAATAACTTATAATATATTCGGGAAAAAAAGCATTGATTTGTTGGGACTGACTAATTTTGTTTTCAGAATGTTTGACACCTAGTATTAAATGCAGATAGGTACATGTAGGTCACATAATTATGTTGTGCAGATAATTCGCTGTATCGTTGTTTCTTAAAAACAGACGCGGCATTATATGACGTTATTAGATATTAACCCTTTGAACCCGAAATCCCGCTATATCGGTTTATGCAAAAAGTGCAGATCCAGATGAGCCGGCTCGTAACGAGCCGTCTCATCAGGATCTGCACTTTTTGAAAGTAATTTTAATATTTTTGAGAACAAAAACACCCCCTTTTCATAAATGGACGAATCTGAAAATCATTTTGTGACAATTGGATTGGTCGGAACATTAGCATATCACAGTCCATTCCAGTTCCTTAGGGTTGAAAGGGTTAAGACATGCCGTTCGTATCTTCTGACAATCAACGAATGAAATAAGATGATACATAACATACAACATGCTTTGACAGCACTTCAGAATCATTTCCATCCATTGGAAATGATTCTGAAGTGCTGTCAAACCATGTTTTTAAAATATTGTATTTTATTTGTGCTGAGGCTGAAACTCAATAAGAAAACTAAATTAAATAGTTTTTACATGGATAACAATTAGTGCATGTTTTACATTTCTTTTATATTGATTTTCAGGGTCAATGAACAATTTGTTTGTTTTAAATAAACGCTTATTTGGCTCTTATGTGCACCCGTAACGGTTTCTGAGAGCGTTTGAAGAAAAGAACAAGAATACTGATTATGCAAATGTTCATGTTTTAGCCCTTACAATGCTGAATTAATTTTTCTCGTCTGCTGTTTACATTCGATTTTTCTTATTAAAAACATGTTTTGACAACGCTATTGGAAATGATACTAAACTGCTGTCAAACAATGTTTGCATTGGGAAAGAAGATAAATTATAAAACAACAGCAGACGACTATTTACGTTTCCCGCCTGCTAAGGGTTAGATTGCTATTGCCTATTGTGGTCCCTGTAAATACATGTACATTTTGAAGGCCCCTTGGAAGATTAACCTTGGTTAAGTCACAGGTGGAAGACTCGGACATAGGACCCAATAAATGGCTCATTTGAATAACGTTACGCGACCCACCCATATAGTGTCTATTGCACAGAAATTGGTAGTGGGGTAACGGTTTACAAATAATCCATTTATCAGGTCCTTGGTCCGAGTCTTCCACCTGTGGGTTAAATGTGGCTGTGACTGAAGAAATGGGGCTTATGGGATTTGTAACCATGGTAGCTACTGGTCACTGTATCCTGATAATGAGCTGTGTGTATATATTGCTTGTAAGAAGCGTGACAGATGGAATGGCAGTACATACTTATATCCTGATCTGACTGATCTGGATCTACACTGGTCGCAAAACCCCGTAAGCACTATGTCTCCAGTGACATTCACAAATATGTTACTATCAATACATAAAATACTAACTTAGTTAGTTGTATGTGACAAGAATGTAAACCACATTCGCATTGTGAAAAACATATGCTGCAACTGTATCAAAGATGTACATGTAAGTCATTTATGAATCCATGTCTACCAATTCGTGTTTAGCACAGGAGAATTACATCCAAAGAACACGAATATAAGGTTCCACATTATCCAGATGTGGGTAAACGTTTGCCGTGGCACTCTGGAACTGTTTGAACCCGCGGCCGTACTCGGGAACTGTTTGAACCCCACGGCCGTAGGTCGCGGGTTCAAACAGTTCCAGAGTGCCACGGCAAACGTTTATCCACGGTTGGATATGGTCGAACGTTATTGGTACATTTCCGGTGGGAATATCGTGTAATTTGAGCATGTATGCAGTACTTTCGGTACTTTGATAATCCGCTCCATTCATACAGCTGATTTACACATGAATACACGTCGGCCCCGGAATGAGCATTGTCTACAGCCATGGTCAAACAACATGTGCTGTACTTTGAACACGACTGTGAGCGTTGTCAAACAACGGCAGTCATGTAACAATTTGATCTAAACAAATGCAGAAATATATATCTGCCAGTTAAAGATACATGCCCACTCAGTAGGCACAAAATCTTCTTTATAGGAATTAAATGAATGTATAATTGTGTCACTATTCCACCAGTTCTAAAAATTACAAGTGCCCGCTATATATATATATTTAGTAATAATGTATCTATTTTACTGACAGTAAGCCTGTATAAGCTCACCACTGAGCGTATCAGCTAGTAATGGACCCCATACACAAGGTGCATGATCACGTGGTTATAACAACAACAGCAGTGGCTGAAGGTGTTGAAATCTTGAAAGTATTATTTGATATTTTCTTTAAAATGAAACGGATTTTGATGAAATATGGCGTACCAAACGCGTCTTCATGAGCTGCATTTGGTGGTCCAGGGAGTTTGGCACAGACTTACGTCGTTTTTGCGAAGAATGGAGACACAGAAATCGATTCTTCGCAAAAACGACAGAAGTTTAAGCGAAAATACAGAGATCACCAAATGCAGCTTAACAAGACGCGTTTGATGCGCCACATGTCATCAAAATCCGTTACGTAATAAGGACACTATACAAGAATACGTACTTTGAATCAGATGGATTCTGGAAATTTCAGTACTTGTTGTTGTTGTTAGTAACATGTGATCATACACCTTGATACAGTGGTCCCCCGGTCTACATAAAATTACTAAATCATACTGAATAAAGTAATAGAAAATTGCAGCCCAAGCACGCGACATCAAGCAGGACATATAAATGTAAACCACATTAATACACACACATGTTTATAAATTACACCCGAGTTATTTAACCCTTACTACACTGAATTAAATGTTGTCGTCTGCTGGAAATGTTTTATTTTCAATATTTCTCGACAAAAACCTGCTTTTGACAGCACATGAGAATCGTCTCCAATGGAGACGATTCGCATGTGCTATCAAAACCATTTTTTTGTTAAGAATTAAAGCAAAAATGAAAAACAGCAGACGGCAATTTCCGTCAACAACGTAGGAAGGGTTAATAGACCCGACCACACAGCTGCAGACAGACATAGTATCACCAATAGTGTAAGGTTTAATTTCAAGTAAATATATTTCAGTGAGAATAATCATATACATTGTATCATGTAAAAGAATAATATGAAATAATACAAACTTCACTTCCATTGTTGCTGTGTTCATAGTACACTGGCCAAACATTCCATATTTGAATGAAAATTTTCAACACATAGTTAATAATAACTAATTACTAGCTAATACATAATTATTCTATAAATATATGTTGAGCAAGCTAATAAAAACGGCTCTGTCATTGGGAGACAACAATGGCGTGTCACAAGTAACTCCCCATAGAATTACGAGTGCCCCTATACATATATAATCATGTAGTAATATCTATTTTACTGATAGTGACTCGCGGTGGTACCAGGCTATTTTCATATGCAAATGAGGCATACTATTGTTTATTCATTTAAAAGATCAAAAAATAAATACAGAGAATAAATAGTAATGTCCGTTAACATTTTAAGGAAACACAGTTATCGCCCCTGATATCAAATTGGAAATTTACGTCGCATATAAAATGTGTAATAATGCCAATCAATACGTGGGGTAATGGTGAATTAATGTTTATTTTGCCCAAAAATGTCTCGGATGATGTCTCTGATATAAATAACATGTTGTGCCTACTGAGCGGGAATGTACCTTTAAAGTGATTGTGTCTCAGATCTCCAATATGACGTTTTTCATCATGCACAATACATAACATATATCAATCAATCGAACAATTTTATTTGATCATATTCCCAAAAACATGCGTTATATTCAAGTACATGGTATCAGAAATTGATTGCGATAAACAGGGGAGATAATTTGGCTTGGCATATATTGGTATTTTCGCTATACATATACCAATAAGGAAAATTTGTGATTTTTTTGTTATTGTTGTGAATGATACTACAGTGAAACCTCTCTAAACCGGACACCCTGGGAGGTCCCCAGGGTGTCCGGTTTAGAGAGGTTTCACTGTAAATCAGGCATTTGATCATTCTCAGCCATAGTTGTGTGCTATGCGATCATGAAATGTCATTGTCACCTGAGATAAATGACCAAGAAATCCATCACAATAACATCACACGTGTTTTCTTGGTGTCCGGTTTATAGAGGTTCCACTGTACTATGTAAAATTAAATTAAATTAAATTAAATAATTTAGTAAACATGGATTTAAAAATATGTTTAAAATACTGAAAAATAACCTGCGGTGCAAACGCTAGTTCTTGTTCAGTATTGTAAACATTTTATTGTTTACCAATCCCCATGTATTGTTGCCGACTGATATGTACAGTCATGTTCGGATATACGATAAACGTACAGTAGAACCTCTCTAAACCGGACACCGAAAAAACACGTGTTTGTCTATAGTTTGGTTGGTTTCACTGGCATTCATGTCTGATGTTATTGTCTGTTCATGATTGCAAAGCGATTGAAGGACTCGTACTCCATGATGACAGTGGAACCCCTCTAAACCGGACACCCTGGGATACCCCAGGGTGTCCGGTTTAGAGGGGTTCCACTGTATAGGAGTGTCATATTCTGTTTCATCTCGTCCAATGATTATCTCAGCTACAAGATTTGCCTACGATATGGTTATCCAGTGGAGAGGTATCGTAGCAGGGTAGCAAGTTTGTTTCTACTGTCTGTTCCACGTTTTGCTGCCGACGAACCTTTGGCTATTAAACCTACAACATATTTAAATGTAAGTACTTTTGTATCAATAACAAAAAAGTCACCCTCCCCAAAAAAAAATTAACATGGGGGGCTAAAAATATATATTTTTTTAAATTTCTGTTTATTTGTGGACCGATTTTCAAAATCTAACTTTTGTTTTCTTAGTTACATCATTTTCAAGCTATCTCGCCAGGTTTCGGAGTCAATTTCCAAACTTTTTCTTTTTTTGATTCTTCAGGATAAAAAAACGAAAAGTTTTGGAAATTGACTCCCCATGTTAAATTCCCATAGGAATATCGTTTTTGTGTTATTGATGAAAAAGCACTTACTTTTAAATATTTATTTACATTTAATGTGTTTAATGGACCAAATGTTCGTCGGCAGCAAAACGTGGAACAAACAGTAGGCTTATCTGAGACCCAGTGCCTTTAATGCATATATATTATGTTACTGATGTTTGTTTTATTTGTTATTGTTGATTGTGTTCTATTTTATGTACAATCCTAATAAACAATGTTCTCTATAAATTGTATGCGAGTTTACTTTACTGCCAATCTGAATTGTATATAGTACACCAGTGCCCCTGTAACGTGAGCCCCTTAAGTCCGTGAAAACCTTCAGCCTAGCCAAGCGGCTTAAGGGGCTCACGCTGGGGGGTGTGAGCCCCGTAAGTCCGTGAAAACCTTCAGCCTAGTCATAGCGGCTTCTTAAAGGGCTCACGCTGGGGGTGGGGGGGGGGGGGGGGGGGAGAGAACTTTAAGCCCGTGGAAACCAATTTGTTGGTATATACACAATATGAAGAATGGTAACGATGATATTACGCAATATGCACACCGCGTACCGTAGTTCTTCTACCAAATGGCGTATATTTATATGAATGTGCCGATATGTAACCGACCGTGAGAAGTTGAAGCCTGTCTGTAAACTAATCTATAATCGGTGGCTTTGCAAACCCCTTTGTTGGTATATACCCAATGTGCCTATTAATAATGATATTATGCAATATGTTCCAATATAAGGCAAAAAAAAAAACGTGAAATATATGGGACTGATTTCAATTTTCACGGCGGGGACAAAAGCACCCGGCCATGAGTAGTTTCAGCCTGTCCGTAAACTTGATATATAGAGAACACATCGGTATTTGTTCACACCCCTGTGTTGGTATATACCCAATGTGCCTATTACTAATGATATTATGCAATATGTACCAATATAAGGCAAAAAAAAACGTTAAATATATGGGACTGATTTCAATTTTCACGGCGGGGACAAAAGCACCCGGCCATGAGAAGTTTCAGCCTGTCCGTAAACTTAATATATAGAGAACACATCGGTAATTGTTCACACCCCTGTGTTGGTATATACCCAATGTGCCTATTAATAATGATATTTTGCAATATGTACCAATATAAGGCAAAAAAAACGTGAAATATATGGGACTGATTTCAATTTTCAAGGCGGGACAAAAGCACCCGGCCATGAGAAGTTTCGCCTGTCCGTAAACTTGATATATAGAGAACACATCGGTAGTTTTTCACAACCATTTGTTGGTATATACCCAATGTGCCTATTAATAATGATATTATGCAATATGTTCCAATATAGGGCAAAAAAAAAATGAAATATATGGGACTGATTTCAATTTTCACGGCGGGGACAAAAGCACCCGGCCATGAGAAGTTTCAGCCTGTCCGTAAACTTGATATATAGAGAACACACATCGGTATTTTTTCACACCCCTGTGTTGGTATATACCCAATGTGCCTATTGATAATGATATTATGCAATACGTACCAATATAAGGCAAAAAAAACGTGCAATATATGGGACTGATTTCAATTTTCACGGCGGGGACAAAAGCCGCACCCGGCCATGAGAAGTTTCAGCCTGTCCGTAAACTTGATATATAGAGAACACATCGGTATTTGTTCACACCCCAGTGTTAGTATATACCCAATGTGCCTATTAATAATGATATTATGCAATATGTTCCAATATAAGGCAAAAATAAACGTGAAATATATGGGAATGATTTCAATTTTCACGGCGGGGACAAAAGCACCCGGCCATGAGAAGTTTCAGCCTGTCCGTAAACTTGATATATAGAGAACACATCGGTATTTTTTATTTTCACACCCCTGTGTTGGTATATACCCAATGTGCCTATTAATAATGATATTATGCAATATGTACCAATATAAGGCAAAACAAACGTGAAATATATGGGAATGATTTCAATTTTCACGGCGGGGACAAAAGCCGCACTCGGCCATGAGAAGTTTCAGCCTGTCCGTAAACTTGATATATAGAGAAACACATCGGTATTTTTTCACACCCCTGTGTTGGTATATACCCAATGTGCCTATTAATAATGATATTATGCAATACGTTCCAATATAAGGCAAAACAAAAACGTGAAATATATGGGACTGATTTCTTTTTAATTTTCACGGCGGGGACAAAAGCACCCGCCCATGCGATTTTCAGCCTCCTAAACTTGATATATAGAGTTTCACATCGTATTTTTTCACACCCCTGTGTTTTGTAAATATACCCAATTGTGCCTATTAATAAGATATTATCAATAGTTCCAATATAAGCACAGTGAAATATATGGGACTGGATTTCATTTTTCACGGCGGGGACAAAACCCGCCATGAAAGTTCAGCCTTGGTCCCGTACTTATATATATAGAACAACATCGTAGTTTTTTCACACCCCTAGTGATTTATATACCCAATCCTATTTAATGATATTATGGCAATATGTACCAATATAAGGCAAAAGAAACGTGCAATATAATGGGACTGATTCAATTTTTATCACGCGGGGACAAAAGCCGCACCCGGCCATCAGAAGTATCAGCCTGTCCGTAAACTTGATATAAGAGAACACATCGGTAATTTTTTTCACACCCCTGTGTGGGTATATACCCAATGTGCCTATTAATAATGAAATATTGCAATAAGTTCCAATATAGGCAAAACAAAACGTTGAAATATAAGGGACTGATTTTCAATTTCACGGCAGGGACAAAAGCACCCGCCCATGAGAAGTTTCAGCCTGTCCGTAAACTTGATATATAGAGAACACAATCGGTATTTTTCACACCCTGTGTTGGTATATACCCAATGTGCCTCTTGATAATGATATATGCAATATGTACCAATATAAGGCAAAGAAAACGTGCAATATATGGGACTTGATTCAATTTTCACGGCGGGGACAAAAGCCGCACCCGGCCGATCAGGAAGTTCAGCCTGTCCGTAAACTTGATATATAAAAGAGAACACATCGGTATTTTTCACACCCCTTGTGTTGGGTATATACCCAATGTGCCTATTATATGATATATGCAATATGTTCCAATATAAGGCAAAAAAAAAAAAAAAAAACGTGAAATATATGGGAATGATTTCAATTTCACGGTGGGGACAAAAGCACCCGGCCATGAGAAGTTTCAGCCTGTCCGTAAACTCAAACAAAACAGGCAATATATGCACAAAAAGCAACCGGCCATGAGAATTTTAATCGGTAGTTTTGCAAGCCCCGTGAACATACCTGATCATGGGCACTGTCGGGTCCGATGGGAAATATGCATGCTTACTCTCAGGTCAGATGCTGATTGATGATTAGATATCACATAATATGGGAATTCACCGAATAAATAAACTTCCGGTAAGTATGAATGCCGATCGTTAAATTACCCTTCGCTGCTCCCTCCTACCACTCAAAACAAAAATGTGATCTAGGCTTCGGCGACAAGTCTGGGTATGGAAGGTTTACAACCCGATTCCCACAACGAACGGACCTAGGCATATAAAGACATTAAATATACATTAGATATACCTAAAATAATTCATAAGTGAACAAAAATGGCCACATTATCTTACATATTTTAATGAAATATTTGGTGGCCATTTTTTTCCCCACTTATGGATGATTTTTTAGGTATATCTTATGCATATTTAATGTATTTATATACCTAGGTCCGTTAAGTTAAATTCTTTCGTATAGCAAAATCACATCATGAGTAAATCATACACAACGATAAATTTCACTATTTCACATCCCAGTGTGGTACGTTTTCACCCTTTTGTTTTGACCCGGGTACATTTTGACCAGAACCCAAAATATCTCATTATATAAATGGGTTTTATACGGCAAATAGTAAGAACAAAAGGGTGGCAAGATTTACCCAAATCTACCCAAATCTACTCAAATCTTCATATAATTACTATATGTGTCAATACAAATAAGCTATACACATCTTACTAACGATGTTTGGACTGTACTTACATAATGTATGTCATTAATTTGCTCATACCAGGGCCCATTTTAATGTTTTGATGCAAAATGGAAATATTTGTATATGAAATAAAGGGAGAGTACCGCGATAAACTTAATACTAGGAAGCCAAGGAAGATAATCCACTTTATAATGGCTAAACATGCAAAATGGGAATGATTATTTTTAATTGAAATACAAATACAAAACTGTAGAACCTCTCTAATGTTGACATACAAGGAGACAGTGTGAATGTGTCGACCGTATACTGGCCGTTTTCGCCCGCCAGGACGAGTAGCCATCTTGTACATAATCACTTGCTGAGGCTATACCTCTAGGGAAATTTGTGCAAATCACAGTCTGATCAGGGTCTACACCTGATTTTCCAATCTTGTACATAATCAATGTATACCATATACAAGAAGCAAGCCGCGTGTCGCCCGCCAGGACGTGTAGCCACCTTATAACAATCACATGTTGAGGCTATACATTCTAGGGGAAATTTGCAATCACAGTCTGATCAGGGTCTACCCGGTTACCCATTTTATGCATAACCACTTGTTGAGGCTATACATGTAGGGGAAATATGCATTCACAATCTAATCAGGATCTACACAGTTTCCCATATTGTACATAATCGACTATATATAACGAGCTACCCCACTAAAATACACTGTGTTCTGGTCAATACAATATAATATTGGGCTTTGTCTACATAGAGGTGTGAAAAACATTCAAGCTATTTGACAAGATATACAAACCATACACAAATTTAAAAATATATATATTGCATGCATATTATGGTTCATTTTCATCAATGTTCTTAATACAAGATCGTTTATTATTGTTATTGTAGATGAATATTAAGAATATTTATATATATATATATATAGCAACTCCGTAAATTAAATTGCAATAACTAAACTATTATTTTCAGGAAATGGTGTGGTGTTACAAGTGATAGAACAAGACATAGCAAAGTATCTGTGCCTCATATTTTCATGAGAACAATTCCAACAAATTCAGTCGTGTTGAAATTTCTGGCCAAAAATAGGTGGGTGGGGTAACGTTGTGAAAAATTAATTAAACACATCTGATGCGGTTACTGCATTTTTATTGTGGCGCGCGATTTGTACTTCATTTGCGAGTATTTTTCAATACTTGTCGCAAGAGTCTCCTTAACTGATTGTGAGAGGCGGTGATTTTTATAAGTCACGCGCCGCCCTCAGAAAAGCAGTCAATTTTGGATATTTTCAACCGTCCCGTGATGCCTTAAATGTACATGCCCACGCAGTAGGCACAAAATGTTCTTTATAGGAATTAAATAAGTGTATAATTATGTCACTATTCCACCAGTTCTAAAAATTACGAGTGCCCGCTATACAAATATAATCATTTATTAATTATCAATTTACTGTTAGCGAAGCGCGACGGTAACAGTCTATTTTGATAATGTGCGGGGACGACGACTTTCACATCACGGCTTGTGGTGCGCATGCACAGTATACTACGTGCGCCAGCACAGTATACTACGTGCGCCAGTAGGCTTCCCAATATGTAAACAAGAATATCAACATGTCGAAACGTCCAGGACGGAAATTGTATGAAACGCCGTCGGCCAAAAAAAGGCGAAATGTCTGAGGGACAGGCAGTACAGAGAGAGAGTGATTAATATTGGCGACCATATCACCAAATGGAAAGAGTTACGTGGAGATTTAGATCTGGACTCGAACCGAGATTTTTCTTCTCAACTTCCGATACTTCACTGCGCATGTCAAAGATGTGATATGATTGACCGTGTTACGTGACGCGTATTGGTAAAAATAGCACGAGGTCGGAAAATACCCTTTCTGGTCGCGGCATATAAAATGCGATTTAACACCAATTAACACGCGCCGTAATTAAAAATAACTCGTTAGTGGGTAGACAAATGGCTCATATAATGCACGACAGAAAATGAAAAGTAGAAGTACAGTGTAACCTGCTGCGTGGGCATGTACCTTTAAGGGAAAAGTCTGATTGTTCAAGGTGTCATATTTCACCTCTAACCAGTATTGTTTGACAGAAGAATATTTCCCAAGATAACATCCAGCAGTTTTAGTTGACTGCACTCAAATATGCAGGGTTCAGCAGGGCTGGAGGTAAGCATGGTATTTTGCAGTCGATACACGGAAAGGAAACTTCGCGTTTCGCCATTTTGGGGGTAGGCGATATCCGCGCCCCATTTCGACAGCAGCTTTCATTTTGTACATTTTTTTTTTGGTTGCGTTTTAACGTAAAATTGATGAAATTAGCAATATAGAGCGAGACGAGCAATTTCGGGGAAAAAACATGTTCCCTTAAGGTCTCACGGGACAGTGGGCGGCTAGCTTTAAAAAGGGGGTGGACGATTTTCTATATACTTCACTACCGACCCTGTAAGTTACACCAGTGTGTCTAGAAAAATAGGTTTATGAATATTTCTTGACTTTGGGAGGCTTGACTAGGTGTATTTTCTTTAGAGTATTTCATAATTCTACGAAACTGAATGTTAGCTCCGGTTGATTTTGACATCTTGGAAAATGGCGCATGCTATTCTGTCTCGACGGTACGATTTCGCGTCAGAATTTAAGGTATTTTTCGGGCATCTGTAGCGAAAATTTGAGGTGGTTATGACCCCGCTTTGGAATCATTTTCAGGAAATGGTGTGGTGTTACAAGTCATAGAAAAAAACATAGCAAAGTATCTGTGCCTCATATTTTCATGAGAACAATTCCAACAAATTCAGTCGTGTTGAAATTTCTGGCCAAAAATAGGTGGGTGGGGTAACGTTGTGAAAAATTAATTAAACACATCTGATGCGGTTACTGCATTTTTATTGTGGCGCGCGATTTGTACTTCATTTGCGAGTATTTTTCAATACTTGTCGCAAGAGCCTCCTTAACTGATTGTGAGAGGCGGTGATTTTTATAAGTCACGCGCCGCCCTCAGAAAAGCAGTCAATTTTGGCTATTTTCAACCGTCCCGTGATGCCTCAGTTTTACGCCATTTTGATTTTGTTGTTGTTGTTTTTTAATAGGGCCGCTTAGCACGTACAGCTATGGATTTTTTTTTAATAAATGGTTCCCACGAAATAACAATTCGTTCCCTCAATTTAACAATTCTTTCCCTCGAATTAACAATTCGTTCCCACGATAGAACAATTCGTTCCCTCGAATTAAGAATTCGTTCCCACGAAATGACAATTCGTTCCCACAATTTAACAATTCATTCCCTCGAAACGAATTGATATTTCATGGGAACGAATTGTTAAATTGAGGGAACGAATTGTTAATTTGTGGGAACGAATTGTTAAATTGAGGGAAAAAATGCTATTTCGTGGGAACGAATTAATAAAAAAAAATGTATACATCCCCTGCGGGGCTCCGTACACACGTCATAGCCGCTTGTGAAAATGGACTTTATGATATGGGCAGCAAATTCAATATAGGGTTAACTGTATTGTAATTTTGAAATTTGCGGCGTATATCAGAAGATGATAGGTCGGAAAATCTGATATCATTTTCTGATATACGCCGCAAATTTCAAAATTACAATGCGGTTAACCTATTTCTAATGCACTCCTTTACTACTGGCGTAGGAATACATATTGAAATAATTTGCGACCGTTCATCAACAATGATTGTCGATTATGGGCATTATGCTCATCCTAATTGTTCTCATGTGCTGCCAAAATATGTTTCCATAAAACATGATAAATAATATGATGATAATACAAGAAAGCAGAAGTCAAGTTCATGTTCCTGCTCTGTGGGGATTAAGACTATTATTAGAGAAGATAAGCCTTACAAGTTACCTATATTTGTTTATCTTTAGTACGTATACTGCTCTACAAAATTTGCAATTGTTCTGATACAGTATGGATACATGTGTTCTGATACTGTACTGTACAACGGGGAATGTCTAATAGTACCTCTGTGCACGAGTAATATATATGTATTTAATGGCTGGAGTTGTCTCCCATTCTCGTGTAGACGGCCTGTCTGCTAGTTCAAGCAGGCTGCTGCACGAGTGCGACGATACAAAGCCAAGCATCGCTCACGACATATCATTCGAGTGAAAATGTATATATGAAAGTAAAACTGTTGACATGTCCTTGTGTACACGCAGGTAGAACACAATAATTTAAACCCACCATCATAACACACTGTATTTGAACTAAATAATGTTTTGTTAAGGTAGGTCTCGACTCATATAGCTTGCTGGCACTCGACTTGGCATCGCTTACTTGGCTATAAACAGTTGTCTATTTTTAATGAAAAGTAACCATAGATTGGCTGGGATGGTGTTATGATGAGCCGTGTGCCAGACTCGCCCTATCTGTCCGGGCCTGTTTTTCCTACAATGTTCTTCTTAGTTTGAGATTAATTACGCTAAATATTGATCATATGGTAACTGCCTGTGTGTGTTCGGGGGGGGGGGGGGGGGGTGTGCTTTTGGCTCGAGGAATCCGTATGACTCTTTGTGGCATGCGGGTTCCTGCGAGCGAAAACCATCTCCTGCCCTATACATGCAGCAATACATTTAATGGTATCGTATCTGCACTTGTATCATACTTGTGATATAACTTTTGTATGTAACTAGGAACATGTCATGTTCACGTTACGAAAAAATAAAAATCTTGAATCTTGAATCCTAGTGGCACGTTTTCCGTTTTATAGGCAATTATATAAATTTGCGGAATAAAGTTTCCGCTTCGCGCATTAAAATATAGCAATTTGTCCCGTCAACACAGTGCGTATGTGCCGTGAAACACGGTGCCGTGAAACAGTCCTGTCAATACGACCTAAGGACTGCGTATGAATATGTGCGGTTGTCGTACTGGTCGATTCTCCTATTTTGAAGATGCGGCTGGGGTTATTTTTTTGCATTTTAAAGCTATTTGTAGATGCTGACGGGATAACTAGAATAGTAGGTTAGTGCCGTGAATGGGAAAAAATATCTAGCGCGGCACGGAAACGGGATGTGCTCGACAGAGCCTCGCACATCCCGTTTCCTAAGCCTTGCCAGATATGTTTTCCCATTCACGGCACTAACCTACTATTCTCTATATGCGGTGTGGTGCACATACTTGTAAGAGCTATCCTTTTCTTTCTTTCTTTGTTATGTCATTTGTTTCTGTTGTTCAGCCAATACAAATAAAATGGAATCGCGAACAGTGCAGATCCTGATCAGACTGTGCGGATGCACAGGCTGATCTGGATCTACACTGGTCGCAAAAACCCATAAGCCCCATTTCTCCAGTCACAGCCACAGCCTTGCCAGATATATTTTCCCATTCACGGCACTAACCTACTATTCTCTATAATCTGCAGGGCGCTCACGTTCATTTGTCGCTATATTTGTTTGTATTGAGAGAACATTCTACAATATGATATAAACATATTATGATAAACTCATCTAATAATGTATGTATTCGCGAATTTTTTAGGTCACTGTCCACGAATTAGAAAGTAAACAAAGAACGCTTCAAACGCAAAAATGGGAATACTACTAGAGCAATGTAATGTAATTCGAGTTATGTACTCAGAACTATGCTCATACCAGCAATCGAACAGGTAGTCATGCGGGGAGTCGGCGTGACGTATCACTAGTCACGTGACCCGATATGTTTGGGGGTTACTCCATACATTTCGCTATATAATACATCATTTTTATGCCAGACTATTTCACATTTAGAACTACGAAAATACTAAATGGTGATAAGAATACTTTTTAATGACAATTTAACGTTATAAATCTGCATTTAAAGTTGATTTAGCGATTGGAATTTAGTTGTTTGAAGCGTTCAGAAATGATTAAATTGCATAGTAAAACAGGTAATAATTCCCCTTGCACTCTTCACGAAAACGAGGCGAGGTGGTGCAGGTGCGCGAAATTGACGAACTCTCCAGAATGTCGGTGACGACAGCAATACACGTCAGTGACAGAATGGCGAACAGCGTAGTCCCTGATTAGACTGCGCGGATTCGCAGGCTGATATGGGTCTACTCTGGTCGTAAAAGCCGTAAGGTATCTTTTCTCGGCCGACTGTCTATGTCAGTCTGGGGCCCGTTTCACTAAACTTCGTACGACTAAAATGTTCGTAAGTACAAATTTAGGATCATCTGGAAATTTCAATTGATGGATTTACATGTATTGAGCATAGGCTGCATATGCATCCTATGCTCAATACATGTAAATTTAATGTTAATGTGAAATTTACAGACTATCATAATTTTGGTCTTACGTACATTTTAGTTGTGCAAAGTTTAGTGAAACGGGCCCCAGACTGACATAGACAGTCGGCCGAGAAAAGATACCTTACGGCTTTTACGACAAGCGTAGTCCCAGATCAGCCTGCGCATCTGCGCAGTCTGATCAGGGACTACGCTGTTCGCCATTCTGTCACTGACGTGTATTGCTGTCGTCACCGACATTCTGGAAGTCGTAAACGTTGGTCGTAAACGCCGTTACGTACCTTTTCTAAGCCGACTGTCCAAGCCAGGTCCAATTTCACAACTGTATGTGGTCGTATTGTCTTCAGCATTGTACGTTCTGCTCATTTAGGTCAGTTTATCATTGTTTATACGTGTACCCCTTATCTAATACACATAAACACATTCCATTGTCAAAAATCCTTCTATTGTTATATTGTGTGCAAACCTTATAGTGACAATATTTTCTGTTTTGTTTGTGCATGTTGTTCATTTTATTATTTTGACAGGACTACGATTTGTTGATCAGGAGTTAGATGGCTGAATTTCATATTACATGTATGTATTACTTTGAAATCGGTGACATGAGTATATTGTGTAACTTCTTAACGTGTTTTTCTTATAATTTGAGAACTACTACTTAGTACTACTGGTATAGAAACTGAACAACACTTTTATAAAAAAACAACAACAGAGTCTAAACTAAATTATCAAGGTGTATAATCACGTGGTTACAACAACAACAAGTACTGAAACTTCCAGAAGCCCTCCGATTCAAAGTACGTTTTATTTTATTTTGTCCTTCTATGTGAAATATGGCGCATCAAACGCATCTTGTTAAGCTGCATTTGGTGGTCTCGATACTTTGGCACAAACGTCTGTCGTTTTTGCGAAGAATCGATTTCCGTGCCGAACTCCATGGACCACCAAATGCAGCTCATGAAGACGCGTTTGCTGCGCCATATTTCATCCAAATCCGTTTCCTGTTAAGGAATATGTCAAATAATACTTACTTGTTCGCCATTACATCGATGAAACACCCGTCATGCTTCTATCTAACACGCAGATCGTTATCAATAGCCGATTTCATCAACATTGCAAAGTATACTTTTCTCGCAAAGTATACTTTCAGGGAGTAATCATTTACTTTTCCCAAAATGCATTATTTGATACAGAACTAACTACTGCATATATTTGATGATTAAAAGTATGCAGAATTATTATAATGAATTTATTACATTATCACAGCCAAAATGGCTGTGATAATGTAATAAATTCAGTATAATAAAAATTAATAAATTTATCATAAAATGTAAAAGTTCTCCCTCAAAGTATACTTTGCAATGTTGATGAAATCGGCTACTGGCTACAGGTGAGTGATATTTGAGCGGGAGCTACACTGGTCATAAATCTCATAATCCCCATTTCAAGTATCCAGTCACATCCACCCGTGTATCAGATTTAAAGGAGAGTTTGCACGTTAAAGAACCGGAGGGGACTATTCTAATAAGCATGTGTTTGATGAGAATTATCGAATACAATAAATAAACAGCAGACGACAAAATGAAATTCAGCATTAGAATAACTACATGCAATTACTTAGTATGGTTCTGCAAAGCCTTCTGAGTGCATGCTCCGGGTGCATGCTCGGGGTTGGCGATTTCGAGCGGACGAAGCTGAGCATAGCTCATAGCTCAGCTTTGGACGGTCGAACTTGCTGATGTCGATCGTGGGAACGGACCGTGTGCTCGGAGAGCTGGATATCACGGTAACTACATGGTATTCACATCGTGGGCCGAAGTATGATACAAATGCATTATAGTTTGGCACGCATGTTGAATATGCATGTATTTATTAGTGAATCAATACATACTTCACCACTGTTTGTCGTCTTGTGATAAATATTTTGTTGTATTATATTGTATGCTCAAGGGCCAGTAGGTCTATTGCTGAATAAACATTACATTAACCTCCATACAACAGCCGGTTTTGCGTCTTCCCATGGGTGGCTGTTGTAGAGAGGTTGCACTGTATTCGCTGGGTTTTCGTTGTGGAATTACACACTATAATAGTAAAGCAGTGTGACCTTTTATTATTAATGAAATAAGTCTTCAGACTTAATATGTTTAAAAGTAGGTCTTCAGTAAAACGTGGAACAGACAGTGGGTTTAACTTTAATTGCCTGATCGAGTACTGAATAGCATATATTTAAACAGTATAATTGCTCTTTATAAAAGAAGTGACCCGGTTCTAAGTAAATGATCTTACACATAATGATATCGCGGCAAGTTTAGCCTCATATCACTGCGCATCAGGAACTGCACTCTTCTGCTTTTTTTAATTTCGCAAACATTGTTGATAACACTATCGAACACTTTGCTATCTTACCAGGCATACGGGCATGCTACCTTAATCAGTGCATACAGTGAGCATTTTTCTGGTGGCTGGTCATATAACTGAACGCACATTTCATAAATATGTTAATGGAATTATAATTAAAATAACCAGAGCAAATGCGCAGATAAAATCCGACCCACGTGTACTGGTTAGAGGATACCAAAATGGTGCGAAATCACACAGGGGGTATACAAAAATAATCCGGTATAAAAAAATAGTACGGGTGTTTTGAGATCACAGACACCGTTTGCTTGCAAATCTTGATCCATTACTACCCAGTTTCACTTGAGGAACATCTTTTTCGGGTGCTTTTAACACCAGTTTTCAGCATATTTGTAGCATTTAAAAGAAAACACTGAACCTGTCGGTCACGTGATGTAAACAGAGTTTCCGTGGCCAAAAAATGTAAACAATATTGGAGGATATGACAAGGTTGGATTTTTCTTTCTTTGGAGTAAGTGAACCAATTGTTTAGTTCATGCAGAACCAGTACAGACTGGCTGTAGGTCATGTACAAGTGAGTCCCACAGCGTCCATACGAATAGTGAAAGTAGGAGAGACTGACCTTATTGGATGGCATTCGGTTAAATTATATAGTAAAACTATTTAGAGGTGTCTAACATACAGGGGCGGATTCAGCATTTGGGGAACGGGGGGAGTTTGCGAAGGTAACTCTTGCAATCTACTCCCGTACCGTCCGTAGCTAGCTACGGACGGTACGGGAGTAATTGCAAGAGTTACCGTTCGCAACTAGGGGGTTGTCCTATTTTTGAGTTCTTCGAAATGCACTTTCATGTATCTTACGGCATTTAAATTCAGACTCCAACTGGTCGTAAACTGTGATCTATGTAAACTCCGTGGCTGAACGGGGAGGGGTGGGGGTTGCAACCCTGGTGTATTGAATACAATAGTTGTCAAGGCTGGTGAGCACGCCGCACCATATACAGGTATTTAGTGAGATTTTACGATGACAATGTTCCACAACAATGACTATCTATAGAATGTTAGGGCGATTGGATAAAGTACGTTACACATTCCTGATATATAAGCCCGCGTCTCCCTACCATGTTCAAATATCTCTGCAACTACTACGTTTTGTTGCCGACGAACTTTTGACTATTAAACTATTAAATATAAAATATTTATCTGTAAACTTTTGGCTATTAAACACATTAAATCTAAACCCTCCCCGTTATTTTTTAATTTGATGAAATTCCATAAAATATTGATTTTAGTGCAAAAAAAACACGAAGGAGGGTGACCAGAAGGGTCGAAAAACGAAAACAATTGGAATGACTCCCAAACCTGGTTTATTAGATAGCTTGGAAATGATGTAACTAAGAAAACAAAAGTTAGATTTTGACAATCAGTCCACAAAATAAAAATTTATTTAACAAAATATACTTTTAGCCCACCCCCCCCCCCCCGCCCCCCCCCACCCCCCCCCGCCCCCCCCCCCCCCACCCCCCCCACCGCTTTGTTAAATTCCCATAGCAAAGCAAAATCATTTTTTTCGCAAAAAAATCAATATTTTATGGAATTTCATCAAATAAATGTTTTTGGGGAGGGTAACTTTTTTGTTATTGATGAAAAAGTGCATTTAAATATTTTTTAGATTTAATGTGTTTAATAGCCAAATGTTTATCGACAGAAAAACGTGAAACAGACAGTAGTGCAATCTTGATGGGATACAGAGAATACCAGGTTAGGCTCGGAAACGGTAGGAATTCCTTGACAAGCCTCGGAATTCCTACGCGTTTCCTAGCCTTGCCTGATAAACTTAATATCAAAAGACAGTAGCCTTGTATTCTATGTATCAGGTAACGTTTCATGCGCGAAAATGACCACAAATGACGTCGTTATCTATGGACAGAAACGCGGACTTGTTTACGTTGCGTCATTACACATACGCCATTCGGTAACGTCACGTGACGTCATTCGACCAATGGAACGTCAGTTTTCACTTCGTTGTATCCCGGATGTTTGTATCAGGGCAATGCCTGATACAACGATATGTTATCAGCCAGTACGTATTCGGTCAATACAGGGCAGGTTACATGATAAAAAGCGTAGACACTTTGAGTGACGATATAGCATCGCCTGCCGATAACGCCGGCTAAATCGCTGTATCGGTTTCGGTGTTACATAAATGTAAGTTATCTCGAATTAACTCCTAAACGGATACAGCTACGATTACGGCGTCAACTTCCAGTTATACCGTGTAATGTGTATGCAGTGTATGCACGTTCTAACATCAAAATTGCACAGTAGCTGCTGGGATATTATAGGAATGAATGGCCTTTTTGTGGAATTTATCGGGGTATAAACTTGGAAAAGTCGCGGGAATACTGGACTATGCTCAATAAATGTAAATCCAATAATTGTATACAAAGAAACATTGTCAATGTGAAATTTACAGACTATCATAATGTTTGACTTACGAACATTTTAGTCGTACGAAGTTTAGTGAAACGGCTCCCTGCTATAAAGCTTACCAGACTGGCTGACGCTTTCCCAGTTATTCTTGTTCGTCTTCCTAGTAGTATGGCTTCTTCCTGTAATACATTATAGAAATGAATGGCCTTTTTGTGGAATTTATCAGAATATAAACTTGGAAAAGTCGCGGGAATACTGGACGAAGGCCGGAAGGCCTCGTTCAGTATTCCCGCGACTTTTCCAAGTTTATACCCCCGATAAACTCAACAAAAAGGCCATTCATTCCTTATAATTCCAGCATTTGAAATAAATTCATCAAGAAAATGTGTTTATTTTCCGTTTTCTTAAGAATTATTTTAACTGCGCCTGGCGATTACGAAAAGTACTTCAGCATGGGAGTTTACTGGGATATAAATTTTGGACAGAGACTTGCTACGGGCCAATCAAATGTTAGGGAATTGTGTAAATGTTTTTTGTGCTGGAATTACTCTGTAGGCACAAAATGTTCTTTATATCAGAGACATCATCTGATACATTTTCTGGCAAAATAAACATTCATTCACCATTACCCCACGTATTGATTGACATTATTATACATTTTATATCAGACGTGAATTTCCACACTAATATCAGGGGCGATGACCGTGTTTCCTTTCAGGTGACACATTTAATTAGCATAAATATTTAAAATAAATATCATGCCTTATTTGCATATGAAAATAGCTTGATACTACCGCGAGTGACTATCAGTAAAATACATATTACTACGTGATGATATATGTATAGCGGGCACTCATAATTTTTAGAACTGGCGGAATAATGACATAAGTATACACTTGTTTAATTAATATAAAGAACGTGTTTGTTTTTTGCATCGACTCAGGTCATGGGCATGTACATTTAAGAAAACGTTAGTAGAAGCGGTCTAAAATAGCAGGAACATATGACACTCATTGCCCGCCACTGTGATTCTACACCAGTGAGTGTAATCGGGTTTCTGTCGATAAGGACAAGACTTAGTATGGACAAGCATATATATGTATGTACATATTATGTTTAGTAATTTCTCCTATTGTGGGTAAATAATATACATTTGTATGTGGTGGTTATTTAGATAGACATGGAACGTAACAGGACACGGACAATGAGAAGGATAAACACATTAAGAGGTGAAATGGAATATAGTACACACTTTATTGCAAAGTGAAGGTGCGATCAAGTAATAGAGAATAGTAGGTTAGTGCCGTGAATAGGAAAAAATATCTGGCAAGGCTCAGGAAACGGGATGGGCGAGGCTCTGCCGAGCACATCCCGTTTCCGTGCCGCGCCAGATATTTTTTCCCATTCACGGCACTAACCTACTATTCTATTTATCCCGTCAACACCTACAACTGGCTGTAAAATGCAAAAATTGTATTGACTGGATATCAAAAATGTTTCACGGCACCGTGTTTCACGCACATACGCACTGTGTTGACGGGATAAAGTACACACTTTATTGCAACGTGAAGGTGCGATCAAGTAATACAGATATTCAATCACGGGTACTACGCTATTTTGCTATTTATTCTTTGAAAAACAATGGTATAATTCGCCCTACTTTCTAAGCCAATCGCTTTCCAGTATCGCGCTGCGCTGATTTCTAGTATTGCAAGGTTTAACCCCAATAAGTTACATATTACTAGATTTAATGATTACGTGTTCGACAGGAAATGAAAAATCAATACTCGGATATGATTCTGCATTGTAAACCTCTCTAATTATACGTATGTTATTGTCGCTCCCGCTCCCATGTATTTAATTCTTTAACAATCCAATATGTGAACAATAACCTCTTACTATAATTCACACCTGGGGGCCGTTTCACTAAACTCCTTAAGTCTAAAATGTTCGTAAGTGCAAACTTATGATAGTCTGTAAATTTCACATTTACCTTGTTTTTGTGTAAACAATTATTGGTTTTACATTTATTGAACATAGGCTGCACATGCAGCCTATGTTCAATAAATGTAAATCCATCAATTGAAATTTCCAGACGATCCTAAATTTGCATTTACGAACATTTTAGTCTTACGAAGTTTAGTGAAACGGCCCCCCGGTGCCAAGTGGTCTGTAGCGGATTTCACCAAAATTGCAAAGTATACTTATGTAGCTAAGTATACTTTGAGGGAGTACTCATTTATTTTTCCCGAAATGCATTAGTTCATATCGAACTAACGACTGCACATAGTTGATGATTAAAAGTATGCGGAATTACTACACCGAAAATATTACATTATTAAACCATTTCCATAATACAATAATGTGATTAATGTGCAAATAAAACAAATATGGAAAACACGTTAGTTTATCAGTACATCTTAAATGTATGATTATGTGCTTATGCAATAAATAATTAATATGATATTTGCTGATCCAAGGTGTATGATCACGTGGTACTAACAACAACAACAAGTACTGAAATTTCCAGAATCCATCTGATTCAAAGTACGTATTCTTTTATAGTGTCCTTATTACATAACGGATTTTGATGAAATATGGCGCATCAAACGCGTCTTGTTAAGCCGCATTTGGTGGTCTCTATATTCACACTGGTTAGGCCGAACGCTTGGTCGACAGATGCAACGAATATCCGTACGTTTTGGAACGCGCGGTAGTCAGATAAAATGGCCGAAAAGGAAGCAGTTTTTGAGGTAAGCGTTGTATTTATATTTATATTTATGATATATAAACGAATTCAGCCTCATGATTGGTCTTACGGAATGCCCCCAAGTATCCGCCGTCTGAAAATACTGCTTTTGAAGCTGTGTAAGTGGAATTGATGGAGAAATGCAAAACAAAGTTTGTGTTGTCAACAACAAAACTTGGATTTTTTTCTTCAAAGTAGCACAAAATGGCCCTGTATGCCCATTTATAGTACACATATGTGACCCTCGGCATTGGAAATCATTGAATGCATGTAGAGAAATACAATGTGAGACACCTGCCGACACAACAACACATTGCATGCAGAATATTGACATTTTTTTACTGCAACGATGGGCAATGCCGATTGACATGCAACGCATATGCTGCCGATGCAGTATCAATTGAACGAATATTATGTCTTTCGGTAAAAATTTACAGTTTATTTTCCAAACAATGTCATTCTTATCCGACGTTCGTGCTGTCAGATGCGTATTATTGGAAATAGTACACGTTTATGTGCCAATTTTGCGGGTTGGTCTTAATTTTATGTTTTATTCATTATTCCACTACTTCTGTGGTGTGGTCTTTAAATTGAAATGTCTCTGTTCGCATGTAGACACACTGCATACAAATTGAACCCATTGAAGCACGACCCTAGCAAAATATATAGCTGCAACTTATAATGTGAGGATAATGCTCTGTGTACCCATTTATCGTACAAATATATGGCCCCTGGTACTTTCATTCCCAAAATATGCGACGTGGACTGATTTACCTTTCAGAATATTCCATTAATCAGAAAGGCCGATGTGTTAAACATAGTTGTAAGCAGTGTATATCCGGTTGAGACGGCTCATCACGAGAGTAGTGTATCCTGTACTCGTATGCCCCAATTCGATAATTCTATGAAGCATTTCCCTGATATTAGAGAGGTTGCGATCTAATACGTCTACGTGTACGTGTAGCAAAGGGAGGCATACACTAATTATGTCCCTTAAACCACTGATGAGGCGTAATTGATGATATCAGTGATTGAAGGGACATAATTAATGTATGCATTCCTTGCCTACACATATACGTACACGTATTAAATCACAACCTCTCTATTGTATGAATACTTTCGTTCACTCACTGGAGTAAACCGTGAATGTACCTCGCTCGTAAACGCTAATAATGTGACATTATATTGCGACAACTCTGCATGAGACGACCAGCATCGGTAATGTATCAGTACATGTACTGACAAAACATTCAAATTTTGCCGTACTGCAACTCTGCCGCTTCTGACCTCTCTGTGTCACCAATGATCCTATGAATGTAACCGATAGCTTGTGTTTCTGTTGCAGTTGACATGGGGAAACAACATAAACAAGTATTGCTGTGGCTCAATCGACCAAAAGAATCACTCCACAAGGTCAACATTAAACGCACGCAGAAAAGAAAGCTTACAAATTCAACTCCAAACACAATTAACTATTCACAACTGATTACATGTAAAACGCCAATAAGCTTGTCAAGGAAACGACCTCTTACTCCGACGCATGTATTCCAAGATGGCGTATAAGAGAAGACTTGGAGCTGTATGTCTTCGAGCATATTTCGCAGACAAAGGGTCTCTCCGTCTGTGGAAGAAAAATAATACCGACATATGCCGAAAGACATATTATTCGTTCAATTGATACTGCATCGGCAGCATATGCGTTGCATGTCAATCGGCATTGTCCATCGTTGCAGTAACAAAATGTCAATATTCTGCATGCAATGTGTTGTTGTGTCGGCAGGTGTCTCAACTTGTATTTCTCTACATGTATTCAATAATTTCCAATGCCGGTGGTCACATATGTGTACGATAAATGGGCATACAGGGCCATTTTGTGCTACTTTGAATTTTTTTCCCAAGTTTTGTTGTTGACAACCCAAACTTTGTTTTGCATTTCTCCATCAATTCCACTTACACAGCTTCAAAAGCAGTATTTGCAGACGGTGGATACTTGGGGGCATTCCGTAAAACCAATCATGAGGCTGAATTCGTTTATATATCATAAATATAAATATAAATACAACGCTTACCTCAAAAACTGCTTCCTTTTCGGCCATTTTATCTGACTACCGCGCGTTCCAAAACGTACGGATATTCGTTGCATCTGTCGACCAAGCGTTCGGCCTACCAGTGTGATATTGTCGCCCAAACATTTGTCGTTTTTGCGAAGAATCGATTACCGTGTCTCCGACACGGAAATCGATTCTTCGCAAAAACGACATAAGTCAAGTCTGTGCCAAACTCCATGGAACACCAAATGCAGCTCATGAAGACGCGTTTGCTGTGCCATATTTCATCAAAATCCGTTTCATATTAAGGAAAATATCAAATAATACTTTCAAGATTTCAACACTTTCAGCCACTGTTGTTGTTGTTATAACCACGTGATCATGCACCTTGTGATATATTGAGAAGGAATCACATAACAAATATAATAATAACAATATATTATATAGATACAAATTTGGCAACCGTGTAGCAAAATGGTCGCACAATACATGTACATACATACGGAAGCATGGAGAGGACATGTGATTTTGTATTTATAATTCATGTGTGTTTTTATTGACCTAAATAAAAAAAGCACGTGTCCCGTTCATGCTTCAATTCAAGGGTGTTGTATACACATAAATAAGAAACACACATCTGGTGGCCGTTTCACTAAACTTCGTACGACTAAAATGTTTGTAAGTGCAAAATTATGATAGAAATCGGATCGAAATTTCCAGGCGATTCTTAATTTGCACTTACGAACATTTCAGTCGTAAGACGTTTAGTGAAACGGTCCCCAGCTCCCTAAATGTTTCCTTATCTTGGTTGTAGACACAACAGCGGCATTACCCGCGCTGTGAAGCATGGAGCTGTTCCAGACAACTCTTCTAGTCTTGATGGCTGCCCCACTATCGTGCTGTGCCAGACGGTTACCAGTCAATATCAAGTTTACGGAACTACAGTTAGACGACTCGTGTCCAATGAATAAAACAATATTTGTAAGTCAAAACAAAATAATTCCAGCACAAAATATTTACACAATTCCCTAACATTTGATTGGCCCGTAGCAAGTCTCTGTCCAAAATTTATATCCCAGTAAACTCCCACGCCAAACAACTTTCCGTAACCGTCAGGCGCAGTTAAACTAATTCTTAAGAAAATGGAAAATAAACACATTTTCTTGATGAATTTATTTCAAATGCTGGAATTATAAGGAATGAATGGCATTTTTGTGGAATTTATCGGGGATATATTATAAACTTGGAAAAGTTGCGGGAATACTGGACGAGGCCTTCCGGCCTTCGTCCAGTATTCCCGCGACTTTTCCAAGTTTATACCCCGATAAATTCCACAAAAAGGCCATTCATTCCTATAATATATCGTCAAAGCAGTATTTGTAAATTAAATTATCACATCTTTGACATATTTCCGGGTGTTGTTTCTGTATTAACACAACTCGTGTGCAAGGTATGTGCATGAGGATGTGATAAATAAGTTAGATCACGTTTGTCCGCATGTACGAGCGATAATCCGCTCGCTAAAGCTCGTGGATTATCTCCTCGTACATGCGGACGAACCGTGATCTAACTTATACTTAGTTCTTGCAGCTGATCATATCTACGGTGGCACAGAGGGGACATGGAAATACTTTTTTGGACGTGGCTATACCGGGGTTTTGGTTGCTGACAGACGTCTGTCAATAGCCAAAGTGCCGTGTTTTGGCTGCTGACAGACAAATATACAACTTGGGTAGTGGGGAAAGGTCAAATTCAATATTCCGAAAATAAATACGGAATTTGTACTAGACGTTTAGCTAAAATTGACATAGAGGGGCACATGAAAATATATAAATGCATTTTCTTCATGAATATGTGTATTATACAGTTTATAAACATGTGTTCTTTTACCCAATTATTAATGAAGCGTACCAAGTTCTGATGATAGAACTACAATAATCGTTTTTTTACATATGCTGCGGGAAATGGTTTCCTATAAGAATTTCCAAAGTATTTACGGAAATGTTTGAACAGCGATTATACTTTGTCAAATTGACGCTCAATTGTGGTACATATGAAACAAAACCTACATGGTATGGACAAGCATGACATGCAAACATATTAATGTGACACCAATATATTTTTTTTACTAGATATGTGACTCGCCACGAGAAAATCGGGCTTATTGACTCAATGTAGACCGCAACCAAATTGCGGACTTCCACATTCCGAAAAGTATCTAAACTGTTTGCTAAATTCATTAAGATTGTTTGTCTGACTCAATGTCAAACAGTGTAGACCCTGATCAGACTGCGCGGATGCGCAGGCTGATCTGGGGCTACAATAGCCACATTGGCCATAAACCCCATTTTGTCATGGCGCGTCACATATGTTCGTTATAAATGATATTGAAAGTTAGCGTAAGTTTCAAAGCTAATTTACATAAGTCCTACAGACCGATCTCTCTGACATCCCACCTGTGTACACTTATGGAGGGAATGATTAACGATAGGCTCGGGTACCATTTAGAAAAACATGGAATTTTAAGCCCAAATCAATCAGGTTTCCGAAAAGGGCGGAGCACACTGGACCAGCTCCTACGTCTTCAGCATGACGTTAAAAAAGCACATATGAACAACAATCATGTATTAGCCGTATGTTTAGACCTCCAAAATGCATTTGATTTAACATGGCATAAAGGACTGCTATACAAGTTAAAGGAATATGGGATCACATGCAGGAACTATTTATAAATGGGTCCGGAATTTTCTGTTGGGTCGTAGTATACAAGTACGGGTGGGAAGTTCCCTTTGTGAACGGCATACCATAAATCTTGGGACTCCGCAAGGATCAATTATATCACCAACGCTGTTCAATATTCTGATTAACGACTTCTCTCGAACAGTTACAAACATAGATTCCGGGATCGTCGTATCTCAATTTGCCGACGATAGCAGCAAGTGGCTATCTGGTTATAATATTCAATATCTTGTAAAACGAGCACAACGCGGACTGAACCAGATCTCGGAATGGTGTCGAAATTGGGGATTCAAAATTTCAACCGGGAAAACGGTGGGGATCCTCTTTGGCAAACAAGTTAAATCAACTGCAACACTTACACTCGATGGCACTCCTGTGAAATTTGAAAAAGTGGTGAAATTTCTGGGCATGTATTTGGATAATAGAATGACATTTAAGCACCACTTTGACCACTTAGAACAAAAATGCCTAAAGGGACTTAATTTGATGCGAGCAGTAAAAGGTACCAAAGTTGGGTGCAATAAGCACTCTCTTCTGCTGCTCTATAAATCACTCATCCAGTCACAGTTAGACTACGGTGCTCATGTCTATCAAAGTGCCAGTAAGACACAACTGTCCTCAGGATAGCCCTAGGAGCCCTCCCTTGTACACATGTCAGTATATTATGCATGGAGGCGGGGACACTACCTCTCAGTCTTAGAAGAGAAGAACACACACTTAGGTATTGGGAACGAACTCAGACCAGGGCGGGTAGATGGATTCCCTGGGAAACATTCATTCAGTCTGTCCCAGAAGGTGAAAGACATAACTACCCTCCGGGTGTCCTAGGGCAGTCCGACCCGGCAGGACGGAACCCGGTATGGCGGATGTTCGATGATCCGGAATTGGTGGGAGAGAACAAGCGCTACCCACAAGGGGCACCGTTTGGGCTGACCGTTGACAGACTTGTCATGGAGTATGGACTTGGGGGAACATCTTTTGCTGACTTTCGAAAACCTCCAGTTCCTCCATGGACCATACTCACACCGCCTACGTCCATGTTCGTATCAGACAAAATTTCTAAGAAGGACCCCACGCATTTGATCCAGTCTGCAGCCTTGGAAATGATTGATAAAAATTACAAACATAGACTGCAGATATTTACTGACGGCTCAAAAGACCCACTCTCAAAGAGAGTATCAGCTGCGTTTTCGATTCCGTCGCTCAAAATTAACAAACAGTTTAGAATAACCGACCAAACATCAATCTTGACAGCTGAACTCGTTGGAATTATTAGAGCAATGAACTGGGTGATTGAACATGAACCACTGTTTTCTGTTATATTCACCGACTATCTCAGTGGTTTGCAAGCTATCAAAAATTACAACTCCCATTCCAGGCCAGATTTAGTATTCGAAATTTGGCATACGTATAACATTGCACTTAAACAAGGCATGGACATTAAACTTGAATGGATCCCAGCTCACGTAGGAATTTATGGAAACGAAGCGGCAGACAGTCTGACAAAGGCGGCCCTCTCACATCAGGGAATTGACACCAGGGTTGGATTATCCCCGACAGAGGTTTACTCTATTATTCGGCAAAACATTATTCAGAAATGGCAGAAAGAAGTAGACTCCAATTATAAGATACAGAAAACATTTTTGGCACCCTCTGTCAGATTAAAACCTCCAGAAATATATCATGAAAACAATAAATTGGACAAAAGTATCACTCGACTGAAATTTAATATTACGTTACTTCCTGGCTCCTTTGGTGCAATTATGAAAAACATTCCAGCTGACTGTAATACATGTAAAACCCAGGTTACATCCGCCCACCTTCTTCTCCTCTGTCCGGAGTTCGATATGCAGCGGGATAAACTTAGGCGTGAGCTTGTCGCACTGCAGACTCCAATGATATTGTCCTCCATCCTGTGCCCCAAGGGGGCGGCACGACGCTCCGTATTTCGGGCGCTCGCCGCGTATCTGGTGGACTGCAGAATGGGAGACAATATCTAAAAACCTACACGCCCTGATCTGTATCTTGAATTGGGTATTGAGAGCGTGGGTCCATTATACCTATTAAATCAATCTTTTTGTGTCTCCTGGGAGTCGGGTGGCGGGCGTGGGGGTGCCTGCGCTTACGCCGGTCGGATCAGGCAGCTACGCTCGGGGTGAATAGCCGTCATAGGGCTATACTTAGTCCGTCCGATATTCTGGCGAGGGTCACTGGCAATGCTGTGGCGGCTTGAGGTCCGAATTTCGAAATCCCGCAGGCCCCGGCTGTCGTCGGCGCTTGCGTCTTGTTTCCTCGCCCGCCGCCTGGTACCACGACATCACAACTACACATTGGTTGGGCCACCCCCCACGTCCTTTTCTCCGTCTATTCCCATTCCAACCAAATTTCATCAGATCAGGTTGCCCGCCGATCCTGATATGCGGAACGAACAACGTTATCTAAGAGTCGTTTCGAATAAAGACATATCATTAAAAATGTTATCAAGCTAAAAATTATTATCAGCCCTGTGGCAACTTTTACATACATTACGCCTCAATTGTATATATGTGTAAATTATATTAACATACGCAAATTTTATATGTTTTGTTTAAACAAATGTTATATAGTAATTGCTTGTCCTAACATATTTGGGAAAGCGGGTTTACTTACTTTGAAGCTGGCCTTCACCATTTTAAGAGGGATATTTTAACTAGTTTTCTTTACGATTTTAAATATTCTTTGCGCATTTTGGTCTCCGTGCTCGCGTTCTAGATTAAAGTAGTTGTTATTCCCTTGCTAGGGCCTCGTTGAAGTCTGGCGGGAAATACGTTTCTTATTTGTACATGACGCATTTATATCGTTCTAGCTATTTTTAAACTGTGTATGCCATGTAACTATATTGTTTTAACATACTCCAACTCCGTTATTTACGGAAGCCCATTAGGGCCACTTCACATTTTTTTTTATCTTTTCTTGAATTTTCGAGATCTTTTCTTGAATTTTCAAGATACTTTCTTGAATTTTCGAGATGTTTTCTTGAATTTTCAAGATGTTTTCTTGAATTTTCAAGTTCTTTTCTTGAATTTTCAAGATCTTTTCTTGAAAATTCAAGAAAAGATCTTGAAAATTTCTTGAAAATTCAAGAAAAGGACTTGAAAGTTCTGAAAATTCAAGAAAAGAACTTGAAAATTCAATATTTCAAGATGTTTTCTTGAATTTTCAAGTTATTTTTTTGATTTTCAAGATCTTTTCAATATTCAAGAAAAGATCTTAAAAATTCAAGAAAACATCTTGAAAATTCCAAGAAAAGAACTTGAAAATTCAAGAAAACATCTGGAATAAATGGAAATTAAAAAAAGTGAAGTGGCCCTAATGGGCTTCCGTAGTTATTTTAATTCTCATGTTCATGCATTGCCTGTAATTATCTTTTGCATGTTGTAATTATCTTATGCTTTTACCTTACATGTAACTATTTATGGAATGGTGGCCCGTATAGTTTTCGAACTTGTGGCCACCATAAATAAACTTACCACAACAAAAGCTAATTTCATTCCGCATTTGCTCTGAGATTTACACGAAGTTTTTTGATGAATTTCAAATTCAGCCAGCCTACGAAAGCTAGTTAAAAATTAAACGATATTGGTGGGTTAGTATTCGTCGACGTTCTCACTGGTCGTACATCGTTGTATTATGTAATCTGTTGTATACCTCGTGTGTCACGTATGTGGCTTAGAGTGAATAAAATGTATTGTATTATTGTATTGTACTGAACAGAACAGAACAGAACAGAACAGAACAAATCGTTTATTTTCGCAATAGAGTTTCAGTCCACACACAGGCGGAATAAGAAACAAACAAGGCATGTATGATAAGTAGTAAGCATGGTGACGTCTATATAGAGAATAGTAGGTTAGTGCCGTGAATGGGAAAAAATATCTGGCAAGGCTCAGGAAACGGGATGGGCGAGGCTCTGCCGAGCACATCCCGTTTCCGTGCCGCGCCAGATATGTTTTCCCATTCACGGCACTAACCTACTATTCTATTTATCCCGTCAACACCTACAAATGGCTGTAAAATGCAAAAATAATATTGACTGGATATCAAAAATGTTTCACGGCACCGTGTTTCACGGCACATACGCACTGTGTTGACGGGATAAAAAGCTCATGTAGGCAGGCGATGCGCCACAACGAGATGGGGTCCACAGACTACTAAAATTAATTAACATTAATAATTTGATAATCAATGAGAAATTTTCAAACAATGATCAATTTACTCAGCCTGGCATATGTGAATACGGGTTATTACTATTATAATAATAATCCGACCCAAAACACCTGTCGTGCACGTGATCAGTGGTGATACAGTCCGGGCTGCACAGATGTCAGTCAGCGCTGGATCAGCACAGGCCACGAATGCACGTGAATGTTTTTTCTTTCTTTTAAATGAACAAATTCCAAGCATCAGCTCCATTTAATAGAATTCATGGTATAATAATCACGGCCCCCATGACCTCGTGGTACACCATACCCGCCCCAAGAAAGCTTTGTCACATACATGTAGGTGAAAAAAGTGGCAAGTGGACCAGCATGTAGATATCTATTTACTATAAATAGCATGTGTCTACCAAATACAGCTTACAGTTTAGAGATGCATAATAAAGTAACCTTTATTTATCAAGTAAGATTTATAGTTAGTGCATGACCCACAGTGTGAGCTGTGCAAAGAAAGAAATTGGGAAGCGTAAAATTGGAAAGCGCGAAATTTCACACTCAAAATAAATACGCAGTAGGTCTATTTCGACCAAATCGAGGTCACTAGTGTGGTTTGACATTCAATGACCCAGAGCCGACACGTGGGGTGTGTTCTATATACGTGTAACACTATCAGAATGTATTGTCCATTCAGTTTCGACAACAATTATCGCAAGTATATTGCATATCAAGTTTTTCGTTTACATTTTCACTCAAACATCGAACATAACATAAAACCATATGTTACAGTGTGTGCCCAATCTGTCTACTTTATAAGTTCATAATGCCCAGCGTGTGTCCATTCTATGCGACGTGTCCATTTACGATGTGGTCAAGCTGCAATCTTGTGATGTTACCGGCAGCATGGTGCCGCATAATCTCAAAGACTTCACATGAAATGTCAAATCCACAGTGTGTCAATCATATATTAGTATTATAGTGGAGAGATAAGGCATAAAATGCACATCTCGTAGACAAATAAGACACAATGCACATATTGACAGACAGACAGACAGGCAGGCAGGCAAGCAGCAGGCAGGCAGGCAGGCAGGCAGCCTGCAGGCAGGCAGGCAGGCAGGCAGAGGCAGGCAGGCAGGCAGCCTGCAGGCAGGCAGGCAGGCAGGCAGGCAGACATACAGACAGACAGACAGACAGACACAGACAGACAGACAGCTAATACTTTCGTGGAAAAATAGTAGTACTTTGGTGGAGAGATAATATATAAAATGCACATCTCGTATACAAATAAGACACAATGCACATATTACGGGAATGACAGACAGCTAATACTTTCGTGGAAAAATAGTAGTACTCTAGTGGAGAGATAAGACATAAAATGCACATCTCGTAGACAAATAAGAATCAATGCACATATTACGGGAATGAATGCACAGTTAACGTTACCAGAGAAAATACCAGTTACACGATTCCGCTAAATAGTAATTATAGTCTGTTTCACGAAAGCTGCCCAAATTTTACGGCCATATAAACAATTAAAAAAACATATGTTTTTCGATAATATTAAATTAAAGGAAAATTTAAGAATGAGCCTTCTTTTTATTTCGTGAAATTTGATCAAATATTGATTTTATTGCGAAAACAAAATTTCCCAATGTTAAATCTCCATAGACATCTTCACGGAGTGAAGATGGCTATGTGGATTTAACATGGGGAATTTTTTTTGAATTTCAGAAATACTGCACCGATTTTTAAAATTTAACTTTTGTTTTCTTAGTTAGATCATATCCAAGCTATCTAGTCAGGTTTCGGAGTCAATTTCCCAAAACAATCGTTTTTTGACTCCTCCCACACTTTCTTACCTCTTTTTCCCCCTTAGACAAATCAATTTTTCGTAATAAAATCAATATTTGACCAAATTTCAAGAAATAAAAAGAAGGCTCATTCTTAAATTTTCCTTTAATTTAATAGTGTCGAAATAAATATTGTTTTTGAATTGTTTATATGGCCGTAACATTTGGGCAGCTTTCGTGAAACAGACTATAGATTGACGTAACGGGCCTGGCTTCAAAACCACCAATTAACATTATTTGCTTCACAAAATTACGCATAATTACGCCAATGACTTCTCAGAAAAAATATAATTGCTACCAAACAATGCTAATTGAAATGGTTTGCAGTTTCATTGTATGTTATCGTTAATCCGGACAATTATTTTGTAGAAGACATTCTTGTTTGTAGATGAAGTGTTTTCTTTCATTAAACCGAAGCAAACAATAACAAATTCCTTTAACAATATGTTATGACGATAGACCCATATCATGAATAATGTCCTTAAATTAAACGGAAGATCCGCGCAATCTGATCAAGGTCTATAATGTTTGACAGCCGCGCAGTCCACATTACTTCGACCACATTTACGGCACAACTATATGCATCTTTTTGTAGAATATTATCTTGGCAATAAGTTGGCATAGAAGGCCAAATGTATATACTTTTATAATAGTGAGTTCATTATTTTTGACCGCATTTGCGATATATTGATAGATATTTCTTATTATAGAAGAATCTCGGCAGAAAGTGGAGATTACGGCAAACCGGGCCCATGTATACGCCTATGGTGAATTATTATGACGTCTGTCAGCAGCCAAAACCGCGGCCTTTTGGCTATTGACAGACGTCTGTCAGCAGCCAAAACCAAAACCCCGGCCTTTTGGCTATTGACAGACGTCTGTCAGCAGCCAAAACCAAAACCCCGGCCTTTTGGCTATTGACAGACGTCTGTCAGCAGCCAAAACCAAAACCCCGGCCTTTTGGCTATTGACAGACGTCTGTCAGCAGCCAAAAACCCGGCCAATTGGCTATTGACAGACGTCTGTCAGCAGCCACTCCGAATTTTTTTTAATTTCGCGTGCGCACGAGATAACCTTTGCGTGAGCACGCGATATTCATTGCGTGTGCACGCGATAGGCTTTGCATGCGCACGCGATATGTTTTACGTGCGCACGCGCTAGTAAACACATATTCCATGACGCAAAACCTATCGCGTGTGCACGCAAAGACTACCACGTGCCCAAGCAATGACTATCGCGTGCGCACGCAAAGACTATCGCGAGCGCACGAGAAAGTAAAACAATAATTCTATGTCCCCCTCTTTGCCACCGTACATATATGTGAGGTTGTAGCCAAGACGATGTGCAATGTCTGAAGAAAATATTTACAAAATTTACGATATTTTCCGTAAATGACGTCATAAGTTGACAAAATATTCAGAGCAACTGCGGAACTCTCTCTCTCTCTATTTACTATGACAAATTCGTCAACATTCGACGTCATTAACATAACATATCACAGTTTTTGTAAAAATAAAATCATGAAAAATGACACATCTTAGGTACAAATACGCATCTTCTGTTTCATTTATTTCAGACACGTAATGGCACAATAGCGTACCACGTCGTGTTTCAATACCTCGGCGAAGGTGAGTACGTTATTTGAATGAATGTCAGGTTGGTTCGCTGATCACATTTAACCCTTTCACCCTTAACCCTTTCAACACCAAGTAACTTAATAGGATGTTCCATGCCAATGTTTCACGCTATTTCATTAATTTTGTTCATTCAAATTATCCCATTCTTCTAAAAGGGTAATCTGTACGACGTTTCAAATTATTAACAAACAGTGGAGATCCTGATGAGACGGCTCGTGACGAGCCGGCTCATCTGGATCTGCACTGTTTGCAAACATTGTCTCTATAGAGGTCTGTGGTGTTGAAAGGGTTAAGTAACAGGAATGGAATTTTCGAGCCAATTCCCACCCTTAAATATGAGCCGAATAATGAATAATAAAGAATGGAATTTTGATATGTTAATTTCTGGACCGTTCCAATCGTCACCGAAATCGTCCAATCGTCATCGAACATTACTTGCAAAAAGTGCAGATCCTGATGAGACGGCTCGTCACGAGCCGGCTCATCTGGATCTGCACTATTTGGCATTACCACTATACGTACATGCCTGTGGTGTTGAAAGGGTTAAAGTAATCAGTGAACCCACCTGAAATTCAATTTTTTATTAAATAAAACAGGCTTTCGTAGTTTAATAACTCGATGTACTTACTTACTATTTGGACCAGATTTTTTTTTATTCAAGCAATGTATCCAGATCCAGAAACAAAATGTGGGCAAATAAAAACAAGTGGTTGTCATAACACTTAACGCCAGGTTAATATAATACGGTTCCTTTTTAGTCGATACACAAATACACAAGCAAACTCATCATTTTATCAGGTAACCTGCCCTGTATTGACCGAATACGTACTGACTGATAACATATTGTTGTATCAGGCATTGACCTTATACAAACATCCGGGTTACAATGAAGTGAATATTGACGTTCCATTGGTCTGATGACATCACGTGACGTTACCGAATGACGTCAGTGTAATGACGCAATGTAAACAAGTCTGCGCTCTGTCCACAGATAACGACGTCATATGTGGTCATTTTCGAGCATAACAAGTTACCTGAACAGAATACCAGGATACCAGCTAATGTCTTTTGATATTGATCAAGTTTATCAGGCTCGGCTCGGAAACGGTAGGAATTCCTCGGCAAGCCTCGGAATTCCTACGCGTTTCCTAGCATTTCCTGATAAACTTGATATACAAAGACACTAGCCTGGTATTCTCTATATAAAGGTGGTTGTCTCATTTTCAGATTATAAGGTCAACGATACCGCCGCCGTTTACTGTTATCGCCCATGCCCAGTGATTGATACAGTGGATACAGTCGACTACAGCAGGAAGAGAGTCGTCATAAAGTGGGGTATGAATTCGTAATAATAAGAATAATACTAATATTAAAGAATAATAATAATGATAACAAGTAAATTTATAAAATTACGACGAATATATGAGATATTGTGGGTATACCCACCACTAATTGCAACATTTTGTTTTTCTTCACTAAGTGCTTCAGAAATGATGCTAGATTAACATATCACACGTCTAGTAGAAACTCTAGCTAGTTGTCTAATCTGCATATTTCCAAAATGGCCACCAAATTTCTTTATTTTCGCTTACATTGACTTACAGTATGCCTATTTAGATAATTTTAAATCGTAATTATCAAACATCATTAAGATGCCCAAATATGTTGTTCTTAGTTTTGATGACTGTTTCACTTGGATAAATCCAAAATGGCCGCCAGCATAGCAATAGTTCGACAGTCAGGGACTGCATGTTAAAATGATGTTTTGAGTTCATTCCTTACGAATGTAACGATGTTTTCATATACAGTGAGGTCAGCGTGTAAGTGCACACACGAACGAACACGACAAGTTGGTTTCACCGTGTAAGTGCACACACGAACGAACACGACAGGTTGGTTTCAGCGTGTAAGTGCACACACGAACGAACAAGACAGGTTTGTTCCAGCGTGTAAGTGCACACACGAACGAACACGACAGGTTGGAACCAACCTGTCGTGTTCGTTCGTGTGTGCACTTACACGCTGACCCCACTGTAAGTCTGTTTGGCAGATATTCTCTGCAGACAATGCTAATACAATGTAATGGCAACACTGCATCTGTCTAAAGAAGATTGTCGCGTGACACGTGCATTCTTGTACATTCTTGTATATTTGTGATATGTGGTACTGTGCTGTATGGTTGTGCGTACTATTGATTTCACATACCTGTGATTCCACATACCTATGATTTCACACACCTGTGATTTTTACATACCTGTGATTTAGCATGTACATTTGCCATGTACAATGTGCGTGTAATAACGGGGCTTATGTTGTATTGGTGGAAATACGTTTATGCGTGTCCTTTTTGCGGATTTAAATACACGTCTACTTTATGAGCAATGTTTTACTGATGTCACGCCATATTTGCCACAGACTATGCATGTGTGTGGTAGAGAACTCGTTGACTGCGTGTGCTGGTTTCGCTAGGGAAAAGACCCCTTTCAGTATTACGGATGTTCACTATCCGTGCCGGCCGAGTTTGTCCGCGTGTCAGTTGTTCACCAGATAAGGGACCTTCTGTAGGTGAAGCCAGTATATAGCGCAGACCATACCATGGTCTGCCCTGTTATGTATGCTACGGGTTAGTGTTTCAGCATAGCCTGGTACTGGCCAACACGGATATATCAGATCCCATACTGGTGATGCTTTGTGTCGTGATATTTCCGTAAATGACCACGATATTTGAGTTTAGTATGTGCTACACTCTCATTTGAGTGTACAGCCGTAGGACCGATATGGAGGGGTTTGGCGGGGCCAAAAAGCGACCTTCGCATTGTCGAGACCAGTCGAGTAGATTTCGGATTATGAGATCTGGGTCTATAGTGTGCAGATTTATGGTAGTGTGGGATATACCATGTTGGCTGGTATTTATTCCGCGAAGGCTGTACACTAGTTTGGTTGAATTTATGGCGTGGGAACATATATTTATGCCAAATATAACCCACGGGTGAAATGGCAAAAGCCATGGTTTTGTAATATGTATGTGAGATGTCGAACGAGGGGTAGGCATATTCATTATTCCGTGCGTGGTTTCACTGGTGCGTATATAAGCGATGTCTCGCTATGTGTTGGTGGGACACATATTTTCTGGTAACAGAAGGATAGTACTGTATTCACCAGTGACACGGAGGATTTTGGTATGTACCTACAACATTTTATTTCAGCTGTGATTTGCGTTTTTCGATTCCCGTTTTAGTCCGTTGTGCATCCTGTCTGTCTGTCTGTCTGTCTGTGCGTATTCGTCCAGTAATTGGAGACTCATTTCATTTTTGTAGCCTCTTGATATCGCTCCAGCGAGCAACATTGGACGTTTTGGTCCACTCGTTGAGGGCAGACCCCAGTCAGTGCAGAGTGCAAGGTCGTCCGAGTGTCCGTACGTCTGTCTGGCGCAGTGTGTGTAGCAGCTCCGGGTACATGCCTGTATAGAGCAGTGTGTGATAGCTACATCGCGTTCAGCAGACAGTCACAGCCATATATTAGTGAAGTGAAACGCCATACACACATATCATATCATTATACTACCACCGAGTTGAATGTCACCTAAGTGAAACTTTTCCCGGCGTCTTAGCCAACGTGATAATCGCCATTTGTATTATATCGGAACTTTACATTTCCCGGCGTCTTAGCCAACGTGATAATCGCCATTTGTATTATATCGGAACTTTACATCCGGTCTACCACTTCCGGTATTACAACCCATTGATTCACCATGGATACTTTACATCCGGTCCACCACATCCGGGTTGCTACAGTCGAGTGATGCCATAGGAACTTTACCTCTGGTCCACCATTTCCGGAAATAATACTACCTTTGGAACTTTACTTCCGGTACTAGCTTCCGGAACATTATATCGTTATTGACTATCATGTGATGTAACCACATCCGGTTGTGACTTTGACATTCATACTTTGGAAGTATATTGCATAGGCAATACATATGTATACTTTGATAGTGTATGGTAATACTCCTATCATGGCATATCATGGCTAAAGGATTTGTAGTAAGATTACATATATTGTTTATGGATTAATCCACTTGAAGTTGGATTATAGCCATATTGTTGACTAGACCTCGTACTGCGGGTGAGGTAGACCTTGGGACCTTGATACTCAGAGGTTACCACTATCTATTGAGATACTCCAGCACTGGGGTAGCTCAGATGATTGTCATTTGTCTTCCAATGTTCGTTCTGCCATGTTATACTTGTATGTTATTTCACTTTGATTAGCGATCATCAAAGTACTTGTGCATTCATACTATTGTCCACTACGGGACCATTGAGATACCACATACCGAGTTTATTCGTCTATAGCTTTTAAGTTGCGGTAAAGTATAACAGTCTATTGGCTTACAACCTTGTAGTAATTGAATAGTATCATGCACAGTACAGTGATGTTCGCATATCAATGTATCATGTATTCCTGTGTGTTCCCCATGTAATATATTGTACATTATAAGTGATTAAGTGACTACGTGTACTTGTCTACTCTAGCCTATCCCTTACACTTCAACTGCATTGTTACCACTTTTCGTTCGTCAGATCAAGCTATATTGGCCATAACGTCATAACAATTGAAGTATACTTGGTTCATATGATAATAGGGGAGACAATTTGTCTCGATCATTCCTGACCTTGGTAATGACCTTGACAAAGATGGACTCTGATAACATGAGTGACATGGGGTAGTTTGCATGAATGAATGGTGTTTAATGTACATTGTATATTAAACGCCACTGTCATATAAAGATATGTGACAGGGCGGGGCCAGTTAGTACACATTGTTTGTTTGTGTGTTTGTCCGGGCTCTGTATATTCATCATGGAATGCGCAAGATCCTGTATTATACAATTATTGCATTTTTTGTGAGGGCAATACGTGGTTTTATCGACCCTATGAAAGTGATATCGACCGAGGACGAATTCCGAGGTTGATATCACTTGTATAGGGTCGATCAAACCACGTATTGACAGAAAAAAAGATAATAATTGTTTTATTATAAACTAAGAAATTTCTATGTACGCGATTTCAATATATTGTTTGTTTTTCCAGTTCCTACATGTTTTGAAATCATCCAGTCGCCATCATTGGTTGAATGTTTCATACGTCACAAATCAGTTCGGCCCGTATAAATTGTGCACGCTTATGATGGGAAGCTCCGCCCCTAGGTCAAAATAGCTATGCACTTCTCGGGTAAATGTCACTTTTTATTTAAAATCACGTGTCCAGCATGTAGCCAATCAAGTACATGGAAATTTCTCAATTTATAATAAATCTGTATATTGACTGGACAATTGTTCGCCATTTTATCAATGAAACACCCGCCATGCTTCAATCGGGCACTACAGATCGTTATTATCAGGCAATAGGAGAGTGCTACTTGATCGGGGACGCGTTTCACTAAATTTCGTACGACAAAATGTTCGTAAGTGCAAACTTATGATAGTCTGTAAATTTCACATTTCACATTAAAATGTTTTCTTAAAACAATTATTGGATTTACATTTATTGAGCATATAGGCTCAGTAAATGTAGATCCATCAAATGAAATTTCCAGACGATCCTAAATTTACAGTTACGAACATTTTAGTCGTACGAAGTTTAGTGAAACGGCCCCCTGATGTGCGTAACGTCCTTTATCCACAGCCTAAATGTGCCCTATGGCGTTTCCACGTGCACTGGCGCTGCAGTCCGCGCCGGCATAACATGTTTCACGTTGAAAAATTCACCGACGAGATGCCACTCAGCTCTGCTTAGAGCTATCGCATAAACGCATTTTAGTCTAGTAACCGGCGCAAATTTCTAGCACCGATTACTAGTCGAAAATGGTTTTATGCAGTATCAATTGCACGTTGGAACCAACCTATCGTGTTCGTTCGTGTGTGCACTTACACGCTGACCCCACTGTAGTTGAATGGGAATTCGTCAGGAATCCGGCATCTATTTCGACGTGAAACATTTTACGCCGGCGCGGAGTGCAGCACCAGTGGCATGTGGATACAGTGGGGTCAGCGTGTAAGAGCACACACGAACGAACACGACAGGTTGGTTCCAACCTGTCGTGTTCTTTCGTGTTTGCACTTACATGCTGACACCAATGTAGTTGAATTCGTCAGGAATCCGGCATCTATTTCGACGTGAATCATTTTACGCCGGCGCGGAGTGCAGCACCAGTGGCATGTGGATAGTTGTTAAATGGTTATAATTTGTCAGCAGACACTCCTAGAAGCGCAATTCCTATGGAAACTAATCAAAGTACTGAAAGTACTGCCACCAGAGCCTGAAATAAGGAACGGACATTATAGCATGTGACATTGACCTACATTTTCTACATAAATGATTTAAATAGCCATTTTAACCATTTTGCGTGTTAAATTATTTCCTAAGCCATTATAATACAATTATTAGTCAACATTTAACTAAGCTATATTGCCTAGTTTCTTGTATATTCTTGTGAATATATTTAAATATTGTTTACATTTAACCCATTCTAGAGATAACCTCGTTTATGAGTCCTTCGAACTCCACGCACTTTAAACAGACGAAATGGTTGTCGTACTACAATAAACACAACAGCCCATGGTTTTATTCCTTGAATAACATACCGACATATTTCAGAGTATGCGCGGACCGTGACGGAATATGTGATGAGGTTGAACCTGAATCAGATCTACAGATCCAGTACACGGTGGTTTACCGTGCACATACAACCCATATCGCCAAACAAACACGTAAGTACAATGGAACCTCTCTAAACCGGACACACTGGGAGGTCCCCAGGGTGTCCGGCTTGGAGATGTTCCACTGTAATACAGACTAATGAGCACTCCAATACATGTGTGCACTCCAATACAGCGTGTGCACACACGAACGAACACGACAGGTTGTTCCAACCTGTCGTGTTCGTTCGTGTGTGCACTTACACGCTGACCCCACTGTATAATCGGGGAAAGTGTCACTTAAATCCATCAAAATTAAGCATACACATGTTTACTGTGTGTCTGGTTTAGAGAGGTTCTATTGTATACGATATGTTTCCCGATTACTATTACCCCCACTCCAACCACCACTGCCACCACCACCACCACCACCACCAATGAATGACATTCTGGACATACAAACCCAGAAAGTGTCCACTTCAAACGGTTACCACAACCAGCCACTTCTATAGACACATCATCGGGAGAAATAAACCATGAGAAGTCACACAATATCGCGTTTCATCACCACCCCGAGACGGAAACCTGTTTGTGCTTTTAAATCTTGAACATGCATTATGTATAGAGATAAATTACAGTGAAGGTTATCAGAAATAATCTCACTACCATCTCTCAGGGTATGTTATCACGTGGTCTCTTGATTACACTAGGTTAATGGCGGCGCCCATGAGGCCATAGTTGTGTCCTACGCCATCACGTACATACATTACCATCTGAGATAAATGACGAAGAAACTCATCAAACGTTACATCACGTGTGTTTGCATGGTGTCCGGTTTAGAGAGGTTCCGCTGTATTTGCTGTGATAGTAACGTTTACGAAACTGGGGCCCGTTTCACTAAACTTCTAAAATGTTCGTAAGTGAAAATTTGGAATCGTCTGGAAATTTCAATTGATGGATTTACATGTATTGAGCATAGGCTGCATATGCAGACTACGCTCAATAAATGTAAATCCAATAATTGTTTACAAGAAAACATTGTTAATGTGAAATTTACAGACTATCATAAGTTTGCACTTACGAACATTTTAGTCGTAAGACGTTTAGTGAAACGGCCCCCTGTATTTTAGAGCATCGTATACCTATATCCGGCGGCCATCTTGATTCCGATAAATTGAACAATGGTGCTGTTTTAAAATAATCTCTAATGATCTAGTACGGTTTGGTAACAGGATTATGCACCAAATTAGCTTGCATCAGTAGTTTACATCGAAATTAATTTAAAAAATATGCATAAATGGTTGCCATCTTGGGAGTGTTATTAACTCTCGTTACAGCTCCCAACAGTATCGAAAAACGGTGTTTTTGTCCAATAACATAAACTAGCCACCAACACTGAAATATTTTAAACCGCGAAACCGTCTTGTTGTACGCCCACCATACTTAGTGAAAAAATTTTGAAATCGAGATCGAAATCCATGGCTTCGAAAATCCAACGAACAAAAGTACTCCCCAGCACCCTCGAAAAACCGGGTTTTTTGCATAGAGAAGAGCAGAATGATACCACCAGAGGTGGCACCGTTTCCACCACCACCACACACTCAACACACCCACGAAAAATCGGGAACGGATTTTAGAAAAACCCAAATACATCGAACTACAACGAACTACAGACACTACAACCAACTACAGACGAACGACAGATAGACTTGTCGTGGCCTCCCAAGAGACAAACAGAAATGATACCACCCATTTGTGTATTTGGACACAGAAATAATACTACCCATTTGTGTATTTGGACACATTTGGGAAAAATCTAATAAACAAAAGTACTCACCAGCACCCTCGAAAAACAGGCTTTTTTGTGGAGAAAAGCAGAATGATACCACCAGAGGTGGCACCGTTTCCACCACCACACGACACTCCCAACACCCACGAAAAATCGGTAACGGATTTCAGAAAAACTCAAATACATCGAACTACAACAAACTACAGGCACTACAACCAACATAGACGAATGACAGATAGAACTGCGTACGAGAACAATCTCGTTCTACTATTTCTTCTGGTGTAGCTCTCGGAAGCAGGACTCCGCTATTTTTCTTTTGCGTTTTTCTGTCTCTAGGGACGCCTGTAGTTCCGCAACCTGGCTTTCTAGTTCGACAACCCAGCTTTCTAGTTCGGCAGTCTGGAGTTGTGTTCTCGAGGGTGCGGTACACCGTTTCTGTTTGTGTCTGCAAAGCGTCTGGGAACTGGAGAAATGTTTTCCACAACCTTCGCACAGGAATGCAGGAGTACTGCATCTCGTCTTTCTCCCGATGTGCCGTTGCAAGTTGGCCTTCTTGGCAAAAGTTCTACCACACGTTTCGCACTCCATTTTCCCAATAGTATTTTTCTGTTCAAATGGGAAAATCACAATAATTTTTTTGTCTCCCAAGAGGCAAACAGAAATGATACCACCCAATTGTCCACATTCGGACTTTTGGGAAAAGTGTAGAAAAAATGTGTCTCCCAAGAGCAAAACAGAAATGATACCACCCAATTGTCCGCATTCGGACTTTTGGGAAAAGTGTAGAAAGAATTTGTCTCCCAAGAGGCAAACAGAAATGTTACCACCCAATTGTACACATTCGGACTTTTGGGAAAAGTGTAGAAAAAATGTGTCTCCCAAGAGCAAAACAGAAATGATACCACCCAATTGTCCACATTTGGACTTTTGGGAAAGTGTAGAAAAAATTTCTCTCCCAAAGGATGTAGAAAAAATGATACCACCCAATTGTCCACATTTGGACTTTTGGGAAAGTGTAGAAAAAATTCGTCTCCCAAGAGGCAAACAGAAATGATACCACCCAATTGTACACATTCGGACTTTTGGGAAAGTCGAAGAAAAAATCGTCTCCCAAGAGCAAAACCACATCGAAAAACAGAAAACCTCTCCCAAAGGAGGTAGAAAGACAACTCGGAACAGGAAAGACAACTGGGTACAAAACAAGAAAGACAACTCGGAACAGGAAAGACAACTCGGAACAGGAAAGACAACTCGGTACAAAACAAGAAAGACAACTCTGTACAAAACAAGAAAGACAACTCGGTACAAAACAAGAAAGACAACTCGGAACAGGAAAGACAACTCTGTACAAAACAAGAAAGACAACTCTGTACAAAACAAGAAAGACAACTCGGTACAAAACAAGAAAGACAACTCGGAACAGGAAAGACAACTCGGTACAAAACAAGAAAGACAACTCGGAAGTACAACTCGAAAAGACAATTCGAAAAAGACAAAGAACTTTTTTTCCAAAAACGGCTACTCCATGTAGAACGGGTCGCGACTACCAGAGTGCTGGTGTACGGAGTCGCTAGTTTTGTTATTTTCCTTCGGCGTACCGGACTGTTTTGTGGAGTGCACGAACTGGGCGTCGGGGTCTGTTTTGTTCTTCCAGAGTCTACGGGCCTCTAGAGCCACGAATGGGAACATTGGTCTGCAGACCGCGTACGCCACCACAGAGACCCCCAACCACCACTTCGCATTCTCTATGGTTCTCCAGATGTCGTGCACCTCCCACCCGGATTCCGTCTGGCACTCTTCTTCCTCCGGGCACTCTTCTTCCTCCAGACACTCGTCTTTCTTCGGACACTCAGAATCGGCGATGCCGGAAATTGCGTCCAACAGTCTGTGTTCCAGCGCGTCCAACCGGTTCTCCAAGCGTCTCTCCATGTCGGACAGGTGCGTCGATTCTTCGAACGAGCGTGCATCTTCTAGTAGATCCGTGGAGAACTCGGTGGGGCCCACAAAACCAGGCGCGGTCACCCTGTGTTCTACGGGGGTAGGGGTTTCTTGTTCTTCTGGGGTTTCTTCTTCGGGTTTTGTACTACGTTCCGCATCGACATCGTCCCAGATTTTTCGAAGACGAGAGCTCCCGATCCCGTACTTCTTTTTTGTTTCGTCGGCTGTCGACTTTCCACGGGCGGAAATAATTTCTCGAATATTTTCCGGAGACAAGTAGGTTTTTGGCATGTTTGCAAACGTTTCTATCTAGAGGGGGCATTTGTCCAACATGGAATTCCCAAATCGTTCGAAATGGTCGAAATACTTGTTCGCGGTGCTCGGATTGCTCGGATTGCGCACCAGTGTGCTCGGTTTGCTCGCCAAATTGCTCGGATTGCTCGCCAGGAAATCCAGTCCGCTCGGAAGGTCGAAATGCCTGCTCGCGATTCCCAGGGGGCTCGGGCTCTCCAGGGTGCTCAGTTTGCTTCCCAGAATTTCTATTTTTGCTATCCTTGTTGGCTAGAAATGGAGAGCCCGAGCCCCCTGGGAATCGCGAGCAGGCATTTCGACCTTCCCGAGCGGACTGGATTTCCTGGCGAGCAATCCGAGCAATTTGGCGAGCAAACCGAGCACACTGGTGCGCAATCCGAGCAATCCGAGCACCGCGAACAAGTATTTCGACCATTTCGAACGATTTGGGAATTCCATGTTGGACAAATGCCCCCTCTAGATAGAAACGTTTGCAAACATGCCAAAAACCTACTTGTCTCCGGAAAATATTCGAGAAATTATTTCCGCCCGTGGAAAAAGTACGACAAGCCGACGAAACAAAAAAGAAGTACGGGATCGGGAGCTCTCGTCTTCGAAAAATCTGGGACGATGTCGATGCGGAACGTAGTACAAAAACCCGAAGAAACCCCAGAAGAACAAGAAACCCCTACCCCCGTAGAACACAGGGTGACCGCGCCTGGTTTTGCGGGCCCCACCGAGTTCCCCACGGATCTACTAGAAGATGCACGCTCGTTCGAAGAATCGACGCACCTGTCCGACATGGAGAGACGCTTGGAGAACCGGTTGGACGCGCTGGAACACAGACTGTTGGACGCAATTTCCGGCATCGCCGATTCTGAGTGTCCGAAGAAAGACGAGTGTCTGGAGAAGAAGAGTGCCCGGAGGAAGAAGAGTGCCAGAAGGAATCCGGGTGGGACGTGCAAGACATCTGGAGAACCATAGAGAATGCGAAGTGGTGGTTGGGGGTCTCTGTGGTGGCGTACGCGGTCTGCAGACCACTGTTCCCATTCGTGGCTCTAGAGGCCCGTAGACTCTGGAAGAACAAAACAGACCCCGACGCCCAGTTCGTGCACTCCACAAAACAGTCCGGTACGCCGAAGGAAAAAAACAAAACTAGCGACTCCGTACACCAGCACTCTGGTAGTCGCGACCCGTTCTACATGGAGTAGCCGTTTTTGGAAAAAAAGTTCTTTGTCTTTTTCGAATTGTCTTTTCGAGTTGTATTTCCGAGTTGTCTTTCTTGTTTTGTACCGAGTTGTCTTTCCTGTTCCGAGTTGCCTTTCTTGTTTTGTACCGAGTTGTCTTTCTTGTTTTGTACAGAGTTGTCTTTCTTGTTTTGTACCGAGTTGTCTTTCCTGTTCCGAGTTGTCTTTCTTGTTTTGTACCGAGTTGTCTTTCTTATTTTGTACAGAGTTGTCTTTCTTGTTTTGTACCGAGTTGTCTTTCCTGTTCCGAGTTGTCTTTCCTGTTCCGAGTTGTCTTTCTTGTTTTGTACCGAGTTGTCTTTCCTGTTCCGAGTTGTCTTTCTACCTCCTTTGGGAGAGGTTTTCTGTTTTTCGATGTGGTTTTGCTCTCGGGAGACGATTTTTTCTTCGACTTTCCCAAAAGTCCGAATGTGTACAATTGGGTGGTATCATTTCTGTTTGCCTCTTGGGAGACGAATTTTTTCTACACTTTCCCAAAAGTCCAAATGTGGACAATTGGGTGGTATCATTTTTTCTACATCCTTTGGGAGAGAAATTTTTTCTACACTTTCCCAAAAGTCCAAATGTGGACAATTGGGTGGTATCATTTCTGTTTTGCTCTTGGGAGACAAATTTTTTCTACACTTTTCCCAAAAGTCCGAATGTGTACACTTGGGTGGTATCATTTCTGTTTGCCTCTTGGGAGACAAATTCTTTCTACACTTTTCCCAAAAGTCCGAATGTGGACAATTGGGTGGTATCATTTCTGTTTTGCTCTTGGGAGACACATTTTTTCTACACTTTTCCCAAAAGTTCGAATGTGGACAATTGGGTGGTATCATTTCTGTTTGCCTCTTGGGAGACAAAATAAATCTTGTGATTTTCCCATTTGAACAGAAAAATACTATTGGGAAAATGGAGTGCGAAACGTGTGGTAGAACTTTTGCCAAGAAGGCCAACTTGCAACGGCACATCGGGAGAAAGACGAGATGCAGTACTCCTGCATTCCTGTGCGAAGGTTGTGGAAAACATTTCTCCAGTTCCCAGACGCTTTGCAGACACAAACAGAAACGGTGTACCGCACCCTCGAGAACACAACTCCAGACTGCCGAACTAGAAAGCCGGGTTGTCGAACTAGAAAGCCAGGTTGCGGAACTACAGGCGTCCCTAGAGACAGAAAAACGCAAAAGAAAAATAGCGGAGTCCTGCTTCCGAGAGCTACACCAGAAGAAATAGTAGAACGAGATTGTTCTCGTACGCAGTTCTATCTGTCATTCGTCTGTGTTGGTTGTAGTGCCTGTATTGTAGTTCGATGTATTTGGGTTTTTCTGAAATCCGTTACCGATTTTTCGTGGGTGTTGGGAGTGTCGTGTGGTGGTGGAAACGGTGCCACCTCTGGTGGTATCATTCTGCTTTTCTCCACAAAAAAGCCTGTTTTTCGAGGGTGCTGGTGAGTACTTTTGTTTATTAGATTTTTCCCAAATGTGTCCAAATACACAAATGGGTGGTATCATTTCTGTGTCCAAATACACAAATGGGTGGTATCATTTCTTTTGTCTCTTGGGAGGCCACGACAAGTCTATCTGTCGTTCGTCTGTAGTTGGTTGTAGTGTCTGTAGTTCGTTGTAGTTCGATGTATTTGGGTTTTTCTAAAATCCGTTCCCGATTTTTCGTGGGTGTTGGGAGTGTCGTGTGGTGGTGGAAACGGTTCCACCTCTGGTGGTATCATTCTGCTCTTCTCTATGCAAAAAACCCGGTTTTTCGAGGGTGCTGGGGAGTACTTTTGTTCGTTGGATTTTCGAAGCCATGGATTTCGATCTCGATTTCAAAATTTTTTCACTAAGTATGGTGGGCGTACAACAAGACGGTTTCGCGGTTTAAAATATTTCAGTGTTGGTGGCTAGTTTATGTTATTGGACAAAAACACCGTTTTTCGATACTGTTGGGAGCTGTAACGAGAGTTAATAACACTCCCACCTTTGGTGGTATCATTTTGACTCCCTATATACTACTAGACATATATGTTGGTAATGTTGATATGTTTCATTTATCATTTAACTCCGATGGTGCTGTCTGTTCGCGATCGCAAAACACGAACAGCTGTATTTGACTGGTCATATGTATGTGTAACCTCTCGAAACCGGACACCCTGAAAGCATCCCAGTATGTCCGGTTTAAAGAGGTTCCACTGTACGAGGATCAATTATCAGATATTTTCAGTAAATGACGTCGGAAGTTGACAAATAGAGAATAGTAGGTTAGTGCCGTGAATGGGAAAAAATATCTGGCAAGGCTCAGGAAACGGGATGGGCGAGTCTCTGCACATCCCGTTTCCGTGCCGCGCCAGATATTTTTTCCCATTCACGGCACTAGCCTACTATTCTATTTATCCCGTCAACACTTTCAAATGGCTGTAAAATGCAAAAATTGTATTGACTGGATATCAAAAATGTTTCACGGCACCGTGTTTCACGGGATAAAAAGAGCAACTGCTGAATAGAATTATACATTTGCTATGAAAGTTACGTCAACCTTCGACGTCATTTACAGAAAATATCACAGATCTTGTAAATATTTTTTCTTTAAAACAAACGCACATCTTCTTAGGTACGAAATCACATGGCTTGTCCCATTTAAAGGAGACGTATACGATCACGTTCGACTGCCTCACCGTGGATACAGGGACGGTCGCGACGCTAATCATGTCGCTATGGCGACAGTGCGACGTATCCATGACGATGCCGTGCTTCTATGACCACACAGGCTACAAGTTCCCGCTAGAATACGCAGCAGACGTCACCGGCAGTAAGATATGTGTGGCTGTGATTGGAGACATGAGGCTTATAGGTTTTGCGACCAGTGTAGATCCAAATCAGCCTGTGCATCCGCACAGTCTGATCAGGATATGCTCTGCTCGCCATTTTATCAATAACACACCAGTAATAATGCTGTTAAAAAGCAATGTAGATCGCTGTCGGGCTTCATGAGTGTGCTTTTGATCAGGAGCTACACTGGTGACAAAACCCATAGGCCCCTTTTCTCCAGTAACAACTACATACTATAGACAGAAATCAATGAAAACTTTCTGGGGCCCGTTTCACTAAGCTTCGTAAAATGTCCATAAGTGCAAACTTATGATAGTCTGTAAATTTTGATTAATACCGTTTTCTTGTAAACATTTATTGGATTTACATTTATTGAGCACAGGCTGCATATGCAGCCTATGCTCAATAAATGTAAATCCATCAATTTAAATTTCCAGACGATCCTAAATTTTCACTTACGAACATTTTAGTCGTATGAAGTTTAGTGAAACGTGCCCCTGGTCTTCAAGCAAGGCGAAGTCGAAGGGACATCGTCCATATATAGTCGAGATAGGAATAGGTTCGAGATAGCGATAAAATGTCATGGTTGAATATTTTCGCAAAAAAATACGAATTCATGTTACCCATTACACCATTCGTCTATTTTAGGTAAGTCATTAATTTAGTAACTATATGAACATTCTCAGTCATTGCAGATATGCTAATGAGTTAAGTGGCGGTCGCAGTGTCACTGTTTGCGGGTTTGCGGAAAAACACGCGGTACTACGCCATAAGAAAGAAGTTCAAGAACAGTAAAACAGCGAGCTATCTTACCGTTTCAATGTAATACATGTGTAGTTAACTTTTTTGTGCTATATGTGTGATATTGCAAACGTTTTTGTATACTTTATAAACTATTAACTGTTATGTATTAATATGAGTTCTTTGTTATGTATGTTGATATTTTGCGCAATGATATAGTAGGGGGTGGGGGGGGGGGGGAACTTCCCTGTGATGTTATTCTTGAATGACCAATCAGATTAAAGCTTACATTCTGAACTTTACATAGGTCAATGGCTCGATAAAATCCGACATTGGACAGCGAAATGATGATGATTTAAAGCAGAAACATTGTTTTTTGACAGTTACATACTGTTTTAATCATCTTGAACCATCGATATTATTAATCAGTGTCCATTTTACTTAAAAAATCAACTAATCTATAATGAATTTAGTAAAACAGTTCGCGCGGAAATCCAAACTTTCCAAAGAGGTGCTAGCAATTTTTTCATAATTACGCGTCGTGTGTGTTAGCGCATACGCTGCCAACAGTCTTGCGACTTGACGTTACACAGCATATACAGTACGATACACTTCACAAAGGAAACGTTGTATTGAGTTTGAATAAGGATAATAATTATCTCTAGATTATTATTAGCCGATCTATTTACAGATCGGCTATATATTGGTTATCCATCGGTTTGTGAAAAAGTTTGTAACCACCCTTTGCTCCTATATTCGGTAATCTACAAACGCGAAATGTGTTGTATCACTTCCAAACTACATCAACCGGATAATTTTTAATTTTTGGCCATTATCTCTGTTCAAAACTTTAAATAAGCGAAATAACACAATTTGGGAATAAATTAACGTAAATAACTACAAGAGTTCAGCGGTTTGCAAATTGGCTATGAATAAAGTTTTGACGTCACAAACCGGAAACTCCGCCATGTTCCAATATCTCGATACACAAATCAAAACACGTCGAAGTTTGACCTAAATTCAGTTAGTTAGTGGTTGTAAAGTGTTCTATATATGGATATAGTCATCGTAAAGATCGCGAAAGGACACTGGAATAGTATAGATTGCATGCAGTAATCACAAATCAAGGTGTGGAATGCGAGAAACTGAGTTGGATCGGACACGGCCAGAAATTATTGGAGAAGAATTTGGGCACAAGAATATCCAAAATGTTCGGGTGTCAATGGTAAGTCCTTGATATTATAAATAATCCGATAGTTCTACGGTGAGACAATGTAAGCTGGTGTAATCATTATATTGTGTGTGAACCCCACCCAGCGCTCCAGATAAGCTGCGTATTTGCGTAAATACCCAATTAAAATTGCCAAAAACCCAATTGAAATCAGAAGTAGTGACTGTGAATATCAAAAAGCAATGAGAACACTTGTGGTACCTTTATCATGCTGCAGAAAACAATAAACAGACCACAATATAGCATATTTTTCTTATTTTTCCATGAAAACACATCCAAGGAGACAATTCTAATGAAATGCCAAGATATGTTTTCATTTCGAAAGAAACTATTCAATAATTGCTGTCTGTTGATGTGTAAACAGTAGTGTGATTTAATTTTACCCAATTAAAATTTTGAAATACCCAATTGCTTCAGAACTGATGGATTAACAATACTCAATTACTAATTCCTTATCTGGAGCTCTGACAATACTCAATTACTAATTCCTTATCTGGAGCTCTGACAATACTCGATTACTAATTCCTTATCTGGAGCCCTGTTAGGGTACACATTGTGTTGGGAAGCCCCTATTATTGTCCCAATAGTTCGGGTTTTTACAGTAATCCTGGCCAGTCTTAATGTGATGGTTCAAATGAGCAGCATTTCCTGTTTCATCGGTTTCGTCTCTGGAAACCCGCGATTTATCACATTCAATACCATAGTGTTTGTTTGTTTATTTATTTGCAGCCTATCAACAGCTAACGTCATGGAAGGCCGGCCAAACGGGTTCGATCCCATTTTAACCTGCTGCATTGGGGGGGGGGGGGGGGGGGTGGGGGAGGGGGGGGGAGGGGATACCAAAATCGGAACGTATTTGCTGCGTAATTGTATATAAGCTGCGTATTTGCGTAAATACCCAATTAAAATTGCCAAAAACCCAATTGAAATCAGAAGTAGTGAGTATCAAAAAGCAATGAGCACAATTGTGGTACCTTTATCATGCTGCAGAAAACAATAAACCGACCACAATATAGCATATTTTTCCATGAAAACACATCCAAGGAGACAATTCTAATGAAATACCAAGATATGTTTTCATTTCGAAAGAAACTATTCAATAATTGCTGTCTGTTGATGTGTAAACAGTAGTGTGACTTAATTTTACCCAATTAAAATTTTGAAATACCCACTTGCTTCAGAACTGATGGAGTAACAATACTCAATTACTAATTCCTTATCTGGAGCCCTGCGGCCACCCACTGAATTATAATGTTTGACACCCGTGCTGTCACTGTACTTAACATGCTTAAGACGTGCGAGATGGTGTATTTTGATGGACCTCGGACAATCAAAAATTGCAGTTTGTGTGGAATTTCATGAAAAATGTTTACAGATTTCCCGATATTTACTGTAAATCATGCCAAACGTTGATGAAATTCTCAGAGCAAATGCAAAATGTCACCATGTTGTCACCATTCAATGTTATTTATGAAAGATATTGTAAATTTTGTAAATATTTTTCCTCAAAGTGCGCACATGTTTGTATATGCAAAATCACATGGCGCATGTCATATGTATAAAATTTGTCATAAATTGTAAATATTTCAGTGATATTTCATATGACTTAGAGTACACCTTTTTTTTTTATTTCTCCTCAAAAGTGCATGTAAATGTTGTGACCACTCATCTGAACCGTCTCCGCAAGAATGTTCATATGGTGTATGCAACATATACTTCCGAGAAGAAATAATAAAAATAACTTATTATATTGTAACTAAATATGCAAAGTTACAATATCCGACAAGTACACATGTATTTATTTGTTTTCAATATATATCATGTATATGTTTCAGGAAAGAAGGCAGAGTTGTATGACCATCTTAACCCAAACTGGGCACCATCAGTTAATCTGGGCGGACAAAAGCGAGCACCATCTACATCAAGATATGATCGGCAGCAGGAAAAGAAGAGAAGGAAGCCAGCTGAATCCGCAACTATTGTTGGACCTGATCACACTGAGACGGGTATGGATATGGGTGACAGCGTTGATGTAGACGGCGTTCAGTCACATACTGATGTTGATGGTCCACTCATGGAGGCTATGTCGCTGGAGCTGCAGGAACTGCGTACAGAGAATGGGGAGCTTAAGGAAAAAGTGGCCCATTTGGAAACTAAATTCACTGCAAGTTATTTTAAGGGTAGTGACGAGAAGGTGAAACATTTAAAAGGATTACCATCATTCGCAGTTCTATCTATATTGTTTAATTTTCTGAAGTCTCACCTGCCATCCAGTCTGGTCATGCCCAAATTCAAGGTAATGATATTGACATTAGTGAAATTGCGACTAGATTTGTCAAATCTCTTCCTTACGTATGAATTTGACACTACTCAATCAACAATATCTAGACTTTTTTACACGGACAATTGACTGTATGTACAAGCGGCTAAAGAAACTCATAAGATGGGCAGAGCGCGAGACATTGAGAAAAACCATACCAATGGAATTTAGGAAGTACTTCGGCCACAGGTGTGCAGTGATAATTGATTGTTTTGAGGTATTTATTGAGAAACCAAGTGGTTTGAAAGCCAGAGCAGAAACCTGGTCTTCATACAAACACCACCACACTGTGAAATTTCTAATTATAATTACTCCTCAGGGCAGTGTGTTCTTCATATCGAAAGCATGGGGTGGTCGTGTGAGTGACAAGTTTGTAACAGAGAACAGTGACTTCCTGTCCAAGTTATTACCTGGGGATTTAGTGTTGGCGGACAGAGGATTTGATGTCAAGGACAGTGTTTGCTCGTTAGCTGCAGAAGTGAAGATTCCAGCATTTACGAAAGGTCGTGATCAGCTATTCCCTCTGGACGTGGAATCAACGCGTAAACTTGCCCACTCAAGAATACACGTGGAACGGGTTATTGGTTCAGTTCGACAGCAATATACTATATTGAACAGTTGTCTTCCCATTAATTGTCTCATGAACAAGGATAAGTTTGGTAAGACGGTCACTGACAAAATTGTTACATTTTCGTGTGTACTAGTAAATTTGTGTGACTCAATTGTTGATTTTAACTGAACCAAATTGATCTACACTGGTCCTTGCACTTCTTCGTGTCCTTTTGTAAATACTGAAATCTTCTTTTTCTGATTCACTTATTTCGCCATCAAACATGTACTTTTCTATTGATTGCAAGGAAATAGCGATTCTGCGATTTCGGTCGGCTGCCAGCATGGTACCGATAAACAGGTTGTCTGTCGGTCGGTATAGTCGACTATACCGACCGACAGTCGACCTGTTTAGAATTGGTATTCCTGGGCGAGGGATGTGGAATTTCTTCATCAGATTTGCTGGCACCTTTTGAAATTAAAATCGTATACATATCCCAATTCAAAACCATTTTTAATAGAAGCTAAACATGTATACTTTATCATTTATTCCATTATCATGATTATCACATAAAGCATGTAATAATAAAGTATAAACACTCGTAGTAAGCATGATATTACTTCCTTTCAATGGTAATATGACCAGTGTAGGCACAGATCAGCCTGCACATTCACATACAGGAGTATGCTAGCAGATTAATATCCAGATTGATCAAACCCCCATAAGGCCTTTTTCTCAAGCCACGGTCACATATACTTTTCTATATTTGTGATGCACCGTTAGAGAAACAGTCCACTTACTTCACTGGTGCTGCACTCCGTGCCGATGGAAATATTTCAAGACAATCCACTTGAAAGATACAATAATTGTAAAAGAATGTTTCAAGACGAGTAGCAATTTTATTGATTTTTTAACACTCATCTAGAAACATTTTATAATGGTGCATATTGTATTTTTCAAGTGGATTCTTACATTTTCCACCGGCGCGGAGTGCAGCACCTGTCTAATAATCTAATTAAGATGTGCCATGTGTTTGTACCTACAAAAATGGGCGTAATTTCATAAAAAAATTACAAAATTTACGATATTTTCCTGGAATGACACCGAAGGTTGTCGACATTTGCAGAGCAAATGCGGAATTCTATTCCGCATTTGCTTTGAGAATTTCATCAACTTTCAGCATATTTATGAAATTGCGCACCTGTTTGTAGGTACAAAATCATATGGTGCCTCTCGATTATACAGACCGTATATCTGCATTGGCAATATATACATGTACATTGAAGTTCACATACAGTACTTGCACACCAAATTAATCACCTTTTTACACGCTTGTTTTTCTTAAATTCTGGCATCTTTCTACAGTCTGGGCAATAGGTATATATATAAGATTCCGGCACCTCGTCTTAATTTATGGCACCCGGTGTTTTTATAAACTTGAATGTATAAGGTTTCCAAAAATTCCGGGTGCAATTTTTTTAAACCAAGTTCAAGGTCATTTCAAGGTCATTGAACTTTATGCTTGACGGAAGTCGAAAATTGCCAATATATGAGCCAATAGGTACGTCATTGGAAATTGGTGTAAGCTGTTCAAAAACATTTCAGATGAATATATTAAAGAATTTACGTAAACTACACTAATATTCAGTATATTATTATCATATTTTCAAGATGCCCGCCAAAAATCGGGTATTTATGATATTTCGGTTGACTTGCTACATATTTGTGTAATGCTAAGCGCCTTCACCTATATTTAAAGGTTAATTCTTTCAACTGGAATAATATTAATAATTCGTTCCCACGAAATGACAATTCGTTCCCTCAATTTAACAATTCGTTCCCTCGAATTAAAAATTCGTTCCCACGATATAACAATTCGTTCCCATGAATTAACAATTCGTTCCCATGGGAACGAATTGTTATTTCGTGAGAACGAATGTTAAATTGAGTGAACGAATTGTTAATTCGTGGGAACGAATTGTTATTTCGTGGGAACGAATTAATAATAAAAAAGGATTCTACGTCCCCTGCGGCTCCGTAGGTAATGGTTATATAGGATACCAGTGACGAAACGCCATTACAGTGGGGTTAGCGTGCAAGTGCACACACGAACGAACACGACAGGTTGGTTCCAACCTGTCGTGTTCGTTCGTGTGTGCACTTACACGCTGACCCACTGTAGGATAAGGGTTATTATTCGATTTTGCAACCAACATCCATCCAAATTTGAGCTCCGACACATTATATGCAAATGATCATACGTCGGTTGCAGCACATATTTTGCGGGTTGAACTTTTTAAAAACACGGGTCTTACGCCATAAAATAGTTCTAACAGCTTGATGGCCTTTTCAGTGTGATAACTGTTTAGTTTGCTTTTTTGTGATAAATTTATGGTATTGCAAATGTTTCCGTACTCTAAGGGTGCGAAGATTAACCGCCATACACGATTATTCTCGATTCATAACTCCATGGTTCGGTGCACGAATACAATGTTCGGGTTCGGTTTCAATTCTCAGAATAGAAATTTATTTAATATAGTTTTCCCAAAAACAATTTTAACTCAACGTTCATTCGGCAGATCTCTACAGAAAATACTGGTTTAATTGTATCGCTAGACTGGTTCTCGGTAGTATTGTTTCGCCAGGCTACTGTTGACCGTGATACAGGCTGTCTTATTGTGAGAAGGGTGTCGCTAGTGAAATTCAGATTTCCTGACTTCCGGTTGACTTCCGGTTCACTTCCGGGTTGACGTTTAGCGATTGTTAGTTTATTTGAGTACTGTTAGGCAGTTCACGACACCATGTCGTTTGTCTATAGAAGAAATCTTGTTAGAGATCGACAAACCGCATCAGATATGCGGAACTGTCATGACCTGGGCCAGTTTCCATAAGGTTTCTGAAAACGGGTTGTTGTTGGTGCTGCTGTTGTTGTTGCTGCTGTGAAATTCCCGCGCTTATTTTTCGCGAAACGCTTTCCACTCTAGATTAATTATCGGTCTGTTTTTCATCTACAAACACATACTACGAAGAATTCCAGGTCGTTCAGTACTTTGATATTACATGTATATTGGATACCAGCAGCTAAACGCCAGTAGCATAATAGGATATCAGCCGCGAAGCTACGGACCCCCTCAGAGGACATGGATTTTTCTTTATTAATTCGTTACCACGAAATAACAATTCGTTCCCTCAATTTATTAATTCGTTCCCACGAAGTAACAATTCGTTCCCACGATATAACAATTCGTTCCCACGAATTAACAATTAGTTCCCACTAAATAACCATTCGTTCCCGCGATATAACAAAATTGTTATATCGTGGGAACGAATTGTTAATTCGAGGGAACGAATTGTTAAATTGAGGGAACGAATTGTTGGAACGAATTGTTAATTGGAGGGAACGAATTGTTAAATTGAGGGAACGAATTGTTATTTCGTGGGAACGAATTAATAAAAAAAAGTCCATGTCCCCTGTGGGTCTCCGTAGATATCAGCCGCGAAGCACTATTAGAACAAGGGTTATATTACTTTGGATATCAGTCGCTAAACGGAGGATAATGGTTATATAAGGAATGAGTCGCGAAGAGCCACTAGAATAATGGTTTATTTTCCAGAGTGTACCTGTGATGGGGAGAAACGGCATATTCGACGCGTTGTTAGTGATGACAGCATCATCGTGTTTGTCACCAACGTTACCACGGGTGTGGTTGCGTACAACGCCACTATTTACGCGTCCAGCGGAACTCACATAGTCAGTACGGAGCTAGAAGATGTAAGTTTCATTGATTTTTTATGTCTCCAATCACGTTTTGTCTAGTTCATCATGGGCGTCACCAGCAATTTTGAAAAGGGGATTCGACTTTCATTGTGAAGCAATCCAAATATGTAAGGGGTCCAGGGGTTGCCCCTGGACCCCTTACATATTTCGGATGCTTCACAGACCAGGAACAATTTTGATTATGCAAGTTAAATGCTGCATTCGGGTATGTTTGGACAAGAACTAGCTCCTGAACAAAGTGTTTTGGGTCAATTTAAGAAGAGTATTTATGAAAATTGGAATATTGCAATATGTTTGACGCCTTTCGATTGTTTTCTATTAGCAGATAATTTGCATATTACAATGTCTTCTCATTCATGCACTGAACATGGCTATCGCGGACCTCATTTATATAACAAAAATCCTGCTGATTCAAGAAGGGGGTTCGTACGAACCCATCGAACCTCACCTGATAACGCCGTTGCTCATATCCGTGTAGTTACTGAGCGGATAGCCGTTAGTTTCACCTTGCATGTGTCTCAGTAGGTATGTACAATCTGTGCCTGGCTGGCTCAGTCGCTTGTTGAGCACTAGTACAGTAAAGCAGCGGTCCCGGGTTCGAGTCCCGTGGCCATGTGACACCTCGAGGCCGTTTCACTAAACTTCGTACGACTAAATTTTCGTAAATGCAAATTTAGGATCGTCTGGAAAGGTGAATTGATGGATTTACATTTATTGACCATGCATGCAGCCTATGCTCAACAAATGTAAATCCAATAATTGTTTACAAGAAAACATTGCTAATGTGAAATTTACAGACTATTATAATGTTGCACTTACGAACATTTTGGTCGTACGAAGTTTAGTGAAACATGCCCCAGGTGCCCAACGAGGGAACGTCATTGATATTCACTACGAGATCGTCGAACAGATACTTAAGGACCAGTTCATCATTTGTTTCAAAGATAATTGCCAATGCCTCGTAAATGTGATGGAAATATATTTATAACATATATGTGAACTGTATCCTATACGGCACATGGAGTAGCCAAGTCGGTAATCGTTGTGTGTTCCAGCCATTAGCCAGTTTCACATCTTCTGGCGTTTGACTAGAAACTGACAATACTAAGTAGAAAATATGATATAATGACAGGCGCGGATCCAGGATTTCGGGTTAGGAGGTGGGCGTAACTATTTTGCAATACTTGACTATGTTATCGAACGAGCTAAGCTCGTTCGATAATATAGTCAAGTATTGCAAAATAGTCGACCGAGCGGGCGGAGCTCATGATAGCGCTAGGGGGGGTCCGCGGGATTTTTTTTTAAATCTACATCGCATTTCCTGCGTTCTGGCGCATTTTGGAGCAACACTATTGACACTGTCACAGTATGTTTAGACATGATTTTTTATTGAAAACGTTTAAATTTTGAAACAATAAGACAACGACCGAAAAATGCATGGAATACATGGCACTTGGCATGAAACGTGCCTTGTAACTTGTAAACAATCTTTACTCGGCGAATTTTAGGGGGGGGGGAGGGGGGGCGCCGGGTCCGCATACCCCTGAATCCGGCCATGAATGTAGCTAATAATACATAGAGAAGTCAGGACAACGGGCTTAGAAAGTAGGGCGAACTATAAGTGAGGCTATCTGTCAATACGGCCTTGTTCCAATACGGACCCAATCGAAACAGTTCCATTTTTATCAATAAACTGACAATACTAAGTAGAAAATATGATATAATGTAGCTAATCATACATAGAAAAGCCAAGACAACGGGCTTAGAAAGTAGGGCGAAGCATGAGTGAGGCTACCTGTCAATACGGCCTTGTTCCAAAACGGACCCAATCGAAACGGTTCCATTTTTATCAAAACGGAACGCATAACTTTTGTTGAGTCTGGACAGCTACCCATCGGAAACTCGAATAATACTCCAATATATGGTCATATAAACACGTCAGATATATACGGAGCCCCGCAGAATTCTTTTTTTTTTATTAATTCGTTCCCACGAAATAACACTTCGTTCCCACGAAATAACATTTTTTCCCCACGAAATAACAATTCGTTCCCTCAATTTAACAATTCGTTCCCACGAAATAACAATTTCTTCCCACGGGAACGAATTGTTAATTCGTGGGAACGAATTGTTATATCGGGGGAACGAATTGTTAATTCGAGGGAACAAATTGTCATTTCGTAGGAATTTATTGTTAATTCGAGGGAACGAATTGTTATTTCGTGGGAAAAAAGAACGTTATTTCGTGGGAACGAAGTGTTATTTTGTGGGAACCAATTAATAAAAAAAAGAAATTCTACGGGGCTCCGTGTATATCTGACGTATTCTACGCATATGTATAATGTTCGCCTTAGCACGCGATAGAGATATTTAACCCTTAGCCTGCTGATCGCGAAAACTGTCGTCTGCTGTTGCTTTATATTTTGCCCTGTTTCTCAATAAAAACAAGGTTTGACAGCACTTTAGAATCATTTCCATTGGAAATGATTCTAAAATGCTGTCAAACCATGTTTTTGACGAGAAAAATCGAAAATAAAACATAAACAGCAGACGACAACAATTCATTCAGCAGGCTAAGGGTTAATGTGTATATTTACATGTATATTCTATATTTATTTTCACGCCAATGTGTAGGTCATCAAATATGAAGGTTTGAAGATGGACATAAACACAACAGGGAGTTACTCTATATTAGTAAGTAAAAGTAAAATCTCTCCAAACAAGACAACCTGGGGCCCGGTTCACTAAACTTCCTACGACTAATATGTTCGTAAGTGCAAAATTATGATAGTCTGTAACTTTCACATTAACAATGTTTTCTTGTAAATAATTGCTGGATTTACATTTATTGAGCATAGGCTGCATATGCAGCCTATGCTCAATAAATGTAAATCCATCAATTGAAATTTGCAGACGATTCTAAATTTGCACTTACGAACATTTTAGTCGCAAGAAGTTTAGTGAAACGGCCCCTGGACGGTATATGCTTTCGTCGCGGTTCCCTTAGAAACAACATTGTTACCCAACTCCGTAGTACGGAGCCCAGCAGGGGACGTAGACTTATTTTGTATTAATTCGTTCCCACGAAATAAAAATTCGTTCCCACGAAATAGCAATTCGTTCCCACGAATTAACAATTCGTTCCCTCAATTTAACAATTCGTTCCCACGAAATAACTATTCGTTCCCTCGAATTAACAATTCGTGGGAACGAATTGTTAATTGTTAATTCGATGGAACGAATTGTTAAATTGAGGGAACGAATTGTTATTTCGTGGGAACGAATTGTTAATTCGTGGGAACGAATTGTTAATTCGTGGGAACGAATTGTTATATCGTGGGAAGGAATTGTTAATTCGTGGGAACGAATTGTTATATCGTGGGAACGAATTGTTATTTCGTGGGAACGAATTAATAAAAAAAATACATGTCCCCAGCAGGGCTCCGTACCGTAGGTTATAGATACAAATATCGGAGGCAAAGGATTATAGCTAGGTTTCCCTGTAATTCATTCATTAACCGTTCAACATTAGAGACTATAAATTAATTTAATTTATCATGTCTCACTGTACTGTAATATATGTTATATACCAGAATAAAATATATTGTATATATTGTAAAAAAAAATAAAAATAAAAATAAAGCCAACATTTACAAACACTGTATATCCAGATGAGCCGGCTTGTAACAAGCCGACTCATCAGGATCTGCACCGTTTGTCAGCATTTTCCCCGATCTCGTAAACCTCCCACTATCTGATTCCCGGAATAGCTCACACATGAACATGCAGTTATCAATGTCCGATTTTGATGGGTGAAAGGGTTAACCCTTAGACTGTTGACCACGAAAATTGTCGTCTGCTGATGCTTTATATTTTGCTTTCTTTCTCAATAAATACATGGTTTGACAGCACTTTAGAATCATTTCCACTTTCCACTGGAAATGATTCTAAAATGCTGTCAATCCATGTTTTTGATGAGAAAAATCGAAAATAATAAATAAACAGCAGACAACATTTAATTCGGCAGTGTAAGGGTTTTTCTCAATAAAGATATGGTTTGACAGCACTTTAGAATCATTTCCACTGGAAATGATTCTAAAATGCTGTCAAACCATATTTTTGATGAGAAAAATCGAAAATAAAAAATAAACAGCAGACGACAACATTTAATTCGGCAGTGTAAGGGTTAATGTATGGTTACGACTATGTGTTCGTGTATGGCTCATATCCGGCATCGTTATGGCGCTGATTTCATACCATATATTAAAGGTACATGCCCACTCAGTAGGCACAAAATGTTCTTTATAGGAATTAAATGAGTGTATAATTGTGTCACTATTCCATCAGTTCTAAAAATTACGAGTGCCCGCTATACAGATATAATCATTTAGTAATATATATTTTACTGATAGTGACTTGTGGTGGTATCAGGCTATTTTCATATGCAAATGAGGCATGACGTTTTTTAATTATTTATTCTAGATAAATGCGCCACCTGGACATATCATATTTTCGACAGACTATAAAGTATGAACTTTGCACATCAAAAAATAAATACAGAGAATAAATAGTAATGTCCGTTAACATTTTAAGGAAATACGGTTATCGCCCCTGATATCAGTGTGGAAATTGACGTCGGATATGAAATGTATAATAATGCCAAACAATACGTAATGGTGAAATAATGTTTATTTTGCCAGATAATGTCTCAGATGATGTGTCCTTATAAAGAACAGTTTGTGCCTACTGGGTGGGCATGTACCTTTAAGACTAAGACCATGATTCGATGTATGGCTAATTTCACACCATGTTTGGTTCATGGCTTATTTCTGAAGCCGAATTCATCAAACTTGCAAAGTATACTTATCTAGCAAACTATACTTTGAGGGAGTAATCATTTATTTTTCCCGAAATGCACTATTTCATATAGATCTAACGATTGGATATATTTGATGATTAAAAGTAGGCAGAATTATTTTACTGAATTTATTACATTATCACAGCCAATATGGCTGTGATAATTTAATAAATTCAGTATAATAAAAATTAATAAATTTATCCTTCAATTGAAAATTTCTCCGTCAAAGTATACTTTGCTAGATAAGTATATTTTGCAAGTTTGGTGAAAGAGGCTACAGATGACGCCTTCGTGTAAACTGTATGGCTAATTTCATAACATGTTTGGTTTATGGGCAATTTCACAATTATGTTTTGGTGTACAGTATGGATAATGTAAGGCCTCGGTTTGGTGCATGGATACTTTCGGATCACTTCTTGGTGTATGGGTAATTTCAGATCACGATTTGGTGCATGGGTAATTTCAGATCACAATTTGGTGCACGGATAATCTCACCATTCGACGGGCTGATACGAAATGTCTCAACGTTCGATTTCCACCCGTGGTGTACAACAATTCGGTAGATCTACCTCTACCTCCTTCGCAAAGCTGCCCAGGTATTATTCCGACCAAACATAATATTTATTATATACCTACCCATGAAATACATAGTTATACGATGTAAATAAAAGTCATATGTTCTCATCGATGAAATAAACAACTTCCGGTGAAAATACGACTACTTCCGCTATCTATATTCATAACGCGCATCTGCAGTGCCGGCTGCAAATACACATTAATTACCGTATACAGTCTAAAAACTGCTAATTTCCATGGAGCGGTATATATGGTGTGACATGTCCATATTTCACGAGTGCCCAATGGCACTCGTGAAATATGGACATTTCACATCACTCGCTGAACATATATGTCATATTCGTTGCAAAAATATGAATATCCTCTATTTATTTTATCTCCTGTGACGCACGTATTTATGTAATTAATTTGTATGTTGTTATCCTTCTGACGTTCTAATGTGTATGTACATAAAATTACAATAAGCGTAATACGGCATGATGAATTTGCGACATGTGTTGCTATACACTTTATTTATTTTACAACGATTGCAATCAAGCGCGGTGCGCTTTCGTTGGCACGGAATGAGGCGTCCGGGTTGTCCTTAATGTGGGAGGAAACCGGAGTACCCGGGGAAAACCCACGTGTCCGATCTGGTGACCACCACACCATCTCATGTAATGCCCATACCGAACCCAGGACCGCATTGGTGGGAAGAGTCCGATTAGATAGTGAGGCGAAATCGCCTCTCAGTGTACCAAATACAGTGGTGTCAGCGTGTAAGTGCACACACGAACGAACACGACAGGTTGGTTCCAACCTGTCGTGTTCGTTCGTGTGTGCACTTACACGCTGACCCCACTGTAGGAATATCTAAGTGTGTGTCCTATAATTACTTAGTACCTCTTTGGTAGTCCCTGATACATGTACCAGGGTCTACATAACCCGAATGTTCTGTAGCCTATTTCACCAACATTGCAAAGTATACTTATCTAGCAAAGTATACATTGAGGGAGAAATTTTCAATTTAAGGATAAATTTATGAATTTGTATTATACTGAATTTATTACATTATCACAGCCATTTTGGCTGTGATAATGTAATACATTCAGTATAATAATTCTGCGTCCTTTTAATCATCAAATATATGCAGTGGTTAGTTCTATATGAAATAATGCATTTCGAGAAAAATAAATGATTACTCCCTCAAAGTATACTTTGCTACGATAAGTATACTTTGCAATTTTGATGAAATCGGCTACAGGTTATCACGCAGGGAGACTTACAAGACGTGTAAGTCGCCATGCGTGACAGCCAGAAAATTCGGGTTAGTGTCTACGCCGTTATTAGGTAAAATAATATTAGAATCGGAAGATAAATTAGGCTTGTCGCATTAGGGCCATCGTATCCCCTCTATTGCGCAGGCACCTTGTGGTATGAACGAAAAAAACCTCGATAAATCATACCCAATTTTACCGAAGTCTTTCTCGCGCGTTACAATTATTGAACTTGGCGAGCCGGGCACTTCCGTTGGTTGGAAAGATGGCGAGTGTCCTACCTTCTAGATATTTAAGATCAGAGTAAAATTGGGTATGATTTAAACAGCGTTTTTTCATTGATACCACAAAGTGTCTATGCTCTATTATAGTTTGACACTGATCTTTGATCTCGAAGTAACCTTCCAGCTCATGTTTTATTTCAGGGTGTCTGTCTCGGGTGACCGTTATCGCTATCAGCGGAGGGGTTGCCGGAGTGGTGGCGGCATTATTAATAATCGGCGTCTGTATATGCTACAGGCGACACCATGGTAGGAATTCAAGTGTACCGTATTTTGCACCAATTCAGAACATTGGTATACATTTGTATATTTATTTATTGGCTCATGAGCTTGTGTCGAAAATCAGAAACTCGATTTTTTGGGGGAAAGTTAAAGTGTTTCATCGATGGAATGGCGAACAATGCAGATCCTGATCAGACTGTGCGTATGCACAGTCTGATCTGGATCTACAATAGTCGCAAAACCCATAAGCCCAATGTGTCCAGTCACAGCCACAAATGAGTTAGTTCCCTTGTGCAAATGCCAGGCAATCCTGATTTGAATGCACACATTAGACTACGTGCATATTTACGCCATCGATTCTGAATAATGTCAAAGTGTATTTTGTAAATCATTATGAGAATGTATTATAATTATATACTCATTGATTGACACTTTTAAACAGTTTGTTGGATAGAGCCTGAGGACAGCTTGACATTCGAGTACACATGTGGCTGTGATTCGATACATGGGGCTTATGGGAGTTTAGACTAACATGCCATGTCTCTATGTCATTTTTAACTTTCATTCTTCATTATCTCACTTTTATCATTTATTATTTACTTTGCTATAGAGGCTGGCTTCCTTAGCGAAATCAAAAATCGAATATTTGACACGAATACGCGCATAATTTTGACACTTCGTGGTTGTACGATACCGAAATCATCTGATAATAAGTTTAAATAATATTAATACACCAACTTTCATTAATATTTAATATGCAACTAATAGTGTAAATATAACTATAAGAAAATAATGATATAATTATGATGACACAAAAACTTTAGCCACACAAGAAGGGACGACAGTTATATTGTTCAGCATTTTCATATTAGTCAATTAAATGTCGTGATTACTGTATGCCTCATATCCATAGTATGGTACCTTGAATTTTGTCACGTTCTATATATGATTATGTACCATGTGTATTACTGTCTGAAGGTACTACATGTATACTATTTATTGTTACCTTGATTATTAGTAGTGGCACAGTAGTGGTAGATTGACTGTCATATAATATCAATTACATTTGTATTAGTTGTGTCCTCCCCATGGAATTTAGTATACAGTGGGGTCAGCGTGTAAGTGCACACACGAACGAACACGACAGGTTGGTTCCAACCTGTCGTGTTCGTTCGTGTGTGCACTTACACGCTGACCCCACTGTATAGTATATCCGTGTTCTTCTCGGAATTATTGTATTTGTGATTAAAGTTGATTTCTTTCTTCCACATTTACGTATACTGACGGCGTCATGTCTTATTAGTTTTTACATATCATATGCATTCACAGGTGCTGAAATCTGTATTATGTTTAAACAAGTAACACTCATTTAATGTCATAAACTACACACTAATTCGACAACAATAAAGTATTTTTATTGCTTATCTTAGAACCAATACACAGAGAAAAGGTATCTACATACATTACCTCATCATATAAATATGTTGCTCTACATCGTCGATATTGGTCTGAAAACACACCAATTACTTGCATCTTACGAATAATAAGTGATATTAAAATGTTGTACATCAACCATCATGTGCATACAGCCGCTTTGTGGAAACTGACTACTTTCAGAGACATGTGACCGAAACACGCAATAATATCAGTGGGAGTCCTAAGTGGTTGTGCTAAGTAGGTTGCAATCACGTAATGGTAGCCAGAAACTGGAATAAGGTTATTGGATGCCTGAAATCACCGATTGTGACATAAATATATAGACGTACAGTGGGGTCAGTGTGTAAGTGCACAAACGAACGAACACGACAGGTTGGTTCCAACCTGTCGTGTTCGTTCGTGTGTGCACTTACACGCTGACCCCACTGTATCATCCATTTGTACTTGTTCATTTATTATATTCAGACACTCAAGCTGTTAATGACGCTACATAGAGGAGCCATTTCGTGTCATGTTGCACAGTGAATCATATTGAGCATCTGAGCTTTTGGAGCCAATGATATGAAAGACGACATTTGGTATTTATACAAATTAGGCAGTCATTGAAGTATATTGTAAAGTTCAATATATCCCCCTGCCAACACTAGAAGTATGAATGCTGCTATGTAATGGCAATACAAGACAAAACAATATCCAAAATATTTAACTGAATCCACGATTTTAAATCTTATATTATTATACAATTGTATTACTATTGTAATTGTACTACATATATTCCTATCCATTTGCCATACTAGACTTACGTTATTGCCGATGCTGTCTAATGGTGTATATTAAGGTAAAAAGGCCTTGTGACTTAATACCAGGCTTTTGTTTACTTAAATCATTAGATGTAGTATTCGAGTGTAATTACATAACCTATTAACTACACAAGTTGGTGAACATGATATTTGGTGGCCATCTTTGACTAATGCTATTGAAACACGTGTCTAAATACATACCCAATGTATTGGAATAATTATATACCTAAATAAGATATTTGTATACAAATTCCCTCTGATATGGGGTCCGATTGCAAGTATATAGTGCTTCTTATTTCAAGATACGGTTGCAAGTACATTGTAATACATTTATATATGGCGGCCATCTTGGACTTCAGTTATATAACTATGTATATAATTTCACATCAAAGTTACAAAAAAACACTTTCATTGTTTTATTAAACACAGAATTAAACAAGAACAATTATAACATGAATGATCATGTTATAAAAGAACGCTTTGAGTGTATGTTATTATTATTGAGGCCAACTACATGTTTGCAAGTAGCATGTAAAGTTATAGATATCAGGGTATGGGATCAGTGGTTTCCGAACCTGCTTTTCCGACGTGACGTATTCTGTGACGTCATTTTTACAGTAAATTTTCTTGAAACTTTTCCAAGCAAACGGACGGATTTCGATGATATGTATCACACCATAGAAGTGACATACCGGTTCGATGATATGTATCACACCATACATTCACGTTCTTTAGATTTTTATTCACATACATGGTAACCGATTCTTCGTCAAAACCAGAAAATTGTTAGATTAAAGCAAACTATACGCTAATCCCCTCGCTGGCAGCCTTGATAATAAAAAAGTACTCCGTGACCTTGGGCGGTCGAACGTGGGTCATATGAGTCTACTCATATGCTAAACATGCTCCATAGACACACATTATGGTCAAATAATATCAAAATAAAATCGTGGAAGCAATTCACAAGTTATTTGAAAAATGAAGGTGTTACTAGCGTACGTACATACGTACGCAGTACATGGACTAACGATATACCAGCTCTTGCCTGTCGGCGAGGGGATACTAATTGGCAACCTGTTAAGCATTTAATGCGTTATGTTTCATTAAACTCTGTCTTTCCATTATAAAGATATTACATTCAACATCTTGCACCACCTTTAATTGACATGGCGCAATTTTAAATATTGCGCGCGGGCCCAATTTTCCCAGTTTTAGTACTTTCCCCTAACAAAATAAACCGGCATCTAGTCGCACGCTGACTGTGAGCCGCGATCTATAAACTTACCCAGGGAGATTACATTGCAAACATAGTGTAACGCGTCCACTGGCGGTTTGTTTCGGTGAGTCCGCACAGTACAACAGTCCGACTTGGCAACGCCACCTAGCGACTTATCATCGACACTGCAGTGCATGATATAAAAATCCTAAAACCATCAACTTCTAAAACTGGCGTTTTGAAGAAAGTCATGAAATATGCAATCTTAAATTCGATAAAATTGACGCAGTACAATTTGAACGACGTTATAAGCCAAAGATATGAGTGCCAGAAATAATCCACATTCAAACACATGAAAATGTTTGCCATTTCTCCATTTCATTGTCGAAACTCCAGACGGTTTTACAGAATGTGAAAGCCGTGGAAAATGTATACTGGATATCAAATACTCCTACAAGCACTAATATGAACTTGTGAGTGAAATTCACGACAGGTCATACATTACATCAAAACAGAAATCATTGCCTTGAAAAAGTCTGAGAAATATTACACACACACAAGTACACATTCAAACGGCTGTATGTCAAACATTGTTCTGCGACTTTGCACTGCAGTGGAGTAGCCAGATTCATGCAGAGGGGGGTGTGAATTGTGAATGGAGTTTGGAAGGGGGTGCGAGAACATACATTCAATTTCTTCCATTGTAGTGATTTTCACATATATTATACAGGTAGTTATTTCCCCAGAAAACGTAGGTTAAAGTAAAAAAAATACACACCTGACCAAATGTTATGGGATGCAATTACACACCCACTGGTGAATCCATGTGACAAGTGTTTTGTATGATGTGGTGTTTGTGAATGAGCTGATAAGACACGTGTCGTGCCTTTGCACTTAATGACTGGGTGCCAGACTCCATCCTTCAGCAAAGTTGCAAATCATGATTTGAATTGGGGTCCCATCTGTTTGGCACAAAGTGTTCTTTATAGGAATTAAATATTAAATAAGTATAATTGTGTAACAGTTTTAAAAAATACGAGTGCCCGCTACACAGAAATATTCACTTAGTAATCTTAGGTTTACTGATAGGTTGTATCATCGTGCTATTTTGATTGTAAATGAGGCAGGTCATTTTTAAATTATTATATCAACTAAATGTGTCACCTGAATAAATATTTGTATTGACTGTTACAAAATATGATCATTGCACATCAAAAGATAAATAGAGAGAATAAATAGTTGTTTCCATTAAACATTTTAAAGAGTCAATGTTATCGCCCTTGATATCAAAGTGGCAATTCAAGCTTGATGTAAAATAATAATAATGTAAAATTAACATGGTTGATATGATTTTTTTAAGAATTTTACCAAATTTTCTACGACGGCCATCTTGGATTATGCGACAACCTCCATTTGAACAAATATGAAAATGCTTCACCCACGCACCACAACTGTGAAGTCTGACCAGCGTCTGCCAAACGGTACATGAGAAGAAGACGAAATCTATAATTAAAGGATGACCTGTCGGCGGCCATCTTGAATGATGTATCATCCGATTTTGACAATACCCACGATACCTTCGCCATGTGCCAGATACAAAATCAATGCGTGAAAAAACAAAGGGAGAACACTGGAATATTAGTGAGGCAAGAGTTGTGATAAATATACAAAAAGGAATTCCAGTTATGCTTGGGACACAAAATCTGTACATGTATCCGAAAAAAACAAAAGAAATCAGTATGGTAAGATATGTTATTCTTGCTTTTAAGGACTAGAGCAAGTGAGCGGTGAGCGGGGTCTCACACATACCCTCGGCCGCAGCAAAGTCATTTGGCCTTGACCTTTGGCATGAAAGCCGCTTAGGTGAGATATAGAATGAAAATATGTTGATAAAGAAGTTGTTATTCTTGCTTTTAAGGACTAGAGCAAGTGAGCGGTGAGCGGGGTCTCACACATACCCTCGGCCGCAGCAAAGTCATTTGGCCTTGACCTTTGGCATGAAAGCCGCTTAGGTGAGATATAGAATGAAAATATGTTGATAAAGAAGTATGTGACATTTCCAGTCGATCTAACATACGGTTGCAGATAAATTGTGTACTTAAAACTTTAATGCAAATATTTCAAAACATTTAACACAATTTGACCTTGACCTTGGGCATGAAAGTCACATGCGTGGGCTATAAAATGAAAAATATGGATGTCGATTGTTGATAGACAAATATATGTTTACTTAAAACTTTAACGCATATATTTCAAAACATTTAACGCAAGTTTCAAAGTAATTTCACCTTCACCGTGTGCATGAAAGCCGTATAGAATGTTTGTTTAATGGTGTGTAACGGCCTATCAACAGCTATGGTCTAATACTCACATAAATGATATAACTGTCGGATACCAAATGCCAAAGTTGTTTGTTTGTTATTGGTGTTTAACGGCCTATCAACAGCTCAGGTCATATAAGTCTGGGCAAACGGGTTCGATCCTGTATTAACCTGCTGCATTGGGAGGAAAATCCCAAAATCAGAACGGAATAATTTCATCGAGAAAAATATAGTCAGCCCTGAAATTAGAATAACCTGACCTGATGCCAGGTCCATACCACACCAAAAGTCACTTGGCCCCTTTCCCTAAAAAAGGATTACGAATAATCGTAATACTCACACAAGAGATATAACCAGATTCAACTGTCACATACAAAATGCCAAAATACAAAAACCCGACTTGCGGTTGCAGAGACATTGTGTACTTAAAAACTTTGACATGTTTGATGCAAATATTTCAAAACTTTAAGTAAAATTTGACCTTGTGCAGGAAAGCCACATTGGTGTGCTACAGTATAAAAAATATGGATGACGATAAAGAAGTATATAAAGATTCAACTCAATGCGATTTACGGTTGCAGATATAATGGGTACCCAAAAACCTTTAACGCAAATCTTACGGATGGACGAAAATACAAAAACTATATACACCTCGACTACTTTGTATGCCTGGGTATGAATCATGATTGAAGGCACTGTGTTACAGATGATGCCTCAATATGTTGTTTGTCACATCATGCACTGCAAATGACCAATATCAACCAATTGCACCATTTCATTCGAAGTCAAATTTCGAAGTCGAAATTTATTGTACATATGTAATTTGTTACAAGTTTGACCATTGGGCATTGATTTCAATTATAATCATGATAATAGCACAAAAATACATCATTAATTCGTAAATTTTCGTTTCCCTTCGAAAGTATACAAAGTTTGTCTTTGGTCTATTCTGGATGTTTCAAGTAAAATCCTTTATTGCGAAGACATCTGAAACAATGTGAAACCAAACAAATATAGACTTTATAGACTGTGGACGTTAAACAGAAATTTATGAATCAAAGATTGAATGCAATACCTTAAATGTTAATCACTCTAGGTTGGCGGTAGGATTTTTAAATTTGCTCAATTATGTGTTTGTGACTGGAGAAATGGGGCTTATGGGATTTGCGACCAATGTAGATACACATATCCGCACAGGATCTGCACTGTTCACCATTGCATCAATGAAATCTCATCATGCTTCTAACAAGCCACATCATTATCAGGCTACAGGAGTGTACTATTTGATCAGGAGCTACACTGGTCACAAATCCCATAAACCACATTCTCCAGTCACAGCCACCGGTTAAAGTAACGGATCAATACCTATAAATACATTAAATATACCTAAAAGCATCAATAAGTAAAATAAAATAGGCTAAACAAATTATTTACTCCATATATCACACATGGAGTAAATACATTTTGTTTAGCTTATTTTTCTCTCACTTATTGATGCTCTTAGGTGTATTTAATGTATTTATAGGCCATGGTCCGTTACTTCAAACTGAGGTCACAGCCACATATGTGTAAAAGCATAGTAAATATATTTCTGACCATTTCAATATCTAGTCCTTCGAGTGTCACATAATCAGAAATGTACAAATGCCATTCTGTCCACCACAAGAATAAGTCGCCGATTCAAAAATATTGACAAATCTTAAAACTGCACAAGTCAGATTTGTGTGAATAAGATTCATTCTCAATTCCATCAACACAAGAAGTAACATGTCTTCACGACACATCCTTTCAACAGGTTGATTAGATGATTAGAGCAGAAATAAGAGTTAAGAACCACACAAACACTGCCACTGGCGTGGATGGTACTCCGGTTAAATGGTTAATTTTTTGTAACTGAACTTGTCTTTCTCAAGCTCTTCCTCGAGCGTTATAATTTCAGATGTCGCTGATCTTAAGATGATGACAGTCTGTCATGGCGACACTATATTTTGCTTCGTGTAGGTCAGGAACTGGATCAGTTCCCATTTTGCGAGTGTTTGGCAACTTGTTGCCCAGGTGGAGTAGTGTTTTCAGGCAGCGATTCTTCTGATGGCCTTTGTCCTTCAACAGCAGAAATGAGAAACAATTTCCGCCTTATCTGCTTCTTCTGAAACCGCCCATATACTATCTCAATAGCCCTGCTGGTGTCTGCCTCAACTGCAGGGTGAAGTTGAAGAGGTTCGACGAATAATCCAGATGGCTAAGATCTGTAGACGGCTTCCCTGAAACAAACAATCAAACACTATTATGTACATGGTTAGCCTTTTATTGAATTTCTTACCAGTATTAACCATTACTCAGCAAATGACTCCGCAACTTTCCAACATGAAACAGTGCTTAGAGAACTACATCCCACCCGGGCATCAAACTCACAACACTTGGATAAATGTGGTAAGCGAGTAAGCCACATTGTTCATAGTTGTGAACAGTAACTCTTGAAATCTACAACCGTACTGTCCGTAGCAGAGTTACGTTTCCATTCATAGTCTTCCTCTGCAGAATAGTGAATAAGAGATCTGGTTCGCAAATTAAATGTAGCAGCTAAAGTTGGGGTCACATCCACAGGTTGAAGTAACGGACCGAGGTATATATGTGTGTATAGAGGGAGTAACATTTTTTTTTTTTTTTTTAGCTTTTTTTTTTTTTTTTTTTTTTTTTTCGTTTATGGACGCTTTTAGGCATATTTAATGTATTTATAGACTCGGTCGTTACAATGTACTTCAACCTGTGGTCCCATCTAGTAGGCATAACAGTTTGCCTATAAGAATAAATAAGTGTATAATTGTGTAACTACGGTACATGTATTCCGCCAGTTTTAAAAATTACGAGTGCAGGCCCACTATACACATATAATCATTTAGTAATATTGATTTTACTGATAGTGACTCGCGGTGGTATCAGGCTATTTTGATATGCAAATGAGACATGACATTTTTAAATTATTTATACCAATTAAATGTGTCACCCGAACAAATATTTTTATTGACACATTATAAAGTACGATCATAGTGCACATAACAAAACTAAGCAGGGACAGAATATAGTTTCCATTAACCTTTAATGGAAACACAGTTATCGCCCCTGATATCAGTGACAAAATTCACGTTTCATATAAAAAGAAAAAGTACCGGTACATGTATATTTTCACGTACATGTACAAATGGGGGGAAAATCCCAAAATCAGACTGAATATTTACAATAACAAAACTATATATTCAGCGCTGAAATCAGAATAATCCTGGTCTGATACCAGGTCCTCGCTACACCAGAATCACTTGGCCCCTCCCAAAAGCAGTAGGATAAGTAATAATCTTACTACTTTATAATGGGCAATAACCCAATTCAACTCCCAGGTAACAAAAGAGCCAAAGATAAAAATGTACTGAAGGGTCAAACCAGGCAAATATGATTCCTATATAGAGGAACTACTACCGTTAATTTACGTCGTCTCGTTCTCTCGACCACCACCACGTAAAGTTTTGTATTACTTTTATAATAGTTTTTTTTTATTTTTCAGATGGAAAATATACAAATTAGGTCACAATTAACAACTAAAGTGTAAATCAGATCTGATTAGCTATTCTGTAGAGGAAGCCTACGTATATCATTTATTTATTTGTTGGGTCTAACGGCCCCTATCAACAGATGCGGTCATTTAAGGCCGGGTCAATGGGTTTAGTAATAAATCCCATATATTACCTGTACAAGTACATGTTCAAGTACATGTACAAATGGGGGGAAAATCCTAAAATCAGAAATGAATATTTACAATAAAAGAACTATATACTCAGCCCTGAAATCAGGATGATCCTGATCTGATGCCAGGTCCTCGCCACACCAGAATCACATGGCCCCTCCAAAAGCAGTAGGATCAGTAATAATCTTACTACTTCTATAATGGGCAATAACCCAATTCAACTGCCAGGTAACAGAAAGAGCGAAAGATGAAAACGTACCTGAGGGCCAAACCAGGCAAATCGTGATCCATACGTATTACTTTTATAATATTTTTTTTCAGATGGAAAATATACAAATTGTGTCACAATTAACAACTAAAGTGTAAATCCGATCAGATTAGCTATTATGTAGAGGAAGCCTACATGTATGAATGGAATAGTAACTCTACTACAGACGCTACAGGAGTAGATTGCAAGAGTTATTGTTCGCAACTACAATAACATGGTTCAATAATAATGAGACATCAGTGATTCTATATTTTATGTACATATTGGTGTCGTTTTTCTAGTTTCGATGTAGAACCAATAATTCATTAAACTGTGTTAATTCCATTGGGTGACAGTCCAGTTGTTACATTTATAATAGTATAGCCAATTGTTCTCGTCATTTTTTAATTTTCTTTCCACTTCAAGGGACCAGGGGTCTCAGAAATGTAATTTCCGTTACGTACATTTACATGACGTAAATATAGCTTTACATTTACATTTTTTTCTTTTCAACGGCATAAAACATCAACTGAAGTGGCATCTATTTAGAAAAGTGTCAAGAATATGGTAAGCTAATTGTATTAGTGCGAAACAGAGAAATTTAGTAGCAAGTCGTGGAATTTCTCATTTATGGTAACCCAACAACATGTATTTAATATGAATCAGTAAAGTTAAGCAAAAAAAATAGCTTGGCAACTAACAGAATGCCGTGTTTTACCACATGTACCAAACATCGTTATAAAGCTACATTTAATTAATAGCACAGCCTCCAAAAATATGGGCGTAACGGCAATGATTATGTAACGGTAATGACAAAACGTAACGGTAATGACTTTCCATTTATTTAAAATACTAATACAGCATATATAACAAACATATTTATACTTTGAATATGCTGTACAATATAACTTCAAGTTAATGTTTACTTTTAATGTGATTGTCAATAGAAACCCACACTCCTTGCAAGCTGTGTCTGTTTTTTGTTGTTTCAGAGCTTTTACTAATTAAATCCTGATATATAAATGTTGTAGGTCTGAGTAAATGTGCCATTACTGACCGACAACTGATGGGACCTGGTTTATATCTAATTGACGCATCAACTGACTGGTTAGTATGGTAATTTATCATTGCCGTTACACGATCGTCATTACCGTTACACAATTTTGTAACGGAAATGACCGTAACGGTAATGATTTTTCTTTAAAAACTCCCATTTTTCACCCCTCTGTATACAACGCATCATGAAGGTAGAATATGCAAAGACAACGTTGTAAGTGTGTCTATCTACCAATTTTGGTTTCAGTCGACCTACATACATATGGACGTGTATAAACCGTGAACGGTAATGATGCATGTAATGTGTAACCTTAAAATTCCGAATACAGACCGGTCTCGTTCTCGGCAATGACTTAAGTTGTGTTACCACCGTGTTTATTTATAAATCGGGCGCCCATAAACAGTGTTCATTGCATTAGTAGCTGAGAGTAGGAAAGGGAGGTTACTCTGATTTTACTCTTTTTTTTCAGCGTAACGGTAATGATTCGATTTCGCGGGACAGATACATTAACGTCAGTATTTTTATTTTTGACAACAAAAGGCAAATTATTGCAGAATAAGTTTAATGTCAATGTTAAACTATTTTAATTCAGATGCAATGTATAGTAAAGTACAAATTGACAAGATTTGAGAATTACGGGCTTGTGAACTGTGCTGATTGATGATCGGGACATGCCCATTTGGTGCACCATACATATGCCAACAACAGAAAATAATAACTAAACACACATAACAAGAATTGTAAATACTGTTTTCTTAATGGTATTATACATAGTTTCTTTACTGAAAAAAACAAATTTCCTTATAAATTGTGTGATTTGTCAGTAAATTACACCGGGACACCAGATGTACATAAAATATAGAATCACTGATATACATATCTGCACATGTATCAAACCAATGAAAACTGACATTCTGATCTGCATATAAAACATGTCATTTCGGCTAATTCTGAGCACCGGCTAATGCACAACTTCACGTAATGTTTTGCCCAGCTTACGTCAGAATAAATTATGTTGATTTTGGAATAAATCAGCTGATTAACGGTATACTAAGTCACAATTTTTATCCCATTCCGATAGTTTGGTAAAAAGTTATTCAGAACATGGTCAAAATGATTAGTGGTCCTGCTTACTAAATGAATAGATCAACAACAGATCTGTTAAAAAAAGCTTCATAAACCAATAATACATATGCAAATATACCGACATTGGTTATCATTTTATTCCCGTATTATTCGCAAAACTCAAGGACAAAATGGACTGATATTTTGATCAAATTTGGCTGGGTCTCCGCTAGGCGGATACAGATAATAGACGACAGATGAAATAGTAAAAGCCATCTGTTTAGCCGTGATTATCTCGACTAAGAACTGCCTTGAATGTTCATGCAGGGAATTTAGACGGAATATGGACATTTTCACGAAAATTATTATTAGGTGCGCAGAATTAACAGACACGATTGTAATTCCAACAAACATACAGTCTCCACCCCCGCCCATATTTTGTGAGGTCACCCCCAATGAAGCAAAGAAGTCCCTCATCACCACCCCAGACCAAACATGGGTACCCTGTGTACAAATAAATTTTAGGAAGCCCACCCACTGCAATACAAATACTTAATACAAATACTGCACTTCAATTTTTTTTGTACTTGTTTGGTCACTGTTGTTATAGTTTTCTAAATCGTGTAAACACGTGACTTTCTGAAAAAACTTGTCTTAAGAAAACAACATGAATAATCAGACATGTAAAATATTGGTGTGTGCAAAGCCACATACACGGTGCGAAGCCGGGTACACTTACTTAATAGAAATACTGCACCGGCCTATATTCATGATATTTCGGGGAAAAGTCACCGCTGTGTAAATGCATGCAGTGTACTCTCGGAAGGGGGGGGGGGGGGGGGGATGAAAGTAGTGTCTTTTTTAAGTGGCTAAAAGCCTATATAGACAATAGTGAATAGATAACAGATAATAGCCTAAATATATAATGAATTGACTTGTTGGACTGAAAACATATATTCAAAGTGAATCTACAAGTATCGAGGTGCCACAAACACACAGAGTCCGAGATGCACCATAAATTAGAAATTAGCTATTTAAACAACAATTGTGGAAACAACATTGGTCGCGAAAACCAATGACTCGGCACATGCACAGGCAATGTTGAATATCCCCCACCCACTTGAATTCGTGTTACTGTTAGATTGAATACAATGGAATTATTTTAGTAGCCCTGTGGTTAAAAGTGCTGTCGAAGTCAGCACGATTCAAATATTGGTCAACAGTAATAAAGAAATAATTCTTACCTGAAATGAATGTTTCGTGTCTGGAAGCCTAGTAGACTTATGTAAAATGTAGGTCAATTATTGATGCGTCTTGGGCCACGGCTGTCGCCGTATTGTCCTCTCAACTTTAGCAAATTTGCAGAAATGTACGTCTGTAGCATTCACAAATCGTCGAGTACACAATGAGTATCTGTATTTCCGTATTTAGAGCTTATCAACAATGAAGACAGCAATAAGTTCAAGATGTCTTGAACCAGTACGTGTATTAATGGCAGGACACGAAATATAGTATGACGTCACAATGAAAATACAATCGCATTTAACAACTAGCTACTGACTTTTTAAACGTAAATTTGTTATTGGTTGGTATATTACATTAAAAAAAAGTGTCCTGTGTCCAATAAATTGGACACATGACACTATGGCGTTTAGTAAAAAGGTTCAAATATCGACTCTGTATGTACCAGACGTTCTAAATGGAGGCTCCATACGGGATAATCTATTTAAACTAAATTTCATTGGGAAGCTATTTTTTTGCAAATTACATGCGTATTATTATTTTAATATAACCTATCAATGTTTACAGGTGTTAGCATGTTTCAATATTGAACTAACATATAGCTTGTTGGTATTGGCACACTTTCATGTTACGAAGTTTCCCGCAGCGAACCCCATTCGGCCCATCGACCGATTGTAATTATAGAACGCCTGTAACTATTAACGAGAATATAGGCGTTCTATGAAAAACGTATATTCTTTGATATGACGAATCAGAGAAATTATGTAAAATGGTCACATTTGGCGGCCATCTTGGATTTTTCCCATATGCAGTTAAGGAATTGAATTTTAAAATTGCCCACTGTCACCATGTTAATACATTCATTATACTCTCTTAAATTGTTTAATTTCCTCCTGGCGATGCAATTATATAGCACAATATCTAGTTGGCAGTCATCTTGAATTTATGCAGATTTCTCGAAACGCTCAAGGGTAACAGGTTGTCATCAGTCGGATTCTAAAACTATGTATATAATTTCACATCAAAGTTACAAAAAAACACTTTCATTGTTTTATTAAACACAGATTAAAAAAACGTATTCTTTGATATGACGTAATCAGTGATTAGAATGTAATTATGTAAAATAAGGTCAAGCATTTGGCGGGCCATCTTGGATTTTTCCCATTTATGGCAGTTAAGGGAATTGAATTTTAAAATTGCCCCACTGTCTACCATGGTTGTTTTCTACTTTCATTTATACTCTCTTAAATTGTTTTAATTTCCTCCTGGCGATTGCAATTATATAGCACAATATCTACGTTGGGCCTAGTCATTCGTTGGAATTTATGCAGATTTCTCGAAATCCGCTCAAGGGTGGTAACAGGTTTTGTCATCTGTCGGATTCTTAAAACTATTGTATATAATTTCACATTTCCAAAGAGTTTACAAAAAAACTAAACTTTCTTTATTGTTTTATTAAATCACAGAATTAAAAAAAACGTATTTTATTCTTTGATATGCGAATTCAGAGAAAGAAATTATGTAAAAATGGTCAACATTTTGGCGGCCATCTTGGATTTTTTCCCACCATATGCAGTTAAGGAATTGAAAAAAAAAATTTTTTAAAAATTTGGCCCACTGTACACCATGTTAATAATACATTCATTATTACTTCTTCTTAAATTGTTTAATTTCTCCTGGGCGTTGCATTGCAATTATATAGCACAATTATCTAGTTGGCAGTCATCTTGGAATTTTATGCATGAATTTCTCGAAACGCTCAAGGGTAAACAGGGTTGGTCATCAGTCGGATTCTAAAACTAGAAAGTCTACACAGACAAAATCAGTAATAAAAAATATGTTATTCAAAACAAAGTTAAGCCCAAAATCGGTATTTTGGCTGCCGGACTAAAAACAGAATTACGAAAGTAATTTATTCTACCGTAAATTCTTCGGCAAGATTGCTACCGAAGAGTTGTAAACTTTGTGCACTTTATGTAGTCGGACAAAAGGAGCAATAAACTCTTTATTTGTATAGGGATGTCATCCATTGTAACTCATACAGGTTGTTTAACATAGTTTGCGGTTATGCACTGCTGGTTTAACACCATTAGACGCGTATTTAGAAAATAATCGACAGATCAAATCTTGAAATCAGTCGCTACAGTGGTTGCCTATGGCGGTATCGGTAGTAAATCCATAGTGCTATGTCTAATCGGATGTGTGGCCAATGCAGTACCTGATCAAATATCACACTCATGTAGCCTGATAACCATCTATATTGCTTGTTAGAAGCATGGCAAATCAAACAAGCCCAATTTCTCTAGTCACAGCCACATAAATAGTAGGTTAGTGCAGTGAATGGGAAAACATATCTGGCAAGGCTCCATGTCGCGCCAGATATTTTTCCCATTCACGGCACTAACCTACTATTCTATTTATCCTGTCAACACCTACAAATAGCTTCAAAATGCAATAAAAAATAACCCCAGCCACCGCACATATTCATACGCAGTGATTATGTCGTATTGACAGGATATCAAAAATGTTTCACGGCACCGTGTTTCACGGCACATACGCACTGTGTTGACGGGATAATTATATACTGACAATAGTAGTTCATGTGTGAGTGTAAATATGTACCATGTTATATGCATAAATCTACGGAGCCCCGCAGGGGACGTAGAATTATTTTTTTTTTATTAATTCGTTCCCACGAAATAACAATTCGTTCCCTCAATTTAACAATTCGTTCCCACGAATTAACAATTCGTTCCCTCAGCTTAACAATTCGTTCCCACGAAATAACAATTCGTTCCCACGGGAACGAATTGTTAATTCGTGGGAACGAATTGTCATTTCGTGGGAACGAATTGTTAATTCGAGGGAACGAATTGTTATATCGTGGGTACGAATTGTTAATTCGAGGGCAGGAATTGTTAAATTGAGGGAACTAATTGTTATTTCGTGGGAACGAATTAATAAAAAAATCCATGTCCCCTGCGGGACTCCGTACACATCATATGATTTATAAATTGCCATGCTAGAATATAGTTGCATATGACGTTTCTCAGGCGCAACTCGAAACAATAGAAATTGCAGGCCTCGACAAATCCACTCGTCCATTCGTATCGGAGTGTTAATTTGGAGAGAAAATGCGGCATAAAACGTCAAAGCGTATTTACGGAGGGAGCTCCGCAGGAGACATGGATTAGTTTTTAGTAATTCGTTCCCACGAAATAAAAATTCGTTCCTTCAATTTAACAATTCGTTCTCTCGAATTAACAATTCGTTCCCACGAAATGACAAATCTTTCCCTCAATTTAACAATTCGTTCCCTCGAAGTAACAATTATTTCCCACGATTTAACAATTCGTTCCCAGGTGGGAACGAATTGTTATTTCGTGGGAACGAATTGTTAAATTGAGGGAACGGATTGTTAATTCGTGGGAACGAATTGTTAAATTGAGGGAACGATTTGTTATTTCGTGGGAACGAATTATTATTTCGTGTGAACGAATTTATATTAAAACAAATGAATTCCCCTGCGGTGCTCCGTAGATATCCAATCCGGATGAGTGAGAAATTAAGAAGTTGTACCGGCCTGTATTACCGAAGAATTGATTCACAGTTCATAACCGAACCTGATAAAATGATATCAAAATACATAAGAAATACATAAGCAACCTGATACTAGAAACACGAATTCGTGTTTCTAGTATTAAGTAACATACGGTGAGTCTGGTGTTCTCCCTTTCAGTGCCACCTATGTCTCCAACACCAGAAAGTCTACCCAACAACACAACGCATACTTCATCAACAGCGCAGACGCAATCAACAGTGCAGACGCCATTAATGTATCTTCGGTAGCAGTGACCAGTTTCGTACAATGTCATCGCTGGAATTTATAAATTTATTTTTTTACACTTTCTGCTGATTAAAATTCACTTTGACTGTTTAATTATTATGTTATACTTTTTTCTTTTTTTTTAATCAGCTTTCACATCGTATTAATTGATGAATGTTCATTCCAGTGCCATCTGACCTGTTCCCATTGGTGAGAAATAGGAAAATACGAATTGGGGGTATGTTGTGACAAAACATAATCAAAACAACATATTTTTCTGGGAGTTTCAGACAATAATTTATTCCAGAGAAAACGTATAGATGGGAATTGGTTTGCACCATGACAGTACATTTGCCTCTGGATGTAGATTGAGAAAATATGCAACTTTCAGTCTCTGGTTCTGCAAGTGACGTGGCACGAAAGTTTTACCTCAGAATTTGATCATTTTAAAGAGGCTGCACCGAGATATTTCACATTCCTCCATATGTAAGGAGCACTAATACAGGGGTGGATCCAGCATTTGGGGAACGGGGGCGGTGTCTAGTTGTGAAGGTAAGTAACTCTTGCAATCTTACCGTTCGCAAGTAGGGGGTTGTCCTATTGTTGGGCTCTTCGAAATGCACTTTCCTGTGTTTTTACGGCATTTAAATTCAGACTCCATGTGGCAAACTGTGATCTATGTAAACTCCGTGACTGAACGTCAACCCCGGAACCACCCCCCCCCCCCCCCAGATTCTCCCCTGTAATAGAGCAGCATGTTTGTATTGATGTAAAATTCTAGTGCGTCTTGTTCACAAATGTCGAACACAGTTTGCTGTCTGCCTACTTATTTGGAATATTGCATTAAATGCATACTGTCCGAGGGCGTGAAATTGATAATTTGAATTTAACTGGTCACTGGACCCTTCCGTGTCGCCGAAAATTCAAGAAAAGATCTTGAAAATTCAAGAAAAGAACTTGAAAATTCAAGAAAACGTCTTGAATAAATGGAAATTAAAAACAGTGAAGTGGCCCCTAATGGGCTTCCGTATCCAAGTTGTGGTGTGAATATAACAAGAAATCAAGAAATCAAGTTGTGTATGACACGTTACTGACAGAGAGAATAACCAAAACATTCCCTATTTGGTTCTCGACATATTAACATCAAGGTATAATCAAAACACGTCTGCAATCCAAACAAGTACATGGTGATGTTTGATTGTTGTAAACAGTGGAAGAGTGCAATATACATTTCGAAGGATCCGCCATTTATACAAGGACTGGGACATACAGCTGCATGAATAATGCCCCAGATAATGTAGATTTTGCATTCCATTGAAACAAAACCATAAGAACACTCGAAACGTTCGTGTGCGTCATCTTGGGCACGTGACGACGAAATATACACACGCGATAGCAGTTAATCCTTACAATGCGGAATTAAATAGTGTCGTCTGCTAATTATTTTATATGCTCCATATTTCTCAACAAAAACATGATTTGGCAGCAGTTTAGAATCATTTTCAATGGAAATTTTTCTAAAGTGCTGTCAACCCATATTTCACGGAAGAAGAACACACAATATTAAGCAACAGCAGACGACAGTTTTAGGTTCCCGCCGTTGCATGGTTAACTTCATGCCCGTAGCCAGGATGAGGTAAATGTGACAGTCCGTCTGAGATTTCGCCGATTTTTTTTCAGAAATAAATAAAGGACTTCTGGAAAAGATTCGTATATTATTTTCTTGTTTATCGGTCATGCGCAATACCGATATGACTAGAATACGAAAAGGATTTTTTTTAGAAAAAAAGACTTCTGGAAAAGATTTTCATATCTGAAAAGCACTCATTTCTGGAAAGAACATTTGTCTGAAAAGGACAATTGTTTGAAAATGGCCAATTGTATGGTGAAATAATATTTGAAGGTGTGTTAGAATGACTCGATAATGAAATTATGAAAGTATTTAATAGCAGTAGAAATTATATTGGAAAATATTACTATTGTACATGTAATTAATATTAATTTAATGTAGATGTTTACGATAGTGATACATTTTGATGAGACGTTTTAGCATAATAGTATTGACATTTGCAGGAGACAGCCGAGTTTATCTTGGAAATATGCACATAAATATCGCGTCTGTACATATACGGTATGCTCGTTTCCATTTTATTGAGCATAGGCTGTATATGCTCAATAAATGTAAATCCATTAATTGGAATTTCCAGACAATCCCAAATTTGCACTTACGAACATTTTAGTCGTACGAAGTTTAGTGAAACGGCCCCCAGTTTCCCTTGAATCAATTGTACAGTCATGTTTGTCTCACCCACGTTGGTGTGGACAGTGAGACATAGTGGTCACAATTCCGGCGTGACCTTTTCAAAATTTTGCTCACGGCCAGTAAAACTTCGATGTACGTTCATCTCTTCTGTTATTTGTATCGTTCGCTCCTGTGTCTATTTGGGTGTAACGTAGTCAAGAGACTGGTGCACGGGGACTCTAACACTAATGTGCTAATTATAGCCGGTGCTAATCAATGTATATGGGCCAAATATCGAAGATAATTTTTTTTTTAAATCTTGGAAAAGTCGCGGGAATACTGGACGAAGGCCGGAAGGCCTCGTCCAGTATTCCCGCGACTTTCCCAAGTTTATATCCCCGATAAATTCCACAAAAAGGCCATTCATTCCTTATAATTCCAGCATTTGAAATAAATTCATCAAGAAAATGTGTTTATTTTCCGTTTTCTTAAGAATTATTTTAACTGCGCCTCACGGTTACGGAAAGTAGTTCGGCATGGGAGTTTACTGGGATATAAATTTTGGACAGAGACTTGCTACTGGCCAATCAAATGTTAGGGAATTGTGTAAATATGTTTGTGCTGGAATTATTCATTGGTACAAATCATGATAAATATCAATGATCAACCTAGAGGCCCAGGATATTTTTAATTGAATAATTCAATTTTATTCGAAAATGATTATAAAACAATTATTAAACACAATATAGCGGAAATTGCCAACATAAACCATGAAGCAAACACTAACACTTTATGGGAGTTCATTAAATACAATACAATACAATATTCCTTTATTTACTCAGTCCATACATATGGCAACATGAGGTACATAGTTTCAACAAATGTGAAAACGGTTTCAGGAAATAGCATGTACATGAATCATTGGCACTGCTTACAGTGCATCATGACGAGACAGAACGCATGCTAGCGTTGTTCCGAACAGTGTAGATCCCGGTCAGATGGCGCTTTTGTGCAATCTGACAGGGATTTAGACAGCCCAATAGATATATCATTTTAACTAATTAGTTCCTATAGTGACTGACTATCGGCAAGATGTGTTATATGTCGTCATGCTGCACCACATACAGGTACCTCTAACGAATAAGATGTATTTATTATGTTTGTACATGAATTATATTTTCAAGTGAATAGTTATTGTATAAAGTATTATATCTGACCACAATTAAGTTGAAAAGGTAATCTGAACATAAACGTAATTATCTGTATAAATTTACATAGCTTTTTCAAATCGTTGACATTTTTAGTACTCATTAGTGTTTCAAATGTGTATGTGTTTGCATTATTATAGTAATAAGGTTTAATATAATGTTTCCTTAAGTGTTTCAATTTTTTGCAGCTTAACAGATGGTGGAATTCTTCTCCTATGTCACTTTTACAGATTATGCATTTTCTTTCATTCAATGGTATTCTTTTCCATCGTCCTGTTTCTACTGGTAGCTTGTGATTTCTTGTTCTAAATCTTATATATATGTTTCTACATTTATTTGGAAGATTAGCCAAGTATTCTTCAAATCCAAATGATGTTTTACATATTCTATAATTTAAACAATTTTATGATTCTCTAACACTGCTAAACCATTCATTAATATATAGGTCTCTTAACATTTGTTTAACAGTTGATTTCAACCATATTTCATTCGGGAATGTATGTGAATCAAAAAGTCGGTTTAACCCACATTTTATCAAAATATCTCTTTAACTGCCGTAATCCATGTACATTTTCGTTCTTTGTTATTTGTCGTATTTCAGTAGAAACTGTGTATAATAGTATAAAGTACTGATGCTAATTTGCTATCATTTGAATTATTTAGTCTTGCCCAAAAAGAAACCATTTGTGTTTGAATATCTACATATATTGGAACTACACCAGTTTCGCCATATACCATAACATTTGGTGTGCTTTTTTTCATATTTAATATTATAAGTTATTGTGATTCTACACAGGCTATATGGTGTAATATTGCCCGTCTGGAGGTATGTTCACCCGATCGCCTCGGGGGAACATACCTCCAGACGGGCAATATTACACCATCTAGCCTGTGTAGAATCACAATAACGTATTTGTCATACCGCATATCCGTTATTTGGCCGTATAAACATATCTCTTCTTTTGATCTTTGCGGTTTTTTTTTTCAGGAAGAAAAATAATCCGAGATTCGATTTTCTACCGTCAGTCTTAATATAATTTCGTTTTTTTTATTAAACGAAAACAAACTAAATATGGAGTAAGAAATCCATCGAAAACGACTTTATGACAGTTTTTTTATATCGTGTAATTTAATTTATATTCCACTGCTCTATCGATCTGCTCTCCCTTTGGCACCTCTAGAAGAATGCGACTGGTTCCCAAATATTCGCTGTCATTGCTACGCCGCGTTTCGTGCGTGGAACCCATAGTTTATGACCTAAATATAGCCGTGTCACGAAGCCAATTGCGTTGAGATTTGAAAACACTAAACGGGACAGCTTATGGCATTTTCGCTCATATTTTGATGAGCGAAGAATATTTATGGAAAAATAAACAATAAAAACTGGTTTTGAGTGTACAATTTGTTACTTTTATTGATCAATTCGGGGTTTTATTGTGTTTAGTGAGGAATACAATTTGAAATCGGTAGACGCTTGCAAAATGTGTCTTCATTGGACGCGAGGCGGCGGAGGGGAATCGCAATTCCTGTATGTCCCACGGCCTTGGCAGGTCATATAATATATATGACCAGGCAAGCTAGCCAATCAAAAGCCGAGAAACTTATCTGCGGTATGACAATAGGTATTTTAGCTGGACCCTTTCTATTACATCTATGTTTCCAAATCACCAAAGCTCACTTCCATATGTTAGTATTGGTTTGACGAGTTTGTCAAATAGTTCTATCTGCATATATATAGGTAAATTTAATGACTTTGACCTTTTTATTACACTGTATATTGCTCTAGTACCTTGTTCTGCTATATGTTTTTTCGTTGATGTAAATGAACTGTTTTTATTTATGAAAAGTCCAAGATATTTATATTCGGTGACTATGTCAAGGATATTATTTTGGTAGAAAAATTCGTAATTATTGTTTCTCCGGTTATTAGAAAACACTACTATCTTAATTTTACTAGTATTAACAATTATTCTCCATTCATGACAATATCGTTTATATTCATTTATTGCATTTTGCAAATCTTCAGCTGATTCGCTTAATAGTACAGTATCATCTGCGTATAATAGTACGAATAATTTAAGATAAACAAATAAATCTTATTCTAGTTCATGCTGTCTACATTGTATACTTCTTACATTTTTGCTTCAAGAAAATCTTCTAAATCATTTAAGTACAATGAGAATAACAATGCTGACAAGTTTTCCCCTTGCCGGACGCCTTTATTACATGGACAATATTATGAGTTGTCGCCATTAACAATTACACACGATTTAATATTACTAAACATGTTTTTGATTAAAGTGAAACATTTCCCGTTAATGTTGTATTTACTCAGCTTGTACCATAAGCCAGATCTCCATACCGTATCAAATGCCTGTTTTAGATTTTAAAAAAAATGCACAAAATTATTTATTTTTATTTTTGTGATACCGTAATATATCTAATAAACTATACAGTACGAAAATATTATCAGTAGTCGGAATTTCTCTTCTAAATCCTGTTTGACATTCATTTATTAAATTACTGTTTTCTGCATAAGTTTGCAATCTGTTATTAATTACTGCGGTAAAAAAAATTCCCATACAGCTAACAAGTGTAATTGGCCTATTCTTTTCTGGTTTCGATCCATCGCCCTTGTGTTTATAAATTGGATTTATCATGCCGACAGTCCACGCGTCTCGTACCCGTCCTTAGTCTAGGATAATATTAAACAATTTAACGTAGGTATTTGCCATTAATGGGAACGTGGACTTTATGTGTTTGTTTACAATTTTATTTACGCCATTTGCTTTATTATTTTAAGTGTTTTGCATATTTTTTCCAATTCAAAAAGCGTGATATTTCTTCATTAATAGCCTCTACAATTTCAGCTTCATGTTCGGTATTAATTTCCGCATTCGTATTTATATTTTCGTCAAAGTGTACGTATCTATTGATTCCGTCTTGGTACCATTTAGGATTTTCTAATATGTTCTAGGATTTTACTTTCTAAGCTGTTTTCGTAGGTTCGTCTGTTTCTGTTTAAATTCGTTGTTGTATTTTCGTTTAGTTTCTTTATACTTTGTTAGCTTTTTTTTTCTAAATTTATATAAATGTTTTGCATTATGAAATTTACTTCTAGCTGTATTACATTGATTACCAAACCACTGAAAATGTGATTCTTTGTTATCTTTTAACGTACGTGTTTTATCATGTTTGTGACCAAATGTCATTTTTTGCACACTTTGTGAATAATGTATTTAGTCTTGATACAGCATTGTCAATGTCCTCCTGCTCTATACGTGGCTTTGTTTCTAGTCCTATTAAATAGTTATGTATATCATCTAGAGTGTGTTTATCAAAGTTGTCCTTAAATTCGCTAGATTTGTCACTATTCCATAAATTTATTTTAACATTATCACAAGTATTTATATCATTGATATTAGTGTTAGTAAGACTATTCGATTTGATGTTTATTACAAGTAAAACCGGATTATTTATATCCGATAATAAGGGACAATATTCGGAAACTGATAGGTCAGTTATATGTGTAACTAGGTTCGAAGTACACATGAAATAATCAACAGTACTCACACCTTTGCACGTACTAGACGCAGAGCTACTGGGTTTAGTACGTCCATTTAATATGTACATCCTGTTCGATTTGCAAAACAACTTATAACCGTAATTATTTATAGAAGTATCTTCGTTTTTACGATCTAACGTCACATTTTCACTTTGTTCTAAATGTGACATCTCTACATTGAATTCCTCGGTAATGTCCGGTACATTATTATGTTTCAAAAATATAATCATCTACACGTATATAGTCACTAAGTGATTTGGTTCTTGAATTTAAGTCACCAAACAATAGTACATGTGAATATTTGTTTGAAAGTGTATACAGTTCTAACCTGAAGAAATCAATGAATTAAATAATTGTAAAAGCCGTCTCGAAGAAATTTACAAAAGACGAGCAGAAAGTATTATTTTTCGATCGAAAGTAAATTGAGTGGAGGCTGGAGAAAAGAATACACAACAATTTGCGGAGCTTGAAGAGAAAATGTTGAAAGAAAAATTATTTCACAGCTAAGTGTAAATGAAAAACTTGTTACAGACAAGGAACACATTTTACTAAAATAAAAACATTATTATGAAAAACTATATAAGAAAACATAATGTACAGATTCTGATATTAATTTTTTCCCAAATGATTATACATGTAATAATAAATTAAATGAGGAGAAACATAAATGTTAAGGTATATTTACAGAAGCTGAATGTTATAATGCCTTAAAAGAAATGAAAAATAATAAGAGCCCTAGTTCGGATGGAATAACTTGGTAAAATCACTAAACTGTTCGATAGAGCAAGGCGAACTAACAACACTACAAACACAAAGTGATATAAATTTAATTCCAAAAACAGATAAAGATACAACACACCTCGCCAACTGGAGACCAATAAGTTTACTAAATATTGACTACAAAATAGCAACAAAGGCTATCGAAAATAGAATAAAAAAGGTATTAACTAATTTAATAGATTCTTCACAAACAGGATTTATTAAAGGTAGATATATTGGAGAAAATATAAGGCTCTTATCCTTGAACACGCAAATGATAAAAATATACCAGGACTCCGATTTTGAAAAATCATTTGATAGTATAAGCGATGAGTATATAATTAAGGTGTTACAATTTGTCTAAACTTCAGACCCAGCTTAATCAAATGGATTGAAATATTTTATCCTAATATATATATTTGTGTAACAAATAATGGCTATCTTTCAGATGTTTTTTGCTTGGAAAGAGGAGAATAAGACAAGGATGTCCATTATCTCCTTATGTATACATAATCGCAATAGAAATACTCTCTCAGTCTCCGAAAAAATCAATAAAAGGAATAACTATAAATAGTGAAGAAATTTAAAATACTATGTTCGCGGATGATGCTACATTTTGCAAGGATGGGTCCAGACAATCTCTTGAAATATTAATTAGTACAATAGATTATTTTGGAAACATTTCAGGTGTACGTTTAAACTATTCTAAGTCAATACTGTTTAAAACAGGTTCGACTGTGATTCTACAACTACGTACTGTGATGATAAACCATTTTCATGAAAAAATAAAGTGCATAGTTTAAACATAGGTCCTAAAATAAAGGAATTTCAGCAATGAATGGAAAAAAATAACTATCATTGAAAGATTTGCATTTCCAAAATAAATATTCCCTTTAACAGTTCTAGACAATCCTGAGCAGGAGACTATCAAGCAAGTTATACGCATTATGTTTGATTTTCTCTGGGATTCAAAGCCTGATAAGATCGAAGAAGGCGGGCTAAAAATGATAGAATTATTAGAATCGTTTATTGATGCACTAAAGGCTACATGGGTCAAGCGACTTGCACAAACTGAAAATCACGGTAAATGGAATGTACTATATTTAAACTATTTGAAGCATTTTGGTGGTGTACATATATTTGAAGGAAATGTTAACCAAACAGACGCAAAACATTTGATAAAAAATAATTTTTCACAGATGTTATTAAATCATGGTACAAGCTAAATTTCTGCGATAAACCAGAAACAACGTCAAAGAAAATTTTATGGAACAATTCAAAAATATAAGGTAACGGAAGAATGTTTTACTACGAGGAATGGGCTAATAAGGGAATTAAATATATATAACAACTATACGATTTAGAACTACATCATTCTTTAATTTTACAGAAATAAAAGAACTATTTAATATTAATAATAACGATTATCTAAAATACTTCAAACTGATTTCGTGCATTCCTCAAGACTGGAGAACACGAATTAAAAATGAAAGAATAAACACGGTAACTACAAAGATACGATTAATGGAACAAATAAAAACCACGACCGAGTGTAATAAGAAGCTATATAACATGTTTCTTAATCAATAGAAACCAGTTGTGCATTAAGGCAAGACAAAATAGCCCCGGATGACGAATTCGTAGATAAAAATATAAATTGGAAGGTAGTCTACACAAACCATTTTACAAACACTATAAGTTCTAAACTTGGTAATTTTCACTACAAATATTTGATGAGAATTGTCGCTACAAACGATTATTTACATAAGTGTAATATTGTCAGCTCGAATGTGTGTGATTTTTGCGCCATGGCTCCAGAAACAAATAAGCACCTTTTTTGGGAATGCACTATAAGGCAACAATTTTGGTCACAGCTGAATACCTGTTTAAACAATAATAATATTGTATGTAATTTTGATTGGCACACTGTTTGCTTCGTTGCTTCGGGCAATATGAGCAAGACAACAAGTTTTTCAACTTTTGTATCATTCTAGGAAAATACTTTTAAATATACATGTAAATTACGAAAGACGGAACCAATTTTCCAAAGTTTATGTCTTACCTAAAGGCAACACAAACTATTGAAAAAGAAATTGCAATGAATAGAAATAAGCTCATAGTTCATGAACGAAAATGGAATGTTATCCAATTAGACTAACATTCATTTAGAGATACACGTACTTTCTGATCATACATATAAATATTACAGTTAGTTATAACAGCATATACCGTAATAGTGTCGTATCGTGTTGTGTTGCTCAATTATTATTCACTAAACCATCTTCGCCATATCTCAACATACTATTTTGACTCTATTCCCTCATCTACATAACATTCTTAAATAAATACGTTATATTCTATAATTATTTACAATATTCGTAGTTGATGTAAACAAGGATTGTAACCTATAAATACATGTTGTTAAACTGCTTGTAACTCATGTATTGTTTGTATATAACTATGTATGGAAATAAAAACTTAAAACTGAATTATTGCCGGTGTGTGTGTCCATTGAGTGCTGTACAGTCGCGATACGGGTACATAGGGACTCTAACAATAATGTGCAATATTGCCTACTTCTGTATCTATATATGAAACACGACATGTGATTTTGTAATTCGGACACCTGCGTAATTTCATTAAATATACTCAACAAAACTAGAAACGTCCCTGTTTTATAGCCGGTGTAGCTCTGTCATGTATGTACCACATGTTCAAAGTACATGTATTTTAAACCGTGGCGATGTTCAGAATACGATCGTGTAGAGTTTAGCCGATACACACGGTTTACATAGCGGCCAGTGACCGGAACGTTGATTTCCACTTTTTGCACGTGCACGCTATACTTGTCATCGATAAGGTGATTCAGTTCATGTCGTACCATTCATGCGATAGGGGCTATTCGGAAAATTAAAAAACTTTTTTAATTTTTCACTGTTTTCGATATGCCACGGCTTTCCGAAAACGAGCGAAATCAGGCAATTGGGATGCTTGCGGGTGGAATAGCCGCCAGGGCGGTCGCGCCTCGGTTTGGTTGCTGTCGGAAGACGATTGATCGTCTTGCAGCCCGGTACCAGCAGACTGGGGCTGTTCACGACCGGCAGCGACCTGGTAGGCCTCGTGTAACGACGGCTAGAACCGATCGTTACATTACGTTAACGCACTTACGTCAACGTCGATTGGCAGCCACAGTCACTGCTAGGCGATACGGTGTCTCAGGGCAGACCATTCGCAACCGGTTACGTCGTAACGCCCAACCAATCCGGGCACGCCGCCCGTACACTGGTCAGATAATGACCCAACGTCACCGTGCTGCCAGACTGTTATGGGCGCGACGTCATCTGAACTGGAGAAGGGCTGACTGGAACCGAGTTTTGTTCACCGATGAATCTCGGTTCACAGTTAGTCATGCTGACGGAAGATTACGGGTATACAGGCGTAAAAATGAAAGATTCACCGATTGTTGCATTGTTGAGAAGAACAGGTTTGGGGGAGGGAGCGTAATGGTCTGGGGTGGGATCATGGGAAACCGGAAGACAGATTTGGTTGTTGTACAGGGCAACATCAATGCACAACGTTATGTTGCAGATGTGCTAAATGCACATGCCTTACCATTTATCCGCCAGCATGGTCCTGGTGTGACATTGATGCACGACAATGCCCGCCCTCAGGTAGCCAGGGTCACCACTCAATACTTACAGCAAAACAACGTCGACGTCATGCCATGGCCCGCGGTCTCCCCGGATCTGAATCCCATTGAGCACATATGGGATGAGCTGGGCCGCAAAGCACGAGCTAACCATCAGATTGACAATGTTCGCGATCTTACACGGGCGTTACAACGGGAATGGAGGAATTTGCCCAACGCACTGGTATTGCGTTACGTCACGTCGATGCGGCGTAGGATCATTGCATGCATTCATGCAAATGGTGGCCACACTCGGTACTAACGAGATTTACTGAATTTGCCACATTACTTATTGAAATTCCATCTCTAAACATTAAGTAACACATTTCTGAGTTTTTGTGATTTTTGATTTTGACCCCTACCGCCCTTGGCCGGTTATCTCTCGAATATTTAACAAGATATCCAAATGCAATTTATTGGCTTTGATACAGAAATGAATGAACTTGTCTTTCCATTTTGATTTTTAAAAGTAACCCTTTTGGTTTTTGATGAATCTTTCCTTAAACATGGAGGGACGTTTCTAGTTTTGCTCAGTATACGTTTATAAATAAAGTCAAAAGTTGACAAAATCTCCAGAGTACATGTCGAATCATATTCCGCATGTACTCTAGAATTTTTTTCAACTTCTGACGCCATTTACGGAAAATATTGTAAATTCTTTAAACGTATTTCATGAAATTACGCAGATGTCTGAAGGTACAAAATCGCATGGCGTTTCTCATATTAGGTGTAACATAGTGAGGAGATGCATACACATGGACTCACTACATCGAGTACACGGGTATGTCTCATACAGTGGGATCCATTCGCAGTGCAGCTGTGAAATGTCTATCAATGTACATCTATTTGGTTTTCATCGTCAGAGTTGTCCTTGCTTTCTGGAGCGACACATGTTTGTAACGTCACCAGCAAACTGAAATTAGTTTAGAATGGAATATGTTCTGTCAATGGTAACTGCGGACGCTCAACAGTGTGATCCAGATCGTTATTGTTGGGTATAATGCACTTCCTTCATACCATATTGATACTGAAATGCCGTCGTCAAAGCATCAGCCATATGTCAATGCGTCCAGATAGTTGAACATGCTTTCCAAACAATTTAATTTACCATCCCATTTACCACGAGATGGACATGCTAGATTACATGTTTGAGAGATCGCCTTCATATGCAGACTCATTAGTGGGGTGAATATACGCTGCAACTCTTCCCTCCCCAGCAGAAAGTATGGCACATCTTCTGTCTCCATGGGTCTTTTCTTTCTTCGGAATAATTATGTCGCCAAAACGACTTACAGGACATATTAAGATTGCTTGGCTGTTACGCTATAGCAGGTAACGAGATTTGTATTGGCCGAACACGTACTGACCGATAACATAATGTCGTATCAGGCATTGACCTAATACGAATATCCTGATTAGAACTAATTGAAAAGTGGAATGACGTCACAGAAATAAGACTTTAGTCGGTTTTATTTTCAACGTAAACCACGCCATAATTGCTCATTCTGTAGCCTAAAACATTACCTGATTCATAAAATACCAGGCTAGTGTCTTTAGATATCAAGTTTATCGGGATCGGCTCGGAAACGGTAGGAATTCCTCGACAAGTCTCGGAATTCCTACGCGTTTCCTTGCCTGCTAATCTTGATATCAAAAGACACTAGCCTGGTATTCTCTATATCATGGTATGTGGATGACAGAAATACGCCACAATATATACGTATTGTCAAGCAGATATCCCGTCTGCAAGATTTACTTTACCTGACGGAGCCCCGCGGGCGGGTGGCAGATGGGAGCACGCGATGGATAATTTAACGATCGGGGTTCATCCTTACCGCAATCCCGACTGGAGACCTGGTTTGGCCCTCACATACGTCTTTGGCATTTTGTATGTGACAGTTGAATCTGGTTATACCCATTATGTGAGTATTACGATATTCGTAATCCTATTTTAGGGGAAGGGGCCAAGTGACTTTGGTGTGGTGGTATGGACCTGGCACCAGGTCAGGTTATTCTAATTTCAGGGCTGAATACATTTGATCTCGATGTAAATATTCCGTTCTGATTTTGGGATTTTGGGATCCCGCCACCCCCCCCCCCCAATGCAGCAGGTTAAAATGGGATCGAACCCGTTTTCCCGGCCTTACATGACCTTAGCTGTTGATAGGCTGTTAAACACTAATAAACAAACAAACAAACGGAGCCCCGCAGGGGACATGGATTTTTTTTATTAATTCGTTCCCGTGATATAACAATTCGTTTCTCGAATTAAAAATTCGTTCCCACGAAATGACAGTTCGTTCCCTCAATTTAACAATTCGTTCCCTCGAATTAACAATTCGTTCCCACGATATAACAATTCGTTCCCACGAATTAACAATTCGTTCCCGTGGCAACGAATTGTTATTTCGTCGGAACGAATTATTAAATTGAGGGAACGAACTCTTAATTCGTGGGAACGAATTAATAAAAAAGAATTATACGTCCCCTATTATACATCCTCCGTAGACATCCGTTTTGGCAGAAATCACTTTCCGTTCTGAGTGCTATGGTGGCTTATTTATGCCATCCACATAGCTTGCTAACATGATAGCTAAGGCGTCTTAAATGTAGCTATGACTGGATAAATGGGACTTATGGGATTTGTGACCAGTGTAGCTCCTGATCAAATATCACACTCCTGTAGCCTGATAGCGATCTATATTGCTTGTTTAGAAGCATGACGAGTGTTTCATTGATGGAATTGCCAACAGTGCATATCTTGATCAGACTGTGATGTGGATCTACACAGGTCGCAATACCCATAAACCCCATTTCTCGAGTCACAGCCACAAATAGAGACGTCATAACGAAACTGTACATAATTATCGCATCAACATATCACCTATACAAGTTTCCGAGTTCGTGCGTTTATAATGTTAAAGGAGCTGTTTGACAATCCAAGCCCCAAGAGAGCGTAGGTTGAAATATGCAAATTGACAAAATTATATAAAATAAACAATTAGTATGTTAATCCATGCTCTACTTCTCATTATTCGTACTTTACATTTTTCGTTCTTTGTCAAATGTCGTAAGAAGTGAAACTGGCTTATGGCTTGAGCACACAAAGACGGCCGAGTTGGCCACTTCATGTGCCGTAGGATACAGTTTTTAAAGCATATAATGAATTGGTCCTTAACCCTTTCCCTGATAGAAACGACTTTTCACGCCTCTGCAGAAGATGTCTTTAGAAAACATTGTGGGAAAAGGAAAAATTGCTTGTACTCTATCAGATAATTTAACCATCATTTGACCCAGCATTTGATTATTTTATTCAGATATTTTCGATTTGGAAGAGTCGAAATATCGCAAAACAGGGAAAGGGTTAATATGAAAACACAGAATAGCCGTTTGTTTCATCACCTCCAGAGTCCTTAAAGGGGCATACACTGTATCAGGATTTATTTGGGGAAAAAATACTATAACAATAAAAACGTGTTTTCATCATGGCCCTGTGTAAAGTTATTTAATTGAAGATATATTACGATACTAGGACCGTTGTGTGTTGTTTCTATGTTCACCCATACAATTACATAAATATCGGATTTCCTATCTTGTTGCGTTCAACAAGATAGAAAATGATAAGTATGTACTGATATCGGTGAAAATTGAAACAACCCGGCAATCCTAGTATCGTCATATATCTTCAATTAAACCAATTTACACAGGGCCATGATGCACAGTTTTATTTATAATATTTCTTCTTCTTTCTTTTTTTTAAAATCCTGAAAAAAATCAGTGTGATGAGATATATTCATAACACATATGTGAACACTGCCTCTTTACTATAGGAATGAATGCCCTTTTTGTTGAATTTATCGGGGCATAAACTTGGAAAAGTCGCGGGAATACTGGACGAAGGCCGGAAGGCCTCGTCCAGTATTCCCGCAACATTTCCAAGTTTATATCCCCGATAAATTCAACAAAAAGGCCATTAAACGGGAAAATTCTACAACCCGCTTCTGAATTTAACACTCTTTCGAGTTTTCGAAACTATATACGAGTGGTGTTCATAAAATATCCGGGCATGTGATATCAAAATACACTAGCATGGCATTTTATTTATCAGGTAACTATAAACATCTTAGGCTACTAAATGAGCAATTATGATGTTGTTTTCGATGACAGAACAACGACTTTTTCCGTGACATCATTCCACTGACGTCATTCGATAACGTCATGTGACGCCGTTCGGCCAGTGAAACGTCAGTTTTCAAGTTCTTGTAACCCGGATATTCGTATCAGTTCAATGTCTGATGCAGCAATATGGTATCAGTCAATACGTATTCGGCCAATACAAAGCACGTTACCTGATAAATACCATTAAAGGCATTGACCTGCAAATAATACTATAACGGACATGTGTTTAACTGCATTTTTTTGTTAAATATGCTTATTGCCTATGATTATTGTTAGAGCCCGGATGCGATACATACACTCGGTGTTTGTGGACTGCAATCGGAATTATGCCATTTGTAGTCAAACAGTAAATTTGTACACAGAATTCTTCACGAACTTCATCCACCTTCTTCTACATTGTCTGAATTCAATTAGATTTAGGATATTGAGCCAATGTTTTCTTCTTCATGTATGTATGTACAATTATGTTATTTACAGCACGTATTACATAATACAGAATTCACACACACATACACACCATTCATACATATCATACATCAATATCACAGATAGAATACAATTTAGTCTGTTTATGCTTCACTATTGTCACAAGTAATGATCATTGAAATTGGTATTTCCACATGGTAACACTATGTATCAAAATACATGTAATTTAATCACGCACAAGTCACAGTTCCTTTGAATGTTTGATATACGTTAATTGTACCCAAAGTGACCCCCTTACTACTATCACCACCTATCACCACCGTTAAATGTCCCACATACGTCCAAGTCCACGTCCGAAGTGAATGTTTTACATACATGTGCTTCAATGACTGAAGTATAAGTATACCCCAGCAGTCACCAATATTTAGTTCACTGCTGTCTATCTATATCACCGCTGACGTCCCTATTATGCCGTTCTTCGCGTGAGTCACATCAGGAAACGTCAATAAATATATCCAACTGTAGATAGGCGATGCATCTGCGTGCATCGTAGACCGCTATCTCTAATATCCGCCACCTCTAATATCCAACTGTAGATAGGCGATGCATCTGCGTGCATCGTAGACCGCTATCTCTAATATCCGCCACCTTCCCGACTCTTCTATCGACTACATCTATGGATCCCGCTCTAACTACTCAAATGCCCTCTGGATCGTCCATCCGCTGAAATTACAGAACGAGCCCGATATCCCATCTGCCTCTCTACTACTCCATGCGACGCACACTATTCCACGCGTATACAATACAGAGTACCTATTTACTATCTAATTAAACATACCTGATCATCTTCCATCAGCATGAAATAATCCAATGAGATTTTATGTATTTCTCCCTCTCTCTCTCTGACCAAGCTGTCAGATATGCTTATTCACACAACCGTCTCTCACAAACATTCAACACACACTGTTCTACAAGATTTAAACTCACTTGGAAACTACCCACAAGTACTAAAATAGCTCACTGACCACGGATTATCCTTGACCAGTAACAAAAGATTTCCCTTCAATCAAAATTGGTAATTTACCCCCAGGCCTCTGTTGTACCTTGTAAGCTAATCCTACAACACCTATCTCCCATTCTCAGTACATATATACTGTTGCTGAATTATGATCCTCACCAGCCTAGATCGCTATATACATTTGTATTTCTCTGTGACATAACTCCCCTCCAATGGACAAAAGTGTACCACACTTTTGTTTCACTCACAGAGAATCTACAATGCCCTTGTCTCGTATTACACTCTAAAACCATAGTTTCCCTACCTATTTCTGTGCTAGCTCTCGTCAACTTCGATACGACTGAGATAGTCAGCCCCCACATTGCTTTTACCCGCGATTGCTTCTATGGTGAACCTAAATGGGTGCAGCAAGAGAGACCAACGCATAAGCCTACTGTTGTCCAGTCTAGCTGTTTTCAGATACCTCAAAGGTTGATGATCCGTTTGAAGTGTAAACTGTTTACCGTACAAATATCTCTGAAATTTGAGAATGCCCCAAATAATTGCCAAGCACTCTCTTTCAACTACAGCAAACTTGCGTTCGGTCTGTGTCAGCTTCCTACTTGCATAGGCTACCGGATGAAGGATATTGTCGTTACCCCTGCTTGGTTGAAGAATGACTGCTCCTACACCTATGTCTGAAACATCTGTTTGCAATACAAACCTGGATCCTAGATCGACCCCTTGCAGTACTGGTTCCTTCGCCACGGCGGCTTTTAGCTTTCTAAATGCCTCTTCCTCCTTGTCATTCCACACAATCTTATTTGCATTACCTTTCCTTGTCAGGTCTGTTAGCGGCACAACTATGGCTGAAAAGTCTGGAATGAACTTCCGATAAAATCCTGCCAATCCAAGAAATGCACGTACCTGTTTCTTTGTCGTGGGATGTGGAGCATTCACAATCGCCTGAACCTTGTCTGGTAGCATACACACTCCATTCCGTCCTACTCTGTGTCTCCTGCCCCAATTACGCACTTGGTTGGTCTCGCGGTTAGTTTGTGTTTCCTAAGTCTACTACATAATTCTCTTAACGTGTATATGTGTTCACCCCACGTGTTTAAAAATATCACGATGTCATCAATGAAGTTGTCTACATCCTGCAAGTTATACAACAACTTACGCATCATCCTGGAGAACACGGCTGGTGCTGTTACCAATCCAAAACACATGACGGTGAATTGATACAGACCTCTTGGTGTGGTGAAGGCCGTCTTCTCCGTCGATTCAGTTTGTAATGGTATCTGCCAATACCCTTTAGACAAGTCCTACTTTGAGAAATATTGCTTAACTGCCTGGCACATTCTAGCAAAGATATTTGTCTAAGTCTGGCATCGGTTCAGAGTCAAGCACCGTTACCCTGTTCACTGCTCTCAAATCGACACATGTTCTAATTCCTCCATCTTTCTTCTTTACCAGAATCAACGGAGAAGCATATGGAGACTCCGACTTTTCAATCACTCCCAACCGTTCCATCTGTTCGACTTCTGACTCTATCTGTTCTCTAAGATGATATGGATATCCTCTACTACTACGAACTGGCTCTGGTGTTTCTACCTTGATTTCCATCTCAAGTAAATCTGTTCTACCTGGCCTATCTGTCAATACATCCCTAAAATCACTCAATAGCTCATGTACCTGCTGTTTCTGCTCTTGGTCAAGTTCTTTCGATACCATTACATCTCTATAGGATTCCTTCTCTACCAATGGAAACAGTAATGGTCCTATTTCTTCCTGCCTCTGTTCCATATTTACTCTTACCTATTCTTACAAATCTTTCTCCGATTCTTCAATCACATCTACAAACACAGCTACCCACGCTTGCATTTCTTTCTCCTCATCTGTACTTACAATTTCAACTGCTCCTGCTATCACTGGTTCTAGGTCTTCGATTGGCCTCTGGTTGAATATCTTCAACATGTTTGCATGGAATATTTTCTCCTTTCCATTCATGTTTACATCTCATTCCTTACCTGTTTCACTGGGAACGGTCCTTTCCACTTCATCAGTAATTTGTTGTTGTTAGTAGGTAACAATAGCAAGACCCGCTGCCCAACTTTGAACTTTCTATCTTTGGCCTTACTGTCAAAATACCTTTTGTAGTACTTAGCAGCATCTCGTAGGTTGTTCTGAGCTAATTGACAAGTGTCTTACAACCTTTGTTTCAAGTCTATCACGTACTGGTAAGTTGTCTGAACCTCACTATCATCTGATCGTTTTGACCACAACTCTCTTAACACCGTGATTAGTCCACGAACAGTCCGACCATATAGCAACTCAAATGGTGAGAACCCAATACTCTCCTGTGGCACCTTTCCGTACGCGAACAACACTGCCCCTATATACTTATCCCAATCCTTTGGCCTCTCTGTGCTCATCTTACGTAGCATGCTCTTCAGTGTCCCGTTAAATTTCTCTAGTAGACCGTTTCACTGCGGGTGATAAGGGGTTGTTGTTACCGATTGAATGCATAATAATATATTTACCTCTTTCATCATACCTCCCGTGAACTGTGAACCTCTGTCAGATAGAACCTCCTGGGGAACACCTACCCGACTAATCATATCCACCATGGCCTCTGCGACCCTCTCTGTTTCTATAGTAGGTAGTGCTACCGCCTCTATATATGGTTGCATAATCGACCATAGTCAAAATGAAACGGTTACCTTTCTCTGATGCTGGGAAGATGGGTCCTCGGATATATATTGCCACTCGCTTGAAGGGAGTGTCCATGAGTGGCATCCTGCCTAGCTTTACCTTAGCAATTCTTCCCTTCGGTACTGTTAACTGACACGGCTTACATGACTGACAGAACCTTCTAATGTCAGTTTTACACCCAGGCCAATAAAACTCCGAAATGATCCTATCAGTGGTCTTACGTGTTCCCAAGTGACCCGCCATCATTGTCTCGTGACCTAACTTCGTTACCCCAGTCCTAAGTGTCTTTGGCACTACAAGCTGATAGTGTTTCTGCCCATCTCTACATTGGAACCGCCGATACAATGTGCCTTCTATATAATTATGTCCAGCTGGTTTCACCTGATCTTGTTTGTTTCACAATTTTATTTTTTCCATTTTCTCTACATTTGTCTAACGTTTCATCCTTACCTTGTAACTCTCTAATCTCTTCTGGACTTTTGTTCAGACCTACACTCTCTGGTACTTTCAACTGAGGATATTCCTTCTGCGCCTTATCGTACTGTCCTCTAGTAACTACAGCCTGTGTTACTGCTTCCAATTCCTGTATATCTACTTTCTCACCTATTTCTGGAACTCTACTTGCTGTTGTCTCTACTGCAGTAGGGACTTTACCCACTATCAAGTCGCAAAGAGGACTATCCATGACCCAAGCCTCCACCGTGCCCTGTAAGTATGGAGTATCTATGTGAATTCTAGCAACTGGAACCACAATGCTTTGCCCATTTATCATTCTACATTCCACCTTCTTGTCTAACATCTGATCGTCGTAGACTAGTTCACGTTTCACTACAATGCCATTACAAACCGAATCTGACAACACATTCACTAATCTCCCATTGACCAATCCAGGCTTAATCACTAGACCTCCCATGGTATGGCCAGTAGCTGTCCCTCCTAAGATACCTCGAGCTAAGATACATGCTCCCATTACACCACCTCGACCTCCTCTTCGACTATAGTCCCGATACTGACCTCTGCCTCGCTGTGATCCATTTTCCCATCCACGACCTCGTGACATTGGCCCATTACCTCTTCCCCGGCCTCTTACCGGTGGTTCAAAACCATTCCCACGACCTCTTGATGGCGTTTCGAAATTATCGAATGACTGGTAATACTCACCTACTTCCTGACCCATGACTGATGCACCCCTGTGTCGTCTTGGACAATCTCGTGCAATGTGACCGTTACGTCCACAGGCAAAGCATAATATGTCACCCGGTCTACCTGTGTACCGGTTTGTCTGTGATGTCTGACTATCTCTATTTGCACTTACCCTTTGGTTATCGTGACCCCGTGATCCTCTTGACACAACGTTGAAAGCCCCACCTCTGTTATCAGCATATCGGTCCGCCTGTCTCGTCATGTCACCAAAACTTTGTATATCACGTTCTTTCAGAAAAGTTGCTAAGTCCTTACCACATGTTTGTAGGAACTGATCCCGTAACAAGAAATCCTGTATTTTTTCAAAACTGTGCTCTACTTTACCCAAGTCTAACCATTTTGTATGGTAGCTCTTCAACCTCTCCCCAAACTGCTCAAAAGTGTCCCCTCTCTCTCTGGTTTACTTTCTTTTACCTTCTTCCGTAATGCTTTCTCGGTCACCTCAAACCTTTTCAGTAGGGCTGCTGTTAAACTGTCATAACTTAGAGACTGTTCTGAGGGAAGCCTGGCGTACACCTCAAGTGCCTTACCTTTTAGTAATGAACTCAGTTGTATTCCCCATATATCTCTGTTCCACTTCTCCAACTCTGCATATTTTTCAAATCGATACAGATAAGCATCGATACTATAAATGGTTTCCTCAAAATATGGAAGCTTGGGACCCTTAATTCTGCATTTTTCTATCGACATTTGGGTCCCACCCTCAGGTAATGCCATTTCGGCTTTGGCTAATTCTATATCCCTCTTATTGTGTAACTCCTGCATTCTACAGTCATACTGAAACTTTTCCATAGACAACTGCAACTCTATATTTTCTTTTTCTAATACTCGATCACGTTCTTCCTTTTCTGCTGTTCTAGCTAATTTTTCTAACTCTAGTTTCTCCTTGGCTGATTGCATATGTGCCTCTCTGTCAGCTTTATCCTGTTCTAGCTTACATAATCTCTCTAACCGTTCTACTTCTCTACACTCTTTATCTATCTCGAACTGCGCTAGCTTCACGACCCGTTCAGCGTCTACTGCAGCTAATCGGACCCTCTCGTCTGCTTCTAACCTTAACTTTTGCTCGTCTAACTTAGCTACTCTCCCCCCCTTCTCTGCCTGTAACTGAGCTAACTTTAACCTTTCTTCTACTTGCCTTGCCTCTTTATCTGCTTCTCTCGTCTCCAATCTAATCTGCCTCTCTCTAGCATGTTCCTCTTTAATAAATGTCAATAGTGCTTCACCTTCCATACCTAATCCTTTACCCACTGCAGACAACTCCTGGACAGACGACATGGTCGCTGGCAACTATTTATATACTAGATTAGATGTCACTTTCAAAAATCGATGGCACACTATGGTCACGATGACAGAGTTGTGGTGTGAAGAAAAAGCCGTGGTATGCTATTTCACCGTGACGTGTGATTTGGACTAGATACCAAACACACCCGAAAGCCCACATGTAACCCGCTACATATAATAGCCTTGATATACGTATCTAACCGAGAACTACCCCACTTCTGACACCAATGTTAGAGCCCGGATGCGATACATACACTCGGTGTTTGTAGACTGCAATCGGAATTATGCCATTTGTAGTCAAACAGTAAATTTGTACACAGAATTCTTCACGAACTTCATATAACAGAATGACGAAGACTATATATATTTCATGAATGAGTTGCGAAGGGAAATAAGTAGTACAGAATTACGAAACCATATATCACCTTCTTCTACATTGTATGAATTCAATTGGATTTAGGATATTGAGCCAATGATGTCTTCTTCATGTATGTATGTACAATTATGTTATTTACAGCATGTATTACATAATACAGAATTCACACACACATACACACCATTCATACATATCATACATCAATATCACAGATAGAATACAATTTAGTCTGTTTATGCTTCACTATTGTCACAAGTAATGATCATTGAAATTGGTATTTCCACATGGTAACACTATATATCAAAATACATGTAATTTAATCACGCACAAGTCACAGTTCCTTTGAATGTTTGATATACGTTAAATTGTACCCAAAGTGACCCCCTTACTACTATCACCACCTATCACCACCGTTAAATGTCCCACATACGTCCATGTCCACGTCCGAAGTGAATGTTTTACATACATGTGCTTCAATGACTGAAGCATAAGTATACCCCAGCAGTCACCAATATTTAGTTCACTGCTGTCTATCTATATCACCGCTGACGTCCCTATAATGCCGTTCTTCGCGAGAGTCACGTCAGGAAACCTCAATAAATATATCCAACTGTAGATAGGCGATGCATCTGCGTGCATCGTAGACCGCTATCGCTAATATCCGCCACCTCTAATATCCAACTGTAGATAGGCGATGCATCTGCGTGCATCGTAGACCGCTATCTCTAATATCCGCCACCTTCCCGACTCTTCTATCGACTACATCTATGGATCCCGCTCTAACTACTCAAATGCCCTCTGGATCGTCCATCCGCTGAAATTACAGAACGAGCCCGATATCCCATCTGCCTCTCTACTACTCCATGCGACGCACAATATTCCACGCGTATACAATACAGAGTACCTATTTACTATCTAATTAAACATACCTGATCATCTTCCATCAGCATGAAATAATCCAATGAGATTTTATGTATTTCTCCCTCTCTCTCTCTGACCAAGGTGCCAGATATGCCTATTCACACAACTGTCTCTCACAAACATCCAACACACACTGTTCTACAAGATTTAAACTCACTTGGAAACTACCCACAAGTACTAAAATAGCTCACTGACCACGGATTATCCTTGACCAGTAACAAAAGATTTCCCTTCAATCAAAATTGGTAATTTACCCCCAGGCCCCTGTTGTACCTTGTAAGCTAATCCTACAGCACCTATCTCCCATTCTCATTACATATATACTATTGCTGAATTATGATCCTCACCAGCCTAGATCGCTATATACATTTGTATTTCTCTGTGACAATTATGAATATTAATACCCGCCAGAAATATGGTCTTATATATTTTTTCCTGGGACGTTGCACCAACGGGCTACTTAGCCCATTCAATGTTTCTTGATGTTCGCGCTTTTCTGAATCGCGTGTCACGTGATAGTTATGTTGATAAATTGAGCATGCGCGATTGAACCAAAGATGGCGCACAGATCAAATTCTTGTTTCCTTGTGGAACGAACTTCTTCCGGTCGACATTGACTCTTCGCGTAAGAGGGAATATCCCGGTCACGTGATTCATATTGTAGAAATTGTGATTTTCCAGATGTCTACTTTCGGTTTCGTAATACATGTACCTATATTACACCTACTACGGAGCCCTGGGATTATTGTTATCAAAATATGGTACTTGGCATGCCCACATAGAGTATATTAAAGCTAAAGCATGGCGGGTTGTTATTTCGTGGGAACGAATTAATAATAATAAAATACATGTCCCCTGCGGGGCTCCGTAGAATGTAGAGTTCAAGCGTCTGTCAATGGCTTTAACATGTCGTGGACATGTTGTTACCACCGCAAAGTCATCATGCGATATTCGCGTCAACGTCAAAGTGACGTGATGTTAACGTTATAACTGTGCACTTGAAGAAGAACCCTAGCCCAGGAGCAATAGGGTTTAAGGTCAAAAAAATTATTAACAAGCTGAAAATTTCAGGATATGTTCAGAATCATGTCTGCATTATCAGAAAAAAAGTCCCCGTAAATCAAACTTGTGCCAACTTGGCAATTCAAGATGGCGTCCAAGATGGCCGCCATTTTTGTTTTTTGCTTATATCGTCGTATTCAGCTATGATAAATATACATAAAAACCATTAGAATATACATAAGAATATAAATATACCAAAACTCAGTATATATAGATAATATTCATAATCACCATTCAAAATGGCCGCCAAAATTCCCCAAATGGCACCAAAGTGTCTAGCATTAAAATGTTGACTGTCAAAATTATTTTTTGACACGCCTAAATGGCTTTCCAGATGTTGAGTATGATTTTTCAATGTATACTAGAAACGGATTAGTTGTCACATGCTAATTATGATAAATCTAAATCTAATATGGCTTCAAAACCCTTCCGTGTCAGCGCAATATTAACTAGCCACGCCCTCGTTGTATTGAAATTTGTATAAAATTTTCAGAGGAAAGTCGCGTGCCATGTCGAAAGTCAGTCAGAATGAACTACATGCATTTGGATTGATACAAGAGAATATAGAAATTAAATACCTAAAACCAGAATGGTGTTTTAAATCCTAAAAATCATGTGAAAAGTTCGTGAATTTGCGTAGAGACGTGATCTTTTGAACATATGACGTCACGGATAGCGTCTAACATTGATGTTTTGGTTGTTGCGCTTAACGACGTCGCGTAAAACGTCCCGCCTAACATAGTTTTTGACCATGTCATTGAGTAAATTCATTAATATTAATGAGGTCTCATGAATATTGATAAGATGGCCCGTTGGAGAATTTGATTTTCTTTCAGAAATTTCTCTCAAATTCAGGTTAATAGTTAGCCATATTAGATAATAATTAAACATTTAATTAAGAATTTAATTCTTAAGTCTAGAGATAAAAAGTGCGCATCAGAAATCCGGAGAGTTATTGAATGTTACAACATTAGTTCCAGATTCGCTAAACCATTTTCTACACTGTCTTTTAGATCAGAAAGGTAAATGTTCTCCTACAATAAATAGGAGAACTACTGCTACATGTATAGCTCATGCCATAATTTCTTCATGTCGTCCAAGGTCATTCATGTCACCACTGTTGCTTGCAATTGCTGTGTATATACATATAAAATATGGTTCCTGTGAACTGGTAGATCTTCTGAGCAGATTCAATTTATCAGATGATTACAGAGAAATGCACATGTTGGAAGCTGCACTTGTACCACATAATAGACCACACGATATCTTCAGTGGTTTCACCCAATTAGCGTATGATCATGCAGACTTTAATGTAGCTACAGTGACTGGTGACAATACTTTCCACAGTATGGGAGGTATAGCTTGTGTTACACCACAGGGTACTGTTGATGAAGTGCCTGTAAAGCGCACTGTCAGTGTACCACCGGTGGAAATGGTTGGTGCCTTTGGAAACGTTCCCACACAGGCATATAGCAAACCTACTGTTCCTGGTCTGTTATTATCGGACCAATGAAAGCACATGAAAGGGAACCTACATATGTAATATCTGCCAATGCTTTAGACACACTCTGGCTTGCAGGTTATGTGCTTGAACTTTCCCCATGTCCATCATGGAGTGGCTTCATGAAAGTATCACATCAAAATGAAAATGTTTAACAAAACTAGAATTGAAGTACTTCCCTTCATCAACTTGGACCGGGGAAATTTGAGCACAATCTATACAGCATTATCGTTTGCCCAAGACCAGTGTCAGAAACATGGTCTTGGTATATGTCCAGTTGCGTTTGACCCAACCATTGTACATAAAGGCGGTAGAAATAATGACTGCAACAAATGATCTAAACAAAGTCATTATTCAACTTGGTGGCTTCCATCTACTCATGTCTTACATAGGCAGCATTGGGTACATCATGACTGATAGCGGACTAGCAGATCTGTGGGGAACGGTGTATGCCAAAGGATATGTTGTGCATGGCAAGTCATGCATACTCACGTGCACACCGAGCCCACATGCTGACGTCAGCGTCCCTTATCTGGTGTGCTATTACATGATAATCCAAACTGTCTGGATGACATTGACAAAGATGAGCTTGCAAGGTGTTCATCCTGCTGATGTTGCCGATGATGTACAGCTATTAAATGGCATAATATCACAACTCCTTATAGCTGTGGCAAACAAAAGCAGAACTGACAAGTTGTGGGTATATTACCTTGACCAGGTCGCCCTCCTTCGTCTGTTTATACGTGCTGAGAGAATGGGCAATTCGGATATTCATCTCCATTTTGTTGAGAAAATGATTCCATACTTTCATGCTGCTGGGCATCTCCACTATGCCAAGTCTGCCCGATTGTATCTTCAGCAGATGGGGTCCTTGGAAAAAGTGATGCCAGCAGCTGAATATGTCAAATTCACAGAACAGGGATATTTCACTATCCGTTGTACTGACGAGTACTGGAGTAGCAACTTTTCTGACCAAACGATAGAACAGGTCCTAATGCGAATTTTAAAAACATCCGGCGGCATGACACATGGTAGCGGCATCACAGACAGTACAGTGGCAATGTGGGTGTGTGCAATGTCCGCTTGTTTGCATATTTGTAGCCAACAGGAGAAATTCGCATCAGTACACACATCTACCTCTGAACAGCACAAAGACCTGAGGGTAAGCACCCAATCACGAGATACTAAAGACATTGGTCTCTTTGTGAATTGGCTGCACACATATTCACCACAGTTGTATCTATATCCACTGGACTAGTGGCCGAGTCATCAGTGAATTGTGACCAAGCAGTCGACATTGGTACCGCCGCAGCTGCTAAAATGACAGGTAAGTGTTTCACAGTGATCACTCTTCACAGAAAAGATAAGGTTAAAACATTCAGTAGTATGCACAAAACTGTCAAAGTCCGAGGACATGATACGGCAGTTAACCCCACTCTGTTGTTTAATAGGATCACGTGTGTTCTCAATGATAGTACTGAAATGGAAACATTCATGACACACGAACTGTCACCGCAGCCCCCAGCACTATTCATTGATGGTCTAATGCGGAAGCCCATGAAAAGTACACTGGGTATATTGTTGAAGTCATTCATTACACAACAACCAACTGTCCCAGACAATGCACTATTTGTTGTGGATGGAGGGCACCTACTACACACAGTTGTATGGCCAAAGGCATCTACATATCATGATGTGTTCCAGTCATATATCGCATACATACAAAAACATTTTGGTTTTGGGACAGTTGTTGTATTTGATGGCTATAATGTCACCTCAACCAAAGCCATGGAGCAGAACAGAAGGGCTAGCAAGGTAACATCACGTTCCATCATATTTGATGTAAATATGAAAATCACGACTGCACAATCAGCATTATTGTCAAACAGCAGCAATAAACGTCGATTTATTGAATTGCTGAGTCAAGAGACGCAAGCCGCAGGCATAAGAGTGAAACAGTCAGAGGCAGATGCAGATTTCCTGATAGTTTCAACAGCCTTAACACTGGCTGATGATGCCGAGAAGCCAGTGGTGGTTGTTGGAACTGACACTGACTTACTGGTGATGCTTGTTGCACTAGCGATTACTTCGTTGGCAATATATATGCTTTGCCGTAGTAACCCTTTACAACATCCAGGATCTTCAGCATGCTATAGGAGACACCAAAACACACTTGTTGTTTATGCATGCTGTAAGTGGTGTTGATACAGTATCTGCACCTTATAGACAGGGAAAACCTAAGGCTTTCAATACTGTATACCATCATCAGGACAAGCACATGCTAGAAACGGTCAGAAATAGTGAAAGCACACATAGCGATATAGAACATGCCGGTGAACAGTTATTTTTAGTCAAATTATAGGGAGCTGGTCAAGTAAAGACACTTAAATACTGACACATTGCATACAAAAAGGCAATTGGTAGGTCCTCCCGTAGCTCATCATTTCAGCTTGTCTCCCACCGACAAGTGCTGCGGCCAAATAACATTCACATCGTACATATTTGGCTGTTCAGCAATGGATGGGTAACTCAATGCCTCCAATAGAATGGGGATGAAGATTGCAAGATGATGTTCTGTTACCCATGGAGTCTGACCTCCCAGTTGCACCAGAAAGCTAATGAAAATGGTTTCATGTGGCTGTGGGTGCAGGAATCTTGGGTTATTTTGCACTGAAATGTGCAGCCAATGTATGGGACAAACATGTAATAATACTACGCCCGTACCAGTTGACCATGATTCTGAATAACCTCATAATTTACACTTAGGTGGCACTTAAGATTAGACAGTGGTATCGCTTGGGTGTTGTTGAAGCAGTATTGTTGTTTGCAAGGCAAATCTATATTAAATTTCTACATTTATATAAATTGTCTGATGAGTAACTCATGTGAAGACATTTGTTACCAAACCATGGCTTTCTTTACAGAATTATCCAACCGTTTACATCAATATATTTACACTTCCAATAATTTCAAAATGTAAACGCCCATCCAACATATTGCGTTCATACTCCAATAAATTGCATTAGCCTCACATAACGTCGTGTGACGTTGTTGGTTGGTTAAAGTTTGTTTGACGTCATTAATCTCCACGACGTTGTCATTAACGTCACGTGTTTGGCCGGCAACGTCGCTGTTCCAAGAAGTACGAGAACATGACGTAAAGCAATACGAAACTTGAATATAATGCCATAAATGAAGTGTAAATATAAGTAATAAAACCCTGGGATGTTGCGTTTACTGCGCTATGAATTACATTTGGTCTGTTTAAAGTGTGTGGAGTCCTTTGTTGCATTTACTGCGGTATGAACTACATTTGGTCTGTTTAAAGTTAGTGAGGAGTCCGAACAATAGCCCGGGATTTTATTCCTTAAATACAAATGACACAACTGTGTGACCACTGTCAAACATTAAAATGTGTATCACCAATGATGCATATAAATACAAAAAAAAGTGATTTGAAAGGTAAACATGACTTATTTAAGTTGTGGCGAGTCTAATACACTTATCTAGTCGGAGTGAATGACATAACATTCATAAAAAAGTACATAGAAGTGTCTACCATGGTATCAAATGCCATAATTCTTAATCCACAAGTCACATTTTATGTATGATCATACAATGTTATTGTTATATTGATGATGCTGTAGTGGTAAAGTGGTAAATGGATTTACATGCATGTTTACTTACAGGACTGTCACTATTCATACTTATACGAGACACGAGTGCATATCAATCTGTATATACCATGAATAGTGATAATGAATGCATTTCCAATGTCCAATGTATTATGTATTAAGTACTGCTTGCCATATATTGTATAATATATACATTAAATTGAAATTATTGCTATCTACCTCGCGTCTTTTCTTACAAAATATCCTAATATCCATCAATTTGGAAGTTTTGGCGGCCATATTGGCGGCCATCTTGAATTGTATAATTTCAGAAATAACAAAACTGCTTTAAAAATGTTTATCTGAGATAATCCAAGTAAGAGTATAAAAAATCAACACTTTTTTATGCCTATTTGCCCATATAGCTGAACATTAAAAGATAATGAAAAAATGGCGGCCATCTTGGACGCCATCTTGAATTCCGAAGTTAGCACAAGCTGGATTTGCGGGGACTTTTAGTATGTTATTCTACATACATTTATACAACTTTCCTGAAAAATTCAGCTTGTTAACAATTATTTTGGGGTTTGGTGTTTTTTACACATAATACTCCTGGGCTACCCGTTTATAATTCCAGTTTGTGTTCACACAATGAGCTGATATTGTTTTACATAAACACTATAACACTGAACGGTCTTCCGACTGCGCTCGTATCATGAAATGTAAATGTAACTTTGTTCAAACGTAGCACCTTGAAACTAGTCCAGTCAATAAACAGGTACACCAACCACGAATTACAACATTTTGTACTTCACTATGCAGTACATAAATGTCCCTAAATAAACATATCAAAAGACTAGAAAATTCTAGCCAGGCAAAAGTTGCTTAACTTGCACATTTCCAAAATGACCGCCGAAATGCCATATTACATCAAACTATCATTCACATGTACTATATTTTGGTAAACAGTTCAACAGTATTATTTGAATAGCCAAAGGTTTTTTTTCAAAGATACTGTGAGAACTTGGAAAATCCAATATGACCGCCAAGCATAAACAAATACCAATACTAGAGCAGCTTGAGCTGCATCAACGGTTTGAGCCTCGAACATTGATTTCATGTGTAACTAAGCTTTAGCCCAAGGTGTAAACTATCGGTTGCAAAAAGAATTTCTGAAGTTTTAGAATGAACAGTCCAACATTATTGTGTTCGCATCATCACACCGATGTGGGGCCGGTTAGATTAGAGGTAGAGCGATGGACTCGGAGCGAGGGATACCGGGTTCGATCCTCAGCCAAAGTTTTAGCTAAAGGACTGAAATATCGACTACAGCAAAAACAATTGAAATCGAATGATAAATAACGAAGCTGACGTCACATCCGTTTGCTCTATTTTGAAAACTTGAAAAATACGTTCATCTTTGACATCGAATAGAGCCGTAAGTAGTCAAGATAGAGCTTTGAAAATTATCATTTTTCATGCGGCTGACACTCCCCTATCACCCTGGCAAGAAATTATGTTGCTGACAGTACTGTACAAATTGGAAAACGTTTGTAAAGACCACCCGTTATCAGCCGAAATTCGGCAAAATCGTTGAAAAGTATGTACATTTTTCAAATTCAAATGCATATAGCTCTTTTATTTGAGCAGATAGCCGAAAACTCTCGAGAATCTGAGATAGAGAATTTTGTCAGCTTTCCAATGCAAAAAGAATTCTTGCAATCGGTTGGAAAATAACGAAGTTATAGGAAGTATAACGTCACTTCCATTTTCGTGGAAAGTAGCATTAAAAGATATCTGAAAATCTCCGAGTTTCTGCTCACACTTGATCTGAATCGGCATGCAAAATTTGAAGTCGATCCGACCAGCGGTTTGGTGTAGATGGTGGGAGCCCGTAAGTCAGCGGGTGATTATTTTTCGATACAAAATAGAGCAAACGGATGTGACGTCAGCTTCGTTATTTATCAATAGATTTCAAAATTTCTTGCTGCGGTCGATATTTCAGTCCTTTAGCTAAAACTTTCCCGCTTTGTGCCAGGCCTATGGTGAAAAACAAACGAAAACTTCACTGGCGGAATATTGCACATATTTAATTTTATTAGGTGTATTTACAAATGGCGTAAACTGCAATTTAAGGGCGATAACTATCGAAAAATAATCATCCGCTGACTTACGGGCTCCCTCCATCTACACCAAACCGCTGGTCGGATCGAGTTCAAATTTTGCATGCCGATTCGGATCAAGTGTGCGCAGAGACTCAGAGATTTTCATATATCTTTTAATGCTACTTTCCACGAAAACGGAAGTGACGTCATACTTCCTATAACTTCCTTATTTTCCAACCGATTTCATGAATTCTTTTTGCATTGGAAAGCTGACAAAATTCTCTATCTCAAACACACTGACAGTTTTCGGCTATCTGCTTAAATAAAAGAGCTATATGCATTTGAAGTTGAAAAATGTACATACTTTTCAACGATTTTGCCGAATTTCGACTGATAACGGGTAGTCTTTACAAACGTTTTACAATTTGTACAGTACTGTTAGCAACATAATTTCTTGCCAGGGTGATAGGGGAGTGTCAGCCGCATGAAAGATGATAATTTTCAGAGCTCTATCTTGACTACTTACGGCTCTATTCGATGTCAAAGATGAACGTATTTTTTCAAGTTTTAAAAATAGAGCAAACGGATGTGACGTCAGCTTCGTTATTTATTGTTTCAATTGATTTCAATTGTTTTTGCTGTAGTCGATATTTCAGTCCTTTAGCTAAAACTTTGGCTGAGGATCGAACCCGGTATCCCTCGCTCCGAGTCCATCGCTCTACCTCTAAGCTAACCGGGCCCCATATCGGTGTGATGATGCGAACACAATAATGTTGGACTGTTCATTCTAAAACTTCAGAAATTATTTTTGCAACCGATAGTTTACACCTTGGGCTAAAGCTTAGTTACACATGAAATCAATGTTTGAGGCTCAAACCGTTGATGCAGCTCAAGCTGCTCTAGTTACATTTTATATATGACAATAATTGCGTCCAATATAGTGAACTGAATGTCGATGTATTTATAAATTGATCAAAAGCTTATGTATAATGGAGTACACGATTTGAAAGGCTCACTGTAAATATGTCATAGAATTTCATTAGGTTTGAGGCGGCTTCAGCTGCGCCGAAAACCTATTGTATTCGTTTTTTCTTGTTTTTTTCTTGTTTTTTTTTTCTTTTATTCAGCCGTTCAGTCTACAGCCCAAACCGCTGTCAAATTGTGCATGCCGATTCGGATCAAGTATGAGCAGAGACTTAGAGACTTAGAGATTTTCAGAATTCTCTTAATGCCACTTTCCACGAAACCGGGAGTGACGTCATACTTTCTATAACTTCCTTATTTTCCAACCGATTTCAAAAATTATTTTTGCATTGGAAAGCTGACAAAATTCTCTATCACTATGTCAAATAAGAGAGCTATAGGCATTTGAAGTTGAAAAATGTACACACTTTTCAACGATTTTGCCGAATTTTTGCTGAATTTCGGCTGATAACGGGTGGTATTTACAAACGTTTTCCAATTTGTACAGTAATGTCAGCAACATAATTTCTTGCCAGTGTGATAGGGGAGTGTCAGGTGCATAAAAGATGATAATTTTCAGAGGTCTATATCTTGACTACTTCCGGTTCTATTGGATGTCAAAGATGAACGTCTTTTTTTCAAGTTTTCAAAATAGAGCAAACGGATGTGACGTCAGCTTCGTTATTTATCAATAGATTTCAAAATTTCTTGCTGCGGTCGATATCTCAGTCCTTTAGCTAAAACTTTCCCGCTTTGTGCCCCGCCTTATGTCGAAAAACAAACGAAAACTTCACTGGCGGAATATTGTTCATATGTAATTTCCGTTTTATTAGGTGTATTTACAAATGGCGTAAACTGCAATTTAAGGGCGATAACTATCGAAAAATAATCATCCGCTGACTTACGGGCTTCCTCCATCTACACCAAACCGCTGGTCGGATCGACTTTAAATTTTGCATGCCGATTCGGATCTATGGTGAGCAGAGACTCAGAGATTTTCAGATATCTTTTAATGCTACTTTCCACGAAAACGGAAGTGACGTCATACTTCCTATAACTTCCTTATTTTCCAACCGATTTCAAGAATTCTTTTTGCATTGGAAAGCTGACAAAATTCTCTATCTCAAACTCCGGAAAGTTTTCGGCTATCTGAAATGTATATGATGCTGGTAAAATGTTGCAAAAAAACAACTGTCCATGAAAATCACAGAATACGATTATCAGAATAATATACAATTGCGGTTTTATTACACAAGTTCATTGGTGTCATGTGCCAATAATGCCACAGTCCATGACACAAACACACCATAGCAATGGCTTAACCATTAAGTGTATCAATGCTCCTACACGTACTATCATTTTCAATTTCCATATACATTCTCAATGACCATCAAACATTTGGAAAATGATACGATCACTGGAAGAACGAACGCATGGAGTAACTTCGCTAGTGTGAGCTAAAAATTGAAACTCCGGATATCCATAATAATGTCGAATATGCCACCAGACAAAGTACAATACAAATGTGGTATTATTGACCTGTTCGGATTGTGCGCTGCCAGTACTGGCACATTCCATGTCACAAACTCTGCCTAGAAAATGATTAAGTTACCATTGCGCCTACATGTCCACCTCACCGGCAAGTGAGTACTGTCCTTCATGTATAGGGTCTTCGGAAAGTAGGCCAAATACAGTGAGCCTTCTTTTTATTTCGTGAAATTTTGTCAAATATTGATTTTATTACAAAAAATTGATTTCTCTATGGGAATTTAACATGGGGGAAAAAGAGGTAGAGAAGTGTGGGAGGAGTCAAAAAACGAAAAAATTTGGAAATTGACTCCGAAACCTGACTAGATAGCTTGGATATGATGTAACTAAGAAAACAAAAGTTAAATTTTAAAAATCGGTCCAGTATTTCTGAAATTCAAAAAAAATTCCCCATGTTAAATCCCCATAGACATCTTCACTCCGTGAAGATGTCTATGGGGATTTAACATGGGGAAATTTTGTTTTCGCAATAAAATCAATATTTGACAAAATTTCACGAAATAAAAAGAAGGCTCATTCTTAAATTTTCCTTTAATTTAATATTATCGAAAATAACATTGTTTTTGAATTGTTTATATGGCCGTACAATTTGGGCAGCTTTCGTGAAACAGACTATAGTATTGTGGACAGCAGCAGTTGGTTCTTCTATTTCTATCGGCATCAGCGACCATTTTACATCTGTTGAAGCCAGTTTGTTTACTGGCTTCATGATACATTCATATATACATCATATGCGTAACAACGGGTGCGGCCGTGCGGCCATGGCCGCACCATTTTTCAGACCATTCTTTTTTTTTTTTCAAAGAAAATTATTCGCATCTCTGTATGCAAAACTAGATAACTATAGCCAATCTAACAAATGATACCAATGTTGATTAGCCTAGTAGGCATACATAAAATTATGTGACAATGGTTTATTTTGGGCGAAACCACCATGGTAAGCTACATTTTGCTGTTACGAAGCCGGGCCGAGACCGAGACGAGTCACCGCGATGCACAACAACAATGATTGTATCATGGGCGGGTTTGCAATTTTGCAAATATGAAGAGACGGAAGACAATCGACCATTATTTCTCGGTAAACGTATACATACATAGAAATGTGTGCATCACTTTATTAATTAGCACCGTACGATCGTTTTCACTACCCTATTGCAACCGATGAAAAATAACTCCCTAAATTACGTTAACCTATATTCGTGCTAGTTCTGAAGCTCGTGGACAATTTAGCACTGGTAGACATATATATTGTGGTACAATTGTATGTGGAGAAAAAAGAGAAAGAAGAGAGCGAGAAGAGAGAAAGAAAAGAGAGAAGAAGAAAATAACTATTTTGCACTGTTGTAGGACCTCCCCTGGCCGAGTTTTTGTTTTGGAGTGCGGACTTGGTCATTTGTGTAGTGGATAGCCGGGGTTGAATTTACCAGCGGCGGTGTGGATGGGGATGGGGGTCTCGCCGCTATTTGAACTAAGTCGGGGTACAATTGTTTTGGAGAAAAACTATTGTGCACTGTTGTAGGACCTCCCCTGACCGATTTATTTTGTAATGCGGACTTAGTCATTTTTGTAGTGGATAGCCGGGGTGGAATTTACCACATTTGGGACATCTTTTTCTCAGTCATGCGCAACTCTACAGACAAGAAAACTATCTGCTGCCGAGGGACAGTTTGTGGCAAGAATGACGGTCAATACCATGGAAGGACTAAGAACAGAGCGTGAGTTCGCGTCATGTTGGTCCCTCGTAACCAAACATGCTATTGACAATGATGTGGATGAACCACGACTACCGCGACGGCGCAAAGCGCCCCGCAGATTTGAGGATGGCAGTGCAGATGCATCACACGCAGACACCCCAGAAAATTACTATCGCCCAATATATTTTGAAGCGTTGGATTTCATCGTGTCTGCCATAACCGATCGATTTGATAAGCAGGATTATCGGATACACGTTAAAAGTGACAACTGCTCCTGAAGGCGTCCACTGGTGGTGATTTTAATGACGAGTTGGCGGAGGTGACGAAGTTTTACGGGACTGACTTTGAGCCAGAAACGCTGAGAATGCAACTAGCAACTGCAGTTTGACATTCAAAACGACTGCTCGACCTCTCAGATATAATTTCCTATCTGCAGGCATTGTCTTCCCACTAAAAGGATCTAATCGGTCAAGTTGTGAAACTCGTTACAAAAACACTATGTTCTAGTACCTGCCGAGAAACGGGACCTTACAACATGTGCGACCAACATCTGCGCAGTCTGACCAGGGCCTACACTGTTCGCTATTCTGTCAATCTAGTGGCATTAATGACACATTCAAAATTGATCTCCAATTTTTACCAATTATAGCAAATGTCGTAAGTCATTTTTTCTGAGCCGGCGGCCTACATGTAGTCTGAACATTTTCCTGTACAATTATTGAAAAATATTTACTAGTTTATTGCTGTTAATTGCACCAGAACGAGGGAAATGGAATGTATATAAAAAGAAATCCTGGGGGAGGGGGTATGCCGCGGAGGGTCACACGAAACATCAAATACACCCAAATACAGTCTAAATAAAGATAAATATAATACAAATACACCCTCGATAATGTCAAATAGTAGTGTAAATCATATATTGACACAAAACACATCATATAATTGACATATGTAGTGAAAAAAGTAGTTAAATTGGCCATATTTTTAATTAATGCAAATTGTGTCGTAGTCAGATACTGTAAATATCATCAACACATATGGGAAATATGTACAATTATAGTTTAGAGCATATAGAAATAACACAAATACACCATCAAACATTTCAGTGTATGCATTTCATTAAGTTATCATACGTTGTATAACCTATTTCACGTATCAGTGTAGACCCTGATCTATATTATTTTCCGCCCTTTTTGTGATACTTGTGATATATATATGTTACTAAAATGCCCCACAAATATGCCACAAATACACCCTCAAACGTAGACTAACAGTGTGTGCATCGGCTTACATCATCAGACGTTACATATCACTGATATACATATCCTATCCGGATATGTCAGTACAGAACCTGATCCATCTCCCCTCCCGCTCCTTTGGTTATATATGTACAGGCGATAATTTAAGTACATGACTACAGTATTTTAGTTGAGTTAATTTCGGATTGATTATTGCTGCCAAAGCGACCATAACGACCGGCGTGTAGGCTCTGACCAGATTGCGCGGATATTCATGTACCAAATGGCACACACTTTATATCTATGGAAGGTAATATCCGCCATAATTATATGTGACTTGATGCTTGCGTGCTGATGACATTACAACTTATATTCATGTTATTTCATTCGTCATTTGTATTTATTACATTTGAAATCTGCTTGTTGTAATTGTATTTGTCTTTCTTACATGTCCATTCTGCTGATTGCTTTGTTCATTCGTCTTATTTACATTACAATTATTGATACGTCCTTATTCGTGTCCCTGTTTTATTGCACTAAGCATTTGCAATAGAAAGTAAGAACAAGCACTTAGCACGTTGAATAAGGCCGAAAGCAGTAAGGACAAAGCCGCAGGAAGTAAGCATCAAGCCACAGTCCGAAAGCGGAAACCCGCAAGCATAAAGCATCGAGCCACAAGCAGAATTATGCAAGCAATATATTGGTTACTAGTGCCTCATTATGACGCTAGATAGCACTGCTGTCAATGTTAGGAATCCTCCGACTAATAAATAATAGTACGAGATGTGATTGGCTGTTTGATGCACGCCTCCAATGCCGGTGTTGATGTAAGATTTCACATACACATGATCACAGTATAGGTTATAAGACACCAACTAGTTTTACTATACACTTTAACCGAATCCCATACAATAAAGTCAGTCTCTCCTACTTTCAGTATTCGTATGGATGTTGTGGGACCTACTTGTGCATGACCTGCAGCCGGTCAGTACTGGTTCTGCATGAATTAAACAATAGCTTAATTTACTCCTAAGACAGAAAAATCCAACCTCGTCATGTCCCCCAATATTGTTTACATGTTTTTGTTTGGCCACGGAAACTCTGTTTACATCACATGACCATCATGTTCCTCGAGTGAAACTGGGTAGTAATGGATCAATATTTGCAAGCAAACTGTGTCAGTGACCTCAAAACACCCGCACTATTTTGTTCATACCGGACTACTTTTACCGTTTTGATGATTTCGCACCATTTGTTATTCTCTAACCTATATTAACTAAATTGCATATGTATGTATGGTGTTTGACTTACTAATGTGTTTTATACATACATGTATCCTCATAATTCAATTACATATGTACGTAATTGAAAACAATCACATTTTTATAGTAAGTTACACATATGGTAACTTACACAGGTTGACTGTCAAACTGGCCCGTTACCGATGCAAACCAATAACCGTCCGTGATCAGCCTAAGGTGGGCCATCACCATTGATTTTCCCTAAAAAAGCTAACCTATTACCACACATTTTGCTATTCTCTGCTACTTTCTCTGCACCCATTCTGCTCTGGATCTTGACTAATTAAATTATAGATTGAATTATTGTTGAAGCTGGGGTCCCATCTAGTAGGTACAAACTTTTCTTTATGGAACTTAAATAAGTGTATTATTGCAACTAGTCCACCACTTTTAAAAATTACGAGTGCCAGCTACACAGATATAATTATTTAGTAATATTGAATGTACTCATAGAGACTCGCGGTGGTATCAAGCTAGTTCCATATGCAAATGATGTAGTATTTTTAAATTATTTATATCAACTATATGCTGAATAAATATTTTTATCGACATAAATAATCATCAATAATCAAATAATAAATAAATGGAATAAATAGTTGCTTCCGTTATCATTTTAAGGAACCACGGTTATCGCCCCTGATATCAAACTGGCATTTCGCGTTTGATATAAAAAGTATAATAATGTCAAATAGTACGTCTGGTAATGGTAATAATTTTGCCAGAAAAATATCAGATTGAAAGAATAAAGAAAAACATGTCTCCCTATATTATAACATGGCATGTACACTAGGTTTAAGGTTAGAATAGGGGTGTTTTTAACACCAGTTTTCAGCATATTTGAAGCATTTAAAAGAAAACACTGAGCCTGTTTGTCACGTGATGTAAACAGAGTTTCCGTAGCCAAATAATGTAAACAATATTGGGGACATGACGAGGTTGGTCCCACAATATCCATACGAATAGTGAAAGTAGGAATGACTGGCTGGGATTCGGTTAAATTATACAGTAAAACTATTTGGTGTCTTTTAACCTAAACATGGCGCAACAGAAAAGTCGGCATCAATCTACATCAACACCGTTAGGGACATGGAACCACTTTAGAGAGCAACGCATTGTAGGACGGGTACCAGCATATTAAATCATTTTAGGGAGAACTATTTTAAGTTTTAGCAGAGCACCTGGCGTCATAATGGTTGTTCTCAAATTACTGTTGCAATTGTTGTTGTCAAGGGGCGTGGCTTATCGAGGTAACAAAACGCATGGCAAAACACCGATGCAATAATCAATAATGGAACTCCGGATGTCTCTTAGAATGTAATCAACACAAACGCATTGAAAGAGTGCGAATGAATAAAGCATCAAGCCAAATGCACATGCAATTTAGACTACAACCAAGAAGATTTCAAATGTTACAAACGCGAATGACGAATAAAATAACATGAAAGTAAGTTGTAATGGCACCAGTCAGCAAGCATCAAGCCACATAGAATTGTAATAAGACGGATAGAACTTAGAATGTCATCAGCAAGCAAGCATCAAGCCTAATATAATTATGGCGGATATTACCTTCCATATATATCTTGTATGCGGTTGCACCCATCTTTAGCGATGACTACATGGATTTGGAAACGAAAAACATAGACGTGTGTCATTAATGATTTATGGCTCAAATACAGTGTGGGCTTTGGCCAACCCGTACAGACGCTGGTTGCAGATTGAAAGGTGTACATTTTCTCGCACCACTCTAATCCGTTATCTCAGTTGTAATTGTTGTTTTTACGAGTAATTGTGTGTCGTGATAAGCCACAGGAAAGATCGGCACATGACAAAAACGACCTTATACACTAATGTACGCTGTGCATGACATTATGTGGATGTGACTGTAGAAATTGGGCTTATAGGTTTTGCGAACAGTGGAGATCCAGATCAGCCAGTGTATCGGCAATCTGATCAGGTGCTGCATTGTTCGCCATTCCATCAATGAAACACTCGTCTTGCCTCTAACAGAGATCCACGTTCCAAATGGCGAATAGTATATATCCGGATAAACTGAAATAATTATGTACATGCATAAATCATTGTTAAATTCGTGGACTAAATGGAGAACAATACAATGATCATTATTATATTCAGACCTACTAATACCTTCATTTTCCTGCATATATTTCCGGACTAAGTAAATGGCAAACGTTGTATTTCCTGATTTACTATATATAATAACCATGTACCATAGGAGCGGGAGGGGACATGGATCAGGGTCTAAACAGATACATCCGGGTATAATATATGAGCCGCTTCGTGGGAAAAGGTACGTTATGGTCAAATTTTGACATTTTTACTTTTTGACGTTTTCCGATACAGAGCTCATTTCTGAAAATACTGATATTTGTTTTATGCAATTCCGATGTAAATCGGCTGATTTAATCCTTTTAGCACATACACTGAATGCGATTTGAACGTCACGTCGCTCATTATTGTGACGACGTCGCAACTTTTTCCTGACGTCACATTACCCCAGGAAAAAGTAATCGTATTTCGTTTTACGCCATGTATGATACATATGTAGCCTATAACAATCACTACGTAGAGGCGCGCATGTGAAGTAATAGAGAACTGAACGTAATAAGTATAAGCCGTATTTGAACTAATAGAACATGGTTCCTCAACATGTTTAGAGATTGGGCGGGCGGGCACCTTTCCTCTCTCTCTCATGATAATTGAGCCGCGCCGTGCGAAAACCGGGCTTAATGATTTCAGTTTTTACTTTTTCGCGTATTCTGAATTGTACATCTTTTAAAAGTCATATGCCGTAAAAATTAAATTATCAATGTATCCCAATTATTTTTCATTTTATGATGCGTGGTAAAAATGTATATGACGTTTTAGATCAATGACGTCGAAATTATGACGTTTTTATCAACGCGTATACAAGGGGTGTTGATAAAATACCCGGACACGTCCAATAGATTTGTCATCTTTTATCGCATGTCAACCAAATTTGGATATCTCGTAGCCTGGCCACGTGTCTCCCATTAGCCCAGGCCAAAGTATGAAAATAATGTTTATTGCTCGTGTTGCAGTTACTAATGTAACGTCATGTTTTGGATTGCGGCCCAAGTAATGTAATTTCGTATGAATACTTTTCAAATAATGCAGAGTGAGAAGTGTTGGCGTTTCCCTGTTGTTTGCTGTTGTCTGAAATAATTTTGGGGAATAATAGCGACATTATTTAACATGCGACGACATATTTTAAAAATCTGATATCATGATCGGAAATGACATAGTTTAACGACTGCCAGCTATGTGTAAGAGAATATGCTGTAAAAACCAAGAGATTATATTAAAGTTTGTATTTTAACACAAAACACGAGATATTGATGATGAGAGAAAGTCCATCGTCGGGATGACAATATACGAACGATACAGTCGGATAGACAATGGACATGAAGGCGCGAAAGGCTAGGCCAGACATGGACGTACAAAAGTGACGTCGGCAGACGTTGTGACCCAAAATAAAAGTCCTAGTCAACAGACCAATTTTCGTGAAATGCCAGATCGGTTGAACTCATTGTGTTATTAAAAAGATTTAAATATGAGGAGACATCCATTGATGGATCCCGATGATGGTGAACATGTAGCAGAATGCCAGATGAGTTACCAATTTCTCTCGAGTTTTAGGATAGTTGAAATGACATCTGTACATTTTTTCCAATTGAGTGGTTACAGTGGATGAATCTATTATCAAATATTGTCGATTAAGGTGTTATTCAATCCTCCATATTCGCCCAATCTTGCCCCATGTGATTTGATTGTTTTAATACCGTACACGAGCAGCCACATAAATGGAATCCACTTCGACAACGTCCGCAGTCAATAAGGTTACTGTTGGTATTATGTAGTATAAAACAAAGGTGTTATACCGTTTATTTTGAAAAATAATAACCCATTGTGCGAGCACGAATGAAAGCATGGACATGTTCTTCTTCTATTGAACAATTTGGAGCATAACATAGAGAATATCAGGCTAGTGTCTTTTGATATCAAGTTTATCAGGCAAGGCTAGGAAACGCGTAGGAATTCCGAGGCTTGCCGAGGAATTCCTACCGTTTCCGAGCCGAGCCTGATAAACTTGATATCAAAATACACTAGTCTGGTATTCTATTTATCAGGTAACGTTTTATGCTCGAAAATGACATTAGATGACGTCGTATTCTATGGACAGAACGCGGACTTGTTTACGTTGCGTCATTACACTGACGTCATTCGGTAACGTCACGTGACGTCATCCGACCAATGAAACGTCAGTTTTCACTTCGTTGTAACCCGGATGTTTATATCAGGGCAATGCCTGATACAACAATATGTTATCAGTCAGTACGTATTCGGTCAATACAGGGCAGGTTACCTGATAAATTAACATAACGTCATTTTGACGTCGCCCCCATATCGCGTGATGACGTTGTGCTGATAACTATAAAGTTGCCCATGATATATTAATGATGAGTTGTGCATATGAAATCGATGAAGCATTTATCAATCATCATGGATGTGAATTTTCAGTTACCCCAACGCATATGGATGTTGCAGCATAATAATAACGGTTATTCAACCAACACTGGACATCGAAAACTCTTACAAGCAACCTATCTGCGATGATCGGTGGCTGGTAATAATGTGATGTGTTGGCAGTTTCAACATTAGTCACGCGAGTGATCGTACAACTTTATGTACACATTGTGCTTGAAAATCTTCTAAAATTATCCCGCGGGACCATACACCCAAACCGCGTAAATATAATACATAATTGGATGTTTCAGTTGCAGGTTATGCATATGGGATGCCTGTCCCCCATATAAATCCGCCACAGCTGGAAGCTCATTTTAGATATGTGTGACGAATGACTTTCATATCATGATAAAGTGGTGTTATTTTAATTACTACAGACCAACATAAATAGACAGAAGTGATAAAAAGATCACGTAAAAACTTTAAATTTCTTTTTCTTTTCATTTCAACATGAAATACATTTTAGACACACCGATTGGCATTTAGGGATGAACTAGATTCCCAATGGGCAGTTGTCCCCGAATCCCGAATCCCCACCCTTCGTCGCTGGATCATATGATTATGCCCACACGTAATGTTCACGATAATTGTTTTCTATTCCAATATTCCAGGGGGAAGCCCCCCCCCCCCCCAATATTGAGAGTGGGCAGAGTATTTTATCATGCAGAGACTGACACAAGAGAGCAAGCGTTTACTGGAAATATGTTGGTGCCGCGAAAAATAAGTGCAGGTTTTACACAGACATGTAGATCTCTACAATAACACCAACACAAAAGTTTCTGCGAAACTACAGTTTGATTTTCGATAAATTTTAGGCCGATGCATTTTACAAATCTTATTTGCAGCCAAATTTGTAGTAAGTGGACTATTTTCATGCAAAATAACATATGACAAGGATTATCTGTCAGCTTTATAACAATTATAGTAAACTAGAAAATGTGTTCATAGAACACGGATGCGACGTCACGTGGGGCTAATGTTTCCATTATGAATTTAAGGACAGTGTAAATATTATGAATTTGACATTTTCTTGTCTGGACCATCTTAACCCTTAGACCGCTACGCACAACAATTGTCGTCGGCTGTTACTTTTATATATTGCCTTATTTCTCAGTAAAAACATGTTTTGACAGCATTTTGCAGGTTGTAAATTATTCTAAAGTGCTGTTAAAGCATGGTGATAAAACTGGAAAATAAACAACAGACGACAAAAAATTAAGATAGCGGTGTAAGGGTTAAGTTGAATAGAGTGTGCAATATTTTAACAAAACTTCACACACGCATACAAGATATTGAGTCAAAGGTGTGTCGCACGCAAGAATGACTATTCTAGCATCGCTAATTTGGATAATTTCATCGCTATTTTTTTTTTAGTTATCCTTCTTTTTTTTATTTTATTTTTTTTATTTCTTGTCCGGAGCATAAGTTGAATATCGTTTGGAATATTTAAAAAAATAATTCACAAATTCATAGATATCGTGTCAAAGATGTGAGATTTCTCTTTTGTAGTTATGTCCATTTGTTTCTTTTTAGATAGGATGTTTACAGCATGTGTTATAGTTTCGTTTGTGCGAACCAGATCGAAGGACTACTTTTTGTGGAGATTCGGATGAATATTTTCAACGACCTGTTTTTAGCTCACCTGCACGAAGTGCAGAAGAGCTTATGGCATACCCCGGCGTCGTCGGCGTCGGCGTCGGCGTCCACAAACTTAACGTTGGGGTAAATGTCTTATGACTTCTGTTTCCTTTCATGGAACACCTTGCTATTTCATACATGCATTCCTCAGATAACCTTATATCATGCTGTAGCAAATCCACGACCTAGCACTCAACCCTTACCCCAAGGTCAAGGTCGCAAACTTAGCACATTCATAAATTTAACGTTGGGGTAAATGTCTTATAACATCTGTTTCCTTTCATGGAACGCCTTAATATTTCATACATGAATTCCTTAGATGACCCTCTATCATGCTATAGCAAATCCATGACCCGGCACTCAACCCCCACCCCAAGGTCACATACTTAGCACATTGATAAACTTAATGTTGGGGTAAATGTCTTATAACATATGTTTCCTTTCATGGAACGCCTTGATATTTCATACATGCATTCCCAGATAACCCTCTATCATGCTATAGCAAATCCACAACCCACCACCCAACCCTCACCCCAAGGGCAATGTCACAAACTTAGCATGTTCATAAACTTATCGTTGGGGTAAATGTTGTGTAACTTCTGTTTCTTTACAGGGAACGCTTTTATATTGCATACATGCATTCATCTGATGATCCTCTAGTGTGCTACAGCAAATCCATGACCCACCCCACAACCATTTCCCCAAGATCAACACCATAAACTTAACGTTGGAGTAAATGTCTTTTTTATAACTTCCGTTTCTTTACAGGGAACGCCTTCATATTTCAAACATGCATTCATCCGATGAATCTCTATTGTGCTACAGCAAATTCATAGCCCACCCCTACCCCTTTCCCCAAGGTCAAGGTCACAAACTTAGTACATTCATACATGCATTCCTCATGTGAATTGCTATCATGCTGTAGAAAATAACCAACTTAGTGCGCTCATAAACTTAACGTTGGGTTAAATTTTGTTTTACTTCTGTTTTCAGGGAGCGCAATGATATTTCATACATGCATTCATCTTAATATGCTATATCATGCTATAGCAAATACACGGCCCACCTTCCACCACTGACCCCAATGTCAAGGTCCACCGAACGCCCCTTAACCCAAGGTCAAGTTATATAATATTCATGTTTTTTATACAACTGTGCCAAGTTTGAGTGAAGGCTACCAACATGCGAGCTTCGTTGTCTTCTGACAACTCTTGTTAAATTTCACATTGACACCAATGTGTTGAAACTAACCTGTGCAATATACTTATTTGAATAATTAAACAACCGAGAATCTCATTACGTATATTACGTTCTATTGTATAACAATATGTGGAATTATTGTGTTGCCTATTAACGACCTGTTATATACATGATCATCGTTTAATTCGAAGATAATTACTTCGTAAATATGATAACATATGTGTATAACATATATGTGAATACTACCTTGTTACTGTATCTTATACGGCACATGGAATGGCCAAGTCGGCCGGCCATCTTTGTGTGTTCCAACCATCAGCCAGCTTCAGCTGTTCTGCCGTTTGACAAAGAACTCAAAATGTGAAGTAGAACATATGGTATAATGTAGCTAATCACATGTAGAAAAGCCAGGAGAACAGACTCCTATCAATTATATTACACTAAACTGCAAAATGTCCGTTTTCTGGACAGGTTTGTGCCTGTGTTTTTAAAAACATGAACCACCATTATAAATACCCTCATACACAGAAAATCGTACAGTGTATCACTTTTACCTGGCTGGCCAACCACACAACACATACCATATAATCCCACAAAACACACACCATATATACATGTGCCCACTACTGTACTCTGTTATTAGCTATCAAATCCAGTGATGTGTAAGCAGTTACCTGAGTGTTTTTTCCTTTGTGTCTACTCACGTACTATGCGAGTAGATATGGCTTTACCTATTTATAATGTGTACACCAAAACTAGGCTGTACATCAGCTTGAACAGTTTACGCATCAACATTTATTTTGAGATTGATGGGAGAAATGCTTGGCGTTGTCACATCTGTCTATTATGTGTTGCACCAGATTTTATTTGGTTTACTGTCATATTATTTGCTGTATGTGTCAAACGCACAAAGTGGTGAAACTGTACGATGGCTTGTAGATAGATAGATAGATAGATAGATAGATAGATAGATAGATAGATAGATAGATAGATAGATAGATAGATAGATAGATAGATAGATAGATAGATAGATAGATAGATAGATAGATAGATATAGATATGTTCGTTTCCCAGAATGATTTTACATGCTCGCCGTTGAAGTTTGGTTATTATGTACATATTTCGATTTGACGATTTTCCCCATACTATATTGCAATATGTGAAATGTGGCTGAATATAGGCCTTATAGAATAATATTCGGTGCTCAGTAGATAAATAAGGTCTGATTTGATATAATAGCCAGAGATATGATGAAATCGTTTTTGAGATACCGTTAAATTGGTCATTCCACTAGAGATTTTCATCTACATGTATACCCAAAATTGTATTACCGGTAGTGATATCGAGGCTTACATTGTCATATTTGAGTTCGATCATTTTGTCTCGCAAACATGTTCGTTTTTGTCTACTTGTTATTAACATGATTTTGGTTTTTCCTTTATTAAGCAGCATGCCGTTAGCCTCACACCATAATTCTAAACTGTCAAGTGCTTGTTGTAAACGGTGGTTTAAGTCCCCTACAGTTGATTGCATGTCATAAATTGTTGTATCATCTGCATACAGATCGGTTCCTGTTACGTGTTGACGGAGGATAAGTGGCAAATAATTTATAAACAAAAGAAAAAGTGTCGGTTCAAGAATTGACCCCTGAGGTACTCCACAGTTGATAGGTAGAGATTCAGATGTTTCTCCATTTACAGAAACAAGTTGTTGCCTTTGTTCCAGGTATGATTTGAACCAACCCAGGCTTACGTTACTGCACTTGTATAGTCTAAGTTTATCCAGGAGAATTTTGTGATCAACAAGATCGAAGGCTTTACGAAAGTCGACTAAAATACACTCTACTAATTTACCCCGATTTATTGCTTGTAGAAAGTTTTCAAGAAGAACAATTAACGCTGATTCTGTCGAGTGACCTGTACGAAATCCACTTTGGGTTTGATGCAATAGTTTAAACGTTGTTAAATATTCCATAAAATGTTTCTGAACCCATTTTTCAATTAATTTTGAAAGCGTCGGCAAAATTGATATCGGACGATAATTATTTACTTCGTCTTTTGCACCGCTTTTATACAGAGGATGTACTTTTGCTTGTTTCCATGCACTGGGGAAGATCGAACTAGTGAAACTCACATTTACTACATATGTAATACTTTTCGAGATAGCGGTGGCAGATAATTTTAACAATCGTGGCCCTATTAAATCTAGTCCAGTAGATTTTGATATATCTAATGATGTTAAATAATATTTAAATGAATATTTCATTAATCAAAGCAATGTTAAAATTATAATCTTGCGGTGTATGTTCGTTTACGAAATTTTTAATATGATCAAAATTTGATTCTGGAATGCGACCTTTAAGATTTGATGCTATAGTGGAAAAATATTCGTTAAAAATATTCGCCATATGTGTATTTTCTGTGCATAGCTGACCAGTTAGACTGTTTATACCTAATAACTGTTCCGATTTACCATCATGTTTTGATGCACCAAATTCTTTGAATAATTTCCAGATAGTACGAGGGTCATCCTTGCCTACATACAAAGATGGCGGAGATGGCAACTCAATGCTCCAATATAGTATACAGTAACAAGACAATATTCACATATGTTGTATTCATATTGGTGCAATACATAATAGACACATATGAAAACGGCAAGCTATAAATATTATGCCAGCAAATTATACACAAGACGATATATCTGAGCATTTCTCCCATGAATATCAAAATAACTTCTCAATCTGATGCTCAGTCTATGTTATTGTACATGCTACCATTGGTAAAGCCATATTTACTTGCATAGTAGGTGAGTAGACACCAGGGACAATACACTCAGGTAACTGCCTACATGTCACTGGATTTGATAGCTAATAACAGAGTATAGTAGTGGATATATATGGTATGTGTTGTGTGGTTTGCCAGGTAAACGTGATACACTGTGCGATTTTCTGAGTATGAGTTATTTATAATGGTGGTACATAGTGTTAAAAACGCAGGCACAAACCTGTCCAGAAAATTGACATATTTTATAGTTTGGTATAATATAATTGATAGGAGTCCGTTCTCCTGGCTTTTCTACATGTGATTAGCTACTTTATATCATATGTTCTACATCACATTTTTAGTTCTTTGTCAAACGGCAAAACAGGTGAAACTGGCTGATGGCTGGAACACATAAATATGGCCGATTTGGCCACTCCATGTGCCGTATAGGATACAGTAACGAGGCAGTATTCACATATATGTTATACATATATTCTATCATATGTATGAAGCAATTATCCTTGAATAAAACGATGATCAGGTATAGAACGGGTCCTTAAGGTGGTGTACCTATCCATTTGGCAGTTTTTTCTAGCAGGATTGCTGCTCAAACGCTAATCAAAATAGACTAACGTATCGTTGTCACAAAACATCTCACTCGGGCACCAATTCATTACAACGTACCTTCTCGGTATGTCATACATTGACCAATGTGACAGCATGCAAACGTTTATTCATCCAATAATGTATCATTAGAGGGACTTACAAACAGTTTATGTATGTAACTGATAATGTGTATAACATCATCGGTATTTTACAAAATAAAAAAGCTTGAGTGTAAGTGTAAGCTGACCAGTTTTACACATTATCTTATAACGTGTAATGGGGTATGTAAAATTGTACTCTGTATTTCTGGTTATATGTTACGCTATTATAAGGGCATAACATAAAACTACATGTAACACAAACAATCAAGAAGCTGCAATGAAATCACTGATTCTGAATCTATTATAGAGATTGTGATGCTTTTGACTTGTTTTGCCAAATTCAATACAAACCCCGGATATATATGTTATTATATAGCTGCGTGTCTACCTCCGTTTATGATAAAATGAGTGGAATTAAATGGCATATCATTCGCTAAGTACTGGCTAGAATTGTTCAAAAGTCTCAATGTACCAAGATAATAGATGGTAATATCGTTGGCATACACTAGGTTCATATTTAAGATTATTTAGGAATCAAAGTGCAGTGTAAGTGAAGACTTCGCTTATATGTAGCCAGTTAAATTATGCGGTCACCATTTTGAATGCATAAGGACAGCTGACGAAAAACAGTGACAATGTCAAAGAACGACAGTTAGGCGACAATTTACAACGCCTGAAGCATTTGTAAGTCATTGATGCTGTGAGGAACTCGTGCAAGTATCCTTGATATAATATTTTGTCACGACACCATGGCCATAACGACAAACATGGATTCACGTTCAGTGACGTTACAAGTACGTGACGTCATGTCATGACGATACTCGCTCACTGCAAGGCGAGTTGACTCTTCAAAAGACAAAATGCTAACGTAACACTCCCAAAACAAACACAAGGCGTGTAACAAGCCGATATTGCGGTAACAAATGTCTGCAAAAATGTTAGAGCGGGGTCGGGTCCGACCGGCCGTCGTCACTAAACCGCCCGCCCCCCCCCCCCCCCCCCCCCCCCCCCCCCTCCCCCCCCCCCCAATCAGTAAACTCGTTTAAACCTAAGTTGATATCTTATACTGCGCATGTGTCGAAAGTTCATTTCCCCGTGAGTTTTAAATTTGCGACAAACAGTGCAGAGAGTATTGCCAATACGAATGCAATCGTTTTCCATAGAACAACATCTGTTGCGACAAACAGTGCAGAGAGTATTGCCAATACTAATTAACTTGTTTTCCATAGAATAACATCTATAATCCAAGACTTGCATAAATGTAATGCAATATGTTACACATGGTTGTATACATGAATGCAGATTTATCTGAGTGTGTCTACATATTGGAATACCGATATTGTAAGTTAAGGCTCGTCACATTCAAATGAAGGTTAGCAAACAGCAAACATATAGGGGGCCGAGTACAGCCGACATGAAAAATACCTACTGTCTGTTCCACGTTTTGCTGCCGACGAACTTTTGGCTATTAAACACATTAAATCTAAAAAATATTTTAAAGTAAGTAATTTTCCATCAGTAACAAAAAAGTCACCCTCCTGAAAAAAAAATTATTTGATGAAATTCAATCAAATATTGATTTTATTGCGAAAAAACGACTTTGCTATGGGAATTTAACATGGGGCCGATATTTCGGAAAATATTTCAATCACGTGCACGCAGTGGTTTGATTGGTTACTGGAGACTGACGTCAGTTCCCCTTAGCCAACCAAATCACTGCGTGTCACGTGATTCGATATTTTTAAAGATGGCGGCTAATATTCATTTATAATCAGGAAGTGAACGAGTTTGATTTTAAAAAGCGAATTTAGGTTATATAGTGAGACGCGTTTTTAGTGCAGTTTACGCTCAAAATCTTTCAGATTTATGTTAATGTATTAGCAACTATAAAATCTATGCCGAAAACCCACCCAAGCAGCGGTTTCGACAGGCTGCAACACGTTATAGGCGAGTAAAGCATTACGACTTCGCGTGGCTTTTTCTTACAATGGTGATGCATGCGAGTTTTGTACCTTTCTAAATCACATAATCTTCATACCCGGGCCCATTTTAATTGTTTTGTACATTGTTTAGAAAGATGTTTCATGTATATACAAACAATAATTGACCATCCAAGACACGCTAGAATCACCTGTGGGTTTGTACAGCGTGTATGTTTCCGTCTTAGACGGCCGAATACACCCGACCCCGCTCTACCATATCCATTTTGTCCATGTAGCAGACTTGCAAGCGCTACCCTTGAAGGTGGTCTCCCACGAGTGAAATAGTGAGATGGTTTAGACATTACATGTAAGCGATGTAGGCTTTTGCTCTCACGCTGGTAGAGTGACTGTGAACTGTATGTACATAGTGAGCAACGCATGGAAGTAAGGGTGCGTGTCATCAGACATGGACACTGCCTTTCAGTGCTACAAGTTTGGTCTTTTAAGAAAAAAGGCGCATGTTGTTTTCGTCACGGGTGTCTGTCCGTCCGTCCGTCCGCTCTCACTGAGAGGTACTTGTGGGGCGAATGGCCAGTACAATATAGACTTGTGGGGAATTTTCGACTTATGGGTTGCACCCCATAATTTTACCCTTCCATCCGTCACCAAGGATGAAAACACGTCAGATGAATAGTTGTCCATGGTGCACCCCACTAGTTTTCGGATTTGCGGATATTTCGGCTACGTTCGGCCAAGATCATAAATGATTCGAGTTTTGTTTTGATTCGCCCTTTCGCGCGCTGCAAGACCACGTGATATAGATAGCGGGAACCAGTACGTATTGTTGTATTCGGGGGGGGGGGGGTGGGGGGGGGGGGGGGGGGGGGGGGGGGCGGGCGAATACTAAACCGAGTACCAGCTATCGGAACACTTGATGACGACACAGAGACACGACTCGTCACGATTCACAAGTTGATGAAAACAGTAAGTGTTTGGTAGCCATTTTATATTGAAAGCATGGAGGTTTTATCCATAATAGTGTCTATTCTTATCAGTATACTTGTCATATTGTTATTAATTAATATATCGTTAGTCTTTTGGAGTAACACTGTTCATTGTGTTTAGAGAATGGAGTAAACTATAAGATCATAAGATACCTTCAGAGCTCCAGATAAGCTGCGTATTTGTGTAAATATAACCCAATTAAAATTGGCCAAAAAAAAACAATCGAAATCAGAAGTAGCAGGCCCGTAGCCGGGGGGGGGGGTTGGAGCAGTCGGACGACCCCCCCCCCCCCCCCCCCCCACGCCCCCCCCCAGCCTCGAGGTCCACTTTTTTAGCCTCGAGGTCCACTTTTTAGACCCCCCTAGATACCTCAGGACCCTTGGGCATTCGAAACGACCCCCCCCCCCCCCCGACCGCCCTTCAAACAGGTCTGGCTACGGGCCTGAGTAGCGAGTACCGAAAAGCAATAACAAATGTGTGGTACCTTTATCATGCTACAGAAAACAATAAACAGACCACACATATATCATATTTTTTTTATTTTTTCATGAAAACACATCTTGGTATTTCATTAGACATGTTTTAATTTCTCAAGAATTCAATCAGGGAGATTTAAAGGAGGAGAAAACAAAAGTAACCATATAAATGGTGTAATGAGGTATTCGGATTCAGCCATGTCTCAATATTTTCAATTTAACAGAATCTCAATTTAACAGAAGCTAAATTAATCAAATGTTATAATATCAATTTAACAGAAGCTAAATAATCCTGAATATGATAACAATAAACAAGTTAAACCTACTAGTCGTGCAAAAAGAGAAAATAGAAAGTTTCTCCATCCGCCAAACAAGCAAATTAACCTATATTGTATTTTAACTAAGCTGACTAATCTCTGAGGTAAATAGTGTTAAAGTAAAAATAAGTTTTATAATATAGTTTATTCCAAATCCTGAAATTCAGACCGGCGAACCCTCGCATACAAATGCAATTTCTTAAACATTGATGTTAAATGAGTATATAAAAACATTATATTCTAATCATGCCGGGTAAAAATTAAATCATTTTATTAAAACACCTTTCCCCAGAGACCAGTTCCAATTGTTAACACATACCATTTCCAGTAATAACTGGCACAAGTAAGGGTACTGCAAAATAAACTCATGACATGAACATGTTCCATGACTGTCTTTAAACAACAAACTGACTGTAACAATCACTACATCAGTTCCTATGGGCCTATGGGTGGGCGGGTGAACAAAATTTTCGATGTGCTTGACAAAACAGCTGAACCACCTGTGAAGACGGAAACACATAATCCCGGCAATAAAATAACCAACGTGACGACAACCAATCAAAAGGCAGTAACCAACGGAAACGGAATAACAAATAACAAAACTCAAAAGACTGAATTATCACCTACCTATAATTGCATAAATACACAGCGGAACCACTAAATAACTCCCTATCTTTTTTGGGATAAAAACTACTTTTCGCAAAAAGAAAAATGAGAATTATACGTAACCAAACAACCGGAAGTAAAAATGGCGACCAACCAAGATTTTGACAAAGTGCATCTTTCGTTCTCGTTAAATTAACATTTTTTTACAGGTAAAAAATTCCCAATTTCTCAAGAATTCAATCAGGGAGATTTAAAGAAGGAGAAAACAAAAGTAACCATATAAATGGTGTAATGAGGTATTCGATTCAGCCATGTCTCATATTTTCAATGTAACAGAATCTCAATTAACAGAAGCTAAATTAATCAAATGTTATAATATCAATTTAACAGAAGCTAAATAATCCTGAATATGATAACAATAAACAAGTTAAACCTACTAGTCGTGCAAAAAGAGAAAATAGTTTCTCCATCCGCCAAGCCGCAGGCCCGCCAACTTATGAAATAAGGCACGAATGACGAGCGAAAGCAAGCATCAAAGATGAACACAAATTAGCAAATAATGTGCTTCTGAAACAGAGATTCATATGTAGTTGATGAAATAATATAAATGAATAACCGTGTATCTACCTTCAACACTTGCTCTCACTAATCATATATAATAACATCTCACATAAGTCGACTGTACCCCCCTCGTTCCCCATCTCATTGCACCCGGATTATGTTCGATCCTGTTGATCTTACAATTGTGTCCATCCATCCAACGCACGATTACTGCAGGTCCTGTATCATGAACGTACAGTACCCGTAATCAGCTACGTCTACAATGAGAAGGAGAAACGAGCACGGCACATACGCACTCATGAAAATTACAAGACATTACATTCATATCCAATCACAAACACTTAATACTCTTGAGCACCTGCATGAAAAAGTTACTCAGTACACGAGACCCTTCGAAATTTAGATGCAAACCCCCATCTCTAACAGCAAACATATGTCGATGAGGATCGCCACCTTTGCTTACAAACGGTCTAAATGTATGAACAAATTCAAATTTACGATACTTGCAAAATTTTCTAAGAATGTTGTTTGCCCGTGACACCATAAAACGTGTAACCCTGAAATCCACTGGTCTTGGAAGCATGGCCGAGTAAATTAAATGAACTGAAGACTTGACACTCCTGATGACACTGAATAATTCATTTAAAGCTGCCGGGAAATCTTCAAATGACATACTATGTATGTCGTTTGTTCCCACATGTACAATCACCGCATCAGAAGCCTCAATTTTCAGTTGTAACTGTCTATTTCTCGATACTTCCGCTGTGAGTCCTCTTATGGGTGCGGCCCGGAAATGCTTCCACTACCAGCCCTTCCACATCCCGGCCACATATTTGGCGATTGAATCAGAGATGAGTAACGCCTGCTTTTTACCCATGGTACCTAAAACATAATTAATGCGAAATAAAATTTTCCATTTTGTGTGTGCTACCGACAATTTATCAGACAAATCAAAAGATAAATAACGCTGATACGCTTCACTTTTCCAATCCCCATGAAAACGAATCAGATCAGCCGGAACTCCCCTGCCTGAAAGGCCAAAGTTGTACCTCCCCGCCTAAAACTGTGAGTGGAATAATCTGACCCATCTAACCCTATTGCCGCAATTAAAGACTTCAACTTTGCCTGAAACATGGCATAAGTAATGGATTTACCCTTTGCATAAGTAAATAAAGGCTGATCTGGAGCAATCAAAATGACCTTTAACAGATTATCAAAGGCCGTCACCGGACAAAAAGCAATGAATTAGACTTGACCAACCGGAATACGTAGCACTCTTTCCCCAAATTGAATATTTTTTGTCCATCTGAATGAAACTAACAAAATATCACCATCTTTGATCCCACATCTCTCTTAACAAAACTTCCCCGATTTATCAGTATTACTGTCCAAGACCAAATTCGATTTCCTAGCTAACAAATAGAAGGCAAACAAGAATAAGTGCACCAAAAACAAATGTCTAATTTCTTCGTAAAATCTAATTTAGCATGAAATTGTTTCAAAATTCCAGGCGTAATGGGTAAAGCCTGTCTCACAGCATGCGGGTTTTAAACGACTAATTCCCTTCAATGTCAAATTGATCAAATATGAATTCAACTCTATTTCAAGTCCTAACAACATGTGCATAGTACGCACTCCACTGATGTAATTCCTAATTGAATCCACTGACTTGAATGATCTACTCAAAAATTGAGCATATAGCGAAATGACATCAGTAGAAGCGGGCAATGATTTTAAACCAAAAAAACAACAAAATAACAAATAACTTTCCCATTGAATTTTTAAATTACGATTAGTACCGTCTGCAAATGCCGATATTTTCGAGGTGCTCAAGTCCTTCCTAAGTCTGTCTAACTGTTCACCTGAAATCACACAAACATTACCAATTGTGAGTAAACTCAATATCATGTCAGTCAACTCGCATAAACTCGCCTGTCACACCGTATCGGCATAAAATTGATCTGCATTACATGTATCTAAATGCCACCTGCTCAAAAAGTCGGCCAGCCTGTTATCAGTTCCTTTGATATGTCTAGCTTTGATCTCGAACTCGTAACTGGCTGCTAACAATGCTATTTCACGTAAACATGTTTGTAAAAACTCATTCTAGTTGAGCCCTTATTAATTATAGTACAAGAGTCTGATTGTCACACAGTACAATCATTTATGTCCCTTCAACTGTGCACCCCACAATTTGAGTGCCACAACTATGGTCAGTAACTCCAAAGCATTAATATGCAACCGCCGCCTGGTGACATTCTCTGGAAATACTGAATGTATATTTATTTCCAAATATACCCCCACATCCTGTCAAGCATGCATCGGTTGAAATAATACCATCGGGCTCTGACCATTCGCCCACCGACATCATTGAGATGCCGTTGAACTGCGGCAAAAAGATGTGCCACCACAACAAATCCATTTTCATGTACTCTGGCAAAGTATGGCAGGCCTGCTCAGACTTATAAATTGCTCGCAAAAATTTCAATAAACGCTGCACAAAAATTCTCCCGGTCTTACACAAGAACTAATAAAATTCAATTTCCCTAACAATGATTGTAACTCCTTTTTTGATGCTTCCCCCTTATGCAACCATGCTTCCACCAATTTTGAAATTTCTACAAGCCTATCAGGCTTAATTTCTAAAGTCATTGTTTCTGTGTCAAACATATCACTCCTACAAACACCATGCGTGTTGCAGGAGGACAGGCCTTCTCCTTTGATTCACGAAACCACACTTTTCCAGAGTACCTTCAAATGTTTTATATGAAAATTCTGACAACTCGGGTTTTTCAGCCGAAACTAGATCGTCCAAATAATTCAGTACACAAATACCTATCATCCACATCATAAACACTATTGCCGTTGTCACCCTTTGACATATTTGAGCGGCACTTCTCAACCCCATCGACAACACAGTATCAAACATTATATGTCCTTTGTATTTATAACCTACCCTATGATACTCAGAGGGATCTAATATTACTTGGCGTAGGCGCGCCTTAAATCTTTTTCCAGAGATGACAACCGCGACCCTTTATCTTAACGAGTTGCACCAAATCATCCACCTTCGGATATATTAAAGAGACCCTGTCGCCCAAATAAAAGTCCTTGTCTATTACATCATTCACTGCTTTATTCTTTGGAAAACTTAGATCCAAAATGATACGTCTTTCATCGGTATCTTTTTTCGGCACCGAATTCAAAGGTGATAAAATCATTGGTGTATTGAAAGGATTTTGCCTAAACGGACCCAAAACTGTTTTATGCTCAATTTCTTTAACAAAATATTTATTAATTTGTTCCGGAAATTCCCTTGCCCCTTTATGATTCCTACTAAAACTTAATTTTGAGCTCTGACAGGGTTCTTCAATGCAACCTAATGGAAATCCAAACTCTAAATGATCAAAAATTTTATTTTATCATCTTTATAATTCTTCAACATGTGCCTCAAAAATGGCAAATTCACATGATTATTGACTGGAATTCTACAGCTCTCAAAATTATATCGGCCCGAATTTATTATTTTATCATGCGCAGACACCAAAAACTTGTTCTACTTATGCCTCCGTTTCGGTGATCATGTTACACAAATTACAATCTCTATGAACTGACCCCAAGTTATGTATCAGTTCATTGTTAACTTGACCACATTGACCAACATTCGTAGAACACTTGATAGAATCCACTGCTTGTGAAACATTATTAACTTGAACATTTTTCGGAAATTTATCGGACTCCCCCACTTGTGATAAATTAATATTTTCATTCGCTTTTTTATCAATGTCCACAAATTCTGGCAAAAACAATTTTGCCAACTGCTCATTCCTTTCTATCAAATTCGCCAGATGATCACCGTGATGTCATGCCGTGACATGCGGACATTCCTTTGAACATTCAGGATGTTTCAGTTTCTTTCGATCTTTTTGCCAGCACTCTGCACAAATGTGCTGACAATTACGATATCTGCCACGCACAACATCCCAGTGATCACCTGACTTGGCGCATTTGTTTCTATTGAACCAAGAACAGAACCAGACGAGCTCGGACTCGCTTGATTCCTTCCTCAGTTCACTAGCTGTATTCTGCCACACTGGTTTCCTCCTTAATGATGAATCATTCCTCAAAATATGTTTCGATAGAATCGCATGCTCAATTTGTTGGAATCATCATCCCAACTTTTCAAACCGAGCTCAATTTGTCCGCAACCACGACGCATAAAAACTCTTTATACCTTCAAATGTATAAGTACTGGCATAATACATCATCTTTTTTCAGTAGTGCGATTCTCCCCTTTCGTTCGCTTTTACTGATTTGCTCCCCCGAGACAATTTCCAATTCCCCGGCCACCAGCAATCGCAAGTCCAAATTCTCAAACTTTACTGATCGATTGACATATTCTAGTTGAAGATGCGAATGTGGCCATTTTTGAGGATATTTAACTCTATCTGAAGCCCGTGACTTAATCCCAGATTTTTTTGATTTCCTTCGCTTTTTTGACTTCTTTGATTTTTTCGATTTTTTGGAACTGCATGCCACTGAAGAGGTCGAATCGTCACTACTGTCGGTATCCAATGAGTCCGAAGACGTATCGGATGAATCCCCAGACGAATCCCCCGACGAATCTAAACCCATATTAGACAAATGTTTTTTCACAGATTTGCGCAACTTAGTGTCATCCCTTAAATCCTGCAATGTTATCTCAGACACATGTTTACTCAGCTCCTTCGATGATGAAGACAAATCTGTTTTCTCGCATTTAACGTGTTTAACAATATCGGTCCCACACAAATGCTTTGAAAGTGACGAAAGTTTGTCAACTGCAATGTCAGATTTACCTTCTTTCTTCAACTTGCCAAGCTCCTTAGTTGATCTCTCTAACTTCGCCTTCAGTCGCTCCTTCTCCTGGTTCTTCCTTACTTCCTTTTTCGCTCTCTCCACCGCCGCAATTTGAGACTTTAACTGAAAAAGTTCCTCATCGTCATCCGAATCCGGCGTTTCCTCGATGCGAGCCTCGCTTTCATTCTTACTCCTGTTCCGGATATGTTCTGGCTCCGACTGGTTCCCCATCATCATTCCACCGTATCGACTTCGCGCCTCCTTCATTTCGGCCCCATAACATTCCGCTCCACTTTCATTCATCCTCGCTCCATTCTCACTGCCACTTATCGCATCTGATTCCGTACGTCCTTCCTCTCCATACTTCTTATAGTCAGAAACTTTCTGAGATGCCGCCCGCCTCGGCCTATCTTCCATCCTCACTTCCTTCCTAACGATTTCTCCCCAATCCAACACGTCCCTCTGTCCGTCCGAATTCCTCGTAGGACTCGTCCACAATAGAACGTTAATAACTGCGATAACAAAACACCACCACAGGCTGGGCATGTGTATGCAGTCAGAATTTAAACACTAAATCAAATATGAACAAAATTTTCGATGTGCTTGACAAAACAGCTGAACCACCTGTGAAGACGGAAACACATAATCCCGGCAATAAAATAACCAACGTGACGACAACCAATCAAAAGGCAGTAACCAACGGAAACGGAATAACAAATAACAAAACTCAAAAGACTGAATTATCACCTACCTATAATTGCATAAATACACAGCGGAACCACTAAATAACTCCCTATCTTTTTTGGGATAAAAACTACTTTTCGCAAAAAAGAAAAATGAGAATTATACGTAACCAAACAACCGGAAGTAAAATGGCGACCAACCAAGATTTTGACAAAGTGCATCTTTCGGTTCTCGTTAAATTAACATTTTTTACAGGTAAAAAATTCCCCATCATTCGAAACAAACTATTCAATAATTGCTGTCTGTTGATGTGTAAACAGTAGCGTGATTTTATTTTACCCAATTAAAATACCCATTAATTTGCTTCAGATATGATGGACAGGAGTGAACATACTCAATTACTAATTCCTTATCTGGAGCCCTGTGCCTGAGATTGAATGTAGCTAATAGTGAACACATGGCCACAGGATTTGTGAACTCTAGTTACAGTCTTAGACAGATACAGGGGCGACGGAAGTGCCCCACACCCCCCCCCCCACCCCCAATCATTTTGTTGGGGCAGGCCCCCTCAATATTTCTGTAATAAAGCTCGTATTCTCATTGTCAAACTTGCTGATAATGCAGGAAATGGCGTTTCACGCCTCTTAGATTTCAAAAATTTCTGGTGGGGGTGGGGTGAGGGAGCATTCCCCCGGACCACTTTAGCAACATCGGGCCCCGAGAATGCATGAAATGGCGTTTAACGTCTCTTAGATTTCAAACATTTCCGGTGGAGCATGCCCCCGGACCCACCTACTAAAATCAAGACTTGGCCCTGAGATAGTCCAATAATATTAGACCTCGGGTTTTGCTATCTGATGGGCCTGAGTATTCAATCAGAAATAACAGTCAGATGAAAAAGAATTGAATATATATATACGTTTTATGTTATAGAACTAGGCCCTGAGAATGCAGGAAATCGCGTTTGTCGCCTCTTACATTTCTGGGGGAGCTATTTGCGAAGGTAACTTGCAGTCTACTCCTGTACTGTCGGTATATATGTAGTTACGATTCCACTCATCAGATTCCTCTGCAAAAATATTAATATTATAAAAGGAATACAAATCAATAATTCTGAACCAATTTTTAACATTGTAGAAGGTTTAGAAAATTATTTTTTGCATTTACAGAAAATGGATCCCATCTTAACTTTTACATGCATGAATTTGGCTGCCACTGACTGGGTCTCTTGTTGATTCTAGCTTAAATTTACTTATCAGGTCATCTACTCCTGTAAATTTATGTCATAGTTACTTGAATATGTTATTTTCATAATATTAACACTCGTTTCAGTTAAAAAAATTAGAAAATCTTTCACAATTAACTGCTAAAGTGCGAATCAGATCTGATTCGCTATTCTGCAGAGGAATCCTGTGAGTGGAATCGTAACTCTGCCTACGGACGGTACGGGGCTAGATTGCAAGAGTTACCTTCGCAACTATGGGGGAGCATGCCCTCTCCCGGACCCCCTAGCAATATCGGGCCCTCAAGACTGCCCCCCCCCCCCCCCCCCGCCCCCCCCCCCCCCCCCCCCAATACATGGTCCGCTTTGGCCTTGTTTTGGCTTTCAAATATATTCTGTTTGTTTCCGGTGTGGCATTCCTGTGCAGTGGAGTTTTCATCAATATGGAATGAATATACATGTATGTGTCAATTTGGTTTAAGTTGATCTCCATTGATAAACATAATTGGATGATTTTTGTCTCGACCACGATAGTGGGAAGTGAGACGTAGCGGTCATAGTATCGGTAGCCTATTCCACCAACATTGCAAAGTATACTTTTCTAGCAAAGTATACTTTGAAGGTGAAATTTTCAATTTTAAGGATATTATTAATTTTTAATTTTTACTGAATTTATTACATTATCACAGCCATTTTGGCTGTGATAATGTAATAAATTCAGTATAATAATTTTGTATACTTTTAATCATCAAATACATACAGTCGTTAGTTCTATATGAAATAATGCATTTCGGGAAAAATAAATGATTAATCCCTCAAAGTATACTTTGCTAGAAAAGTATACTTTGCAATGTTGGTGAAATAGGCTACTGGTCGATTCATTCTCATTTTGGTCAATTCGCTCTCATTGGCATTGCGTGCTTCTAGCATGTCTTGGATGGTCTGTTATTGTTTGTATATGTGGCTGTGACTGGATAAATGGGGCTTACGGGTTTTGCGACCAGTGTAGATCCAGATCGCCTGTGCATCTGCAGTCTGATCAGGATCTGCACGGTTCGCCATTCCATCAATAATACATCTGTCATGCTTCTAAAGAGCAATTTATGTTGTTGTCATGCTACAGGAGTGCTATTCGATCTGGAGCTACACTGGTCACAAATCCCATTTTAAGCTCCATTTCTCCAGTCCAGTATATGCATATGCATGAAACATCTTTCTAAACAATGTGCAAACAATTTTGATTGTAAACTGTATCAATACACATCAAACTAACATAAATTCACTACTTTAAATCAAACACATTCACTTCTGTTTATCAATAAATATGGCCACCGTCTTTAAGATTTTTTTAATCACGTGACAGTGATTTGGTTGGCTAATGGAGACTAGAGAATGACGTCGGTCTCCTGCAGGGACTAAACTATTATGATGTTTTCCAGGGGCTTGAATATCGGCCCCTTCCCCAACCCTCGGGGCCGTTTTTTCCCCCAATCATCAAAAAAACAATTAACTCGGATCATGAATGTTCGCGTCTTTTAGGGCGAAAATGCAAATTTATATCTATAATCAAGTCCGGTATAAATCATGCGACCGTAATCAAGTCGGCACGATTGATGCAGAATTTTTGGTTTTTTTGTTGTTGATCAAGTCATAAATCAGCTGGGCTGGTAATCCCAATTCCGGACCGAAGTTCATTCCAAACTTCCCGGAACTGTTCGCCACCATTTTGCTTCATCCGATATTATAAGTTCGTCCCAATTATGTGAACACGTAAATTTTAGCGATTCCCCACTTATACCAATTAATAATTTGCTCAGACTTCAACATACTTGTATTCCCATACTACACTGGCCAAACTATAACTACATGTAGCACAGGTGTGTCATAATGGAACTGTTGTTTTGTTTTTTTTAAAAACTCTGTAAGATAGGCTGAACGTCTGGATTTACACCATTTACTAACGTGAAACAAATTCCCAATTCAAGGAAATTCACACGCTAATTTTCCCCAAAATAAAAATAATAGGCCCCTTCCCAAAATCCCTGGCTTAATCCCTGTATTTTTTTTAACCTGCCTGAACATTTTGGATCAAATAAATAAAAGTATCACTAAATCATTAAAAACCCTCCATAATTCATATTATTACAATTCGTACACAGGCCGAAATGTCCATGGTCCGAAACGGTGACAGTCCGAAATGTCCATATGCGTAAATCTGATCAGCATTAATGATTGACACTGTATTGATATATACATTACAAGTATTTAAACATTTTTACCGAGTGTACCATATAATGACCAAAGTGGGCCGAAATGTCTTGGTCCAAAATATCCATAAACTGACACTGCAATCAAGTCGGTCAGACGTTTGAGAGTAACGTCCCTTCGTTATGTTTTTGTTAAGATAGTAGAAAATCGTATATTTTTATCATTTTCCCTTCGCTGAATAATACTTTCCTCTATTAAACGCCCACCCAGGACTTCGGTGATTATATTAGAATCTTTACAGTATACATAGAAACATATTATAATATCCTGTGTGTGTCGACACTCAAGGCATGTAAAAGATCCCTGGCTTAATCCCTGTATTTTTTTTAACCTGCCTGAACATTTTGGATCAAATAAATAAAAGTATCACTAAATCATTAAAAACCCTCCATAATTCGCATAATTATTACAATTCGTACACAGGCCGAAATGTCCATGGTCCGAAACGGTGACAGTCCGAAATGTCCATATGCGTAAATCTGATCAGCATTAATGATTGACACTGTATTGATATATACATTACAAGTATTTAAACATTTTTACCGAGTGTACCATATAATGACCAAAGTGGGCCGAAATGTCTTGGTCCAAAATATCCATAAACTGACACTGCAATCAAGTCGGGTCAGACGTTTGAGAGTAACGTCCCTTCGTTATGTTTTTGTTAAGATAGTAGAAAATCGTATATTTTTATCATTTTCCCTTCGCTGAATAATACTTTCCTCTATTAAACGCCCACCCAGGACTTCGGTGATTATATTAGAATCTTTACAGTATACATACATATTATAATATCCTGTGTGTGTCGACACTCAAGGCATGTCCCACTGTGCCTGTCTAATTTCTTGGGAGGACTATCACCTGTAATTTGAGAACCGACTAGTCATTTGGACTACTAGAATTCTTCTCTTTGTCCACAGTCTTATATTTGGTGTATACATGCTACATGTACAAGCAATTAATAGGGTTCCAAATATACCAAAATACATTTTGACATAGTATTTTATATTTGGTTGTCCTCTGAACCATGAAGTGATGGAAATTTTTCCTGAATGAAGCAGATAATTAGCAATACTGGTACTGCACTATTGAAATTAAGGCATGTTATTTTGAATTTCCATGTCATGCCTTATGGGACTAGGGAGAACACTGTATTGTAATTCCAGTGTTTTTCCTGGGTATTTTGATGGGGTGAGGTGGTGGCACACATAACCGAGTATTATCACCAATATTTTAAGAATTTTGTCAATATGGTTACCTCCATACTGTGCAGTAACTGTACTTGCATTTTAAGACAATTTAAAAATTAAAATAATGTTGTGCAGAATGGGAGAGTATGCGTAATTAACAAATGGGATTCATCTTTTCTGTAATCCCATGTCTCACCTGGTCGGGCCATCATATAGTTGTAAAGTGTATTGGAGTGTTTAGTCGGGTTATGTCCCTTGATAGTGTTGCTGGTGTGTTTTTTGGGCACCTGGCACCAGCTCAAGATATTATGATTTCAGCACTGAATATTGTTATTATTTTTTGTATTGTAAATATTGAGTGTTGATCATGTAATTTTCTCCCTTTTGGCGGTCCAATATGGGATTCGACCCTGTTGACCCGCCCGTATATGTCATGACCTTAGCTGCTTAACAGACGTGTTTCAAATCGAATCAAAATAATTTCAGCATGTCTGAAAAAACACTGTTGGGTGCAATGTCCAATACACTGTGGGTTGTAATTGCATTTTAGAACAATTTAAAAAATTAAAATAATTTCAGCATGTCCTGATTAGTGATAGATACTGGAGGGGTGCGATGCCCATACACTGTGGGATGCTTTGGCATGATTTAAAATTTAAATAACTTCAGTATGTCTGATAGATATTGTGGGGTGTGATGTCCATACACTGTGGGGATGCAATGTCCATATCACTGTGGGTTGTACTTGCATCATTTAAGAAAATTTAAAAATTAAAATAATTTCAGCATGTTTGATATTGATACTGTCGGGTGCTTTAAAAAATGTCCATACACTGTGGGCCATAAAACACTGGGGATGCAATGCCCATACACGTGGGTTGTACTTGAATTTTAGAACAATTTTAAAAAATTTAAAATAATATCAGCATGTCTGATAGATACTGCGGGGTGCAATGTCCATACACTGCGGGATGCAATGCCCATACACTGTGGGTTGTACTTGAATTTAGAACAATTTAAAAAATTAAAATAATTTCAGCATGGCCTGATAGATATGTGGGTGCAATGTCCATAACTGTGGATGCATCCATACACTGTGGGTTGTACTTGAATTTTAGAACAATTTAAAAAATTAAAATAATTTCAGCATGTCTGATAGATATTGTGGGGTGCGATGTCCATACACTGTGGGATGCAATGTCCATACACTGTGGGTTGTACTTGTATCATTTAAGAAAATTTAAATAATTTCAGCATGTCTGATCGATACTGCGGGGTGCGATGTCCATACACTGTGGGATGCAATGTCCATACACTGTGGGTTGTACTTGCATTTTAGAACAATTTAAAAAATTAAAATAATTTCAGCATGTCTGATAGATACTGCGGGGTGCAATGTCCATACACTGCGGGATGCAATGCCCATACACTGTGGGTTGTACTTGAATTTTAGAACAATTTAAAAAATTAAAATAATTTCAGCATGGCTGATAGATATTGTGGGGTGCAATGTCCATACACTGTGGGATGCAATGTCCATACACTGTGGGTTGTACTTGAATTTTAGAACAATTTAAAAAATTAAAATAATTTCAGCATGTCTGATAGATATTGTGGGGTGCGATGTCCATACACTGTGGGATGCAATGTCCATACACTGTGGGTTGTACTTGTATCATTTAAGAAAATTTAAATAATTTCAGCATGTCTGATCGATACTGCGGGGTGCGATGTCCATACACTGTGGGATGCAATGTCCATACACTGTGGGTTGTACTTGCATTTTAGAACAATTTAAAAAATTAAAATAATTTCAGCATCATATCAACCATGCATGTCTGATTAGTGATAGATGCTGAACAATTGGATTTACACCATTTACTAACATCAAAAAAATTCTAAATTCAAGGAAGTTCACGTGTTAATTTTTCCCAAATAAACGATTCCGAGACTCAATTTCCGGACTGCCACATTGCAAAAGCTAACACCAGGGCTCCAGATAAGGAATTAGTAATTGAGTATTTTAACTCCATCATTTCTAAAGCAATTGGGTATTTCAAAATTTTAATAAAATCACACTACTGTTTACACTTCAGACAGCAATTATTGAATAGTTTGCTTCAAAATGAAAACATGTCTTGGCATTTCATTAGAATTATCTCCTTGTCTCATTTCTAATGAAATACCAAGATGTGTTTTCATGGAAAATAAGAAAAATATTCTATCTTTGTTGTCTGTTTATTGTTTTCTGCAGCATGGTATAAAATGTAACACAAAATTGTAAATTTTGCTTTTTGATACTCGCTACTCTTGATTTCAATTGGGTTTTTGACAATTTTAATTGGCAAATACGCAGCAAATTAAAAATTATCTGGAGCTCTGTAACACTATACCAACAAGCCATCAAGGACACTGTTGGTAAACTGGTTTTCATTCTTGTATAAATCTTGTATAAATTACAGACTTTGTCGTCATTCGCTCAGATTTTTTTCTCGAAATCTTTTTTCCCGATTTGTTATCACGCCCGCTTGCAGTCAGCGTGATATTGTCGCCGCTTTTGGCGTATGTCCAACATTTTGCATTAAATTTGTTTACATACCAAATATCTGCACAACCCTCAGTCATATTGACTTGAAACTTCACATACCTCTTATTATCATCCATAGTTACCTTCTGAGTCTGCATCCGGCACATTAAGAAGTTCGCCAGAGTTTCTCTTTTCTGTCATCACTTCTATATCCCTTGAAGGATTACTTTAATATTAATATTTCAATACATCATTCTTGTGGACAAATGCCACACATCCATGCTGCCCTTAATATGAGCTTCACCTTTTGACCTTCACAACTTCAAACGTTTTCACACATTAAGAATTTGCTGAGATTTCTGAGTTCTGTCCTAACGTCTATGTCCCTTAATAGATTACTTTAATATTGCAATACTCATATATCCATGCTGTCCTTAATATGACCATGACCTTTTGACCTTCACAACTTTAAACTTTTTAACACTTTAAAAGTTTTTACCGGAGTTTAGATAAGACTTGTTTACAAATGTCACACATCCATGTTGCATTTAATATGACCTTGATCTTTGGTCCTTCACAACTAGTCTTTGAATACTTATCACTTTTTGTTAATTAAAGGTACATGCCCACTCAGAGGGCTCAAACTGTTCTTTATAGGAATTAAATAAGTGTATATTTGTGTCACTATTCTACCAGTTCTAAAAATTACGAGTGCCTGCTAACCAGATATCATCATTTAGTAATATTTATTTTACTGATAGTGACGTGCGGTGGTATCAGACCTTTTTCATATGCAAATGAGGCATGACATTCTTTAATTATTTATACAAATTAAATGCCTCACCTGAAAAAAATAGTATTTTCGACAGATTATAAAGTATGATCATTGCACATCAAACTATAAATACAGAGAATAATTAGTAATGTCTGTTAACATTTTAAGGAAACACGGTTATCGCCCCTGATATTAGTGTGGATATTTACCTCTGATATAAAATGTATAATACTGTCAATCATAACCTGGGGAAATGGTGAATGTATGCTTATTTTGCCAGGAAATATCTCTGATGATGTCTGATATAGAGAACATGTTGTGCCTACTGAGTGGGCATGTATACCTTTAAGCTTACCACAGTTTCTCCAATCTGCCACCGGGGGCATTCGTGTGCCAACAGGCCACATTTTTATCCCCTCGCACAGCGAAAAGGGGATATAGGGATCCAAAAGTTGTCTGTCAGGTCGTCCGTCTGTCCGTCACAAAACTTAACGTTGTGGTTAATTCATTATAGCTTCTGTTTCCCTTGATGGAATGATTTAATATTTCATAGATGCATTTGGAACATCATCCCGCATCATTCTACAGAAAGCCCGTGGTGCCTGCTAACCTCAAGGTCACATACATGTACTTAGAAAATGCTCAGTTTCGAAAACTTAACTCTCGGCTTAATTTATTGTAACTTCTGTTTCCGGTGGGTGGCAGGTGGGAGCATGCGATGGGTAATTTAACGATCGGGGTTCATGCTTACCGGAATCCCGACTGGAGACCTGGTTTGGCCTTCACATACGTCTTTGGCATTTTGTATGTGACAGTTGAATCTGGTTATACCCCTTATGTGAGTATTACAATATTCGTAATCCTATTTTAGGGGAAGGGGCCAAGTGACTTTGGTGTGGTATGGACCTGGCACCAGGTTAGGTTATTCTAATTTCAGGGCTGAATATATTTGTTCTCGATGTAAATATTCCGTTCTTATTTTGGGATTTTCCCCCCAATGCAGCAGGTTAAAATGGGATCGAACCCGTTTGCCGGGCCTTACATGACCTTAGCTGTTGATAGGCCGTTAAACACTAATAAACAAAACAAACTTCTGTTTCCCTTGATGGAATGCTTTAATATTTCATTGATGATTCATTATACAGAAACCCAATTCTGCCTGCTAATCCCAAGGTAAAAAGGTCACAGACTTGGAAAATGCTCAGTATGGAAATTAAGCAACAGTGCGAGGGGATACATGCCGTTGGCGGCATTCTTGTCTTGTTTAAGTACCAAGTATCTCCACAACCCTAAGTTCCATTGACTTGAAACTTCATATACCTCTTTATCATCATATTTGATTCTAAGCCCAGCCATGCAGCCTCCATGCCCAAGTTCAAGGTCAAATTACTTTTAAATTTGTGTAGTTCCAAATGTTGAATATTTCTATAGTCTGATCGTGGCCACAGTGATGGATATCTACATTTGGCTGACCATGACCTCGGTGTCAACAATTTTGGACACAGAGCTCCAGATAAGCTTTGTGTCTAAAGCGTACTATGCCCCCTGATTTCAAAATCATTGTGTATTTTACTTTTACAAATGGATTATTGATTTTCTTCATTACTAAATAGGGAACAAAATTAATGATACAAAAATATTACAAATTTTGATATTCGATGCGTATTCAGCTAAAATAATTGTGTAAAATACGCCAATACATGGAGCTCTGTGGACATATGTCCAAATGTTCCATATCTCCTGATCCGTTAGTCATATTATTAACAAAATTCATAAATTGCTTCCTCAAGTTCTTTCCTTGACATTGGTGCCTTGACCTTCATGGCAATTGTCTTGTTTTCTGCAGCAATCGCGTTGTTTAACATTGTTATCGATTTTTGCATATCTTGTCTTCTGTCAACAATTTCAAACGAAATTGCAACTAAGCAACTGCTTTGGCTATAGGTTATACATGTAGTGAGCTATTTTTTTATCAACGTGAGCCTTGGTTTTATGTTTTGGGTTAAATTCAAATTGTGTCTATACTATGTTGCAGATTTGGAGTAAAGCCATGTTGGCTGAATTGAGCATGTTGCGTAGTATCATTTTCGAGAGACGGAAGCGTCTAAAGGCGAAGAAGGCTGCTGCAGAGTAAGTTAACTTGTTGTTAGGATATCAATTTAATAGCCTTTTTGTTCATTGTCAGTCGGTCAGATCTCCAGATAAGAAATTTGACATTTGGTGTTTCTATTAGTATGAATATACGTAGAAAAATATTATAATCTTCTGTGTGTGTCGACACTAAGGCATGTCCCACTGTGCCTGTCTAATTTCTTGGGAGGACTATCACCTGTAATTTGAGAACCGGCTAGTCATTTGGACTACTAGAATTCTTCTCTTTGTCCGCAATAACAGTCTTATATTTGGTGTATACATGTACATGCTACATGTACAAGCAAGTAATAAGGCTCCAAACATACCAAAATACATATTTTGACATTGTATTGTATATTTGGTTGTCCTTGATCTAAACTATGAAGTGATGGCAATTTTACCTAAATGAAGCAGATAATTAGCAATACTGGTACATGTACTTGCACTATTGAAATTAAGGCATGTTATTTTGATTTTCCAGCAGGAAGGCATGTCATTCGCGACATGCCTTATGGGACTAGTGATTTTCCTGGGTATTTTGATGGGGTGAGGTGGTGGCACACAGAACCGAGTATTATCACCAATATTTTAAGACATTCGTCAAAATGGTTGCCTCCATACTGTGCAGTAACTCTACTTGCATTTTAAGACAATTTAAGAATTAAAATAATTTTGTGCAAGATGGGATTCATCTTTTCTGGAATCCCATGTCTCACCTGGTCGGGCCATCATATAGTTGTAAAGTGTATTAGGAGACTTTGATTGGGTTATGCCCCTTGATAGTGCTGCTGGTGTGTTTTTGGGGCACCTGACACCAGCTCAAGATATTATGATTTCAGCACTGAATATTGTTATTATTTTTTTGTATTGTAAATATTGAGTGTTGATTGTGTAATTTTCTCCCATTTGACGGTGCTATATGTGATTCGACCCAGTTGACTCGCCCGTATATGAACTTAGCTGCTTAAGAGACGTGAGACCCTGTTTCAAATCAAAATAATTTCAGCATGTCTGAAAAAACACTGTGGGGTGCAATGTCCATACACTGTGGGTTGTACTTGCATTTTAGAAATTAAAATAAATTTAAATTTCAGCATGTCTGATTAGTGATAGATACTGCGGGGTGCGATGTCCATACACTGTGGGATGCTTTGGCCATACACTGTGGGTTGTACTGGCATCATTTAAGAAAATTTAAATAATTTCAGTATGTTTGATAGATATTGTGGGGTGCGATGTCCATACACTGTGGGATGCAATGTCCATACACTGTGGGTTTTTGCATCATTTAAGAAAATTTAAAATGTAAAATAATTTCAGCATGTCTGATAGATACTGCGGGGTGCGATGTCCATACACTGTGGGATGCTTTGGCCATACATTGTGGCTTGTACTTGAATCATTTAAGAAAATTTAAAAATTAAATTAATGTCAGTATGTCTGATGGCACTTTTTGTTTTGCCCACAATAGGGGAAAATGAAACCTGGCTGTCACAATTCCAAGGGTCCTTTGGTGACCTTGGCCTACTTTTCTTGAGGTCGATGTCTCCAAATATGTGTGTCGGATGTTCACCAAACTTCATAAGTAGCTTCCTGACATTACGTTAGTGTACTTTGGGATGTACATGAAATATGCTCCTGTGACTTTCAGATTTTGTTCCTTTGTGCAAGCCCTAATTGACAGTAATACTGAGTAGGTCTAGCTATGCTACATCAAATCATCTTTTATGTGGTTTAGCGTTACAGTTTTAGGTAAATGCTGTACATGATCGAAGAGTTTAATAATTGGTAATGACGTGTCTGACTAAATGTCAAAATTAAGAATAAAATGGTGAATTTGATTGATCAGTTATTTAAATATACCAAATATTGATAAATGATGTCACATCTATGGGACAGTTCCTTTAAATAATTTAAATTTTGTTTCAGACTGGCAGAGGTGTCCCAATCATTCTGCCAAATGACACGAAAAGAGGCCTTACCTTTTTAACGAGTATGAATGTCAGGAAGTCTGCCGGAATCGAGTCCAAGAACGGCTATATCTTTTCCGCAAAAGGTTAGTTTTTAACCGTCGTCCGTATTGCCCAGTTGCAGTGACCAAGTTTTAACCCGTAACTTACTTTGGTTTCCTCGATGTTTACTTCCTGGTTCTCGTGTTAAGGTAAACCTCCCCCAATTCAGTTGCTCCTATGACCGTTAAACGTCACACACTCATTCATTATCATCAATCCTGCTGCAGCCCACCATCGTGGTGCAGTGACATACTTTTAACTACTGGAACTTTGGTTTTCATCCAGGTTCATGTCGTTTTACCACAATGTTTAGTTCAACTGCATTTACCTCTGTTGCTCCTATGGCTGTGAAACGTCACACACTTATGGTGAGTGTCCTATTTTTAATCCTTCATTTGCTTGGTTTTTGTCGCGCCTGTTTGCGGACAGCGTGATATAATTGGCACTTTGACGTCACGTACGTGCGTCCGCATTTGCGTTAAAGTTTTTACATATGTTATATTTCTGCAACCGCTTCACTGATTGACTTGAAACCCTCCAAATATTCATTGTACACAATACCCATGCTGGCCACATGCCCATGGTCAAGGTCAAATGTCATAGAAATTTGCGTTAAAGTTTTTATGTTTGTTCTATCTCCTCAACCGCTTCACTCATTGACTGAAAACTTCATATGCATGTTTACCATCCTCCAAATATTCATTGTGCACAATACCCATGCTGCCCACATGCCCAAGGTCAAATATCTTACAAGTTTGCGTTAAAGTTTTTGTAAACTTTGCGTTTACGTTTTTTACGTATGTTATATCTCCTCAACCGCTTCACTTATTTACTTGAAACTTCATATGCATGTTTACCATCCTCCAAATATTCATTGTGCGCAATACCTGGATACATGTACTTCAGCAATCCGACCGGTAGATCCATGGAATCGTTTACTGCAACTCCAATATAGTCTTCTTTTGAGACCATGGAAATTTTTTCTTGTAAGTCTTAACCATTTTCCCGTACTTTTCATAGGAGCTGAGTAAAAGGTGGTGAGGCCAAGAGATTTTGCTGTGTTAAGATCACCTGGCAACAAATCAGGATATTGTAAATTCAACTGCTGAATTTTGGGCATTCTCCCCAGGGGTATTCTCAGCTCTAAATGTCTTAATTTACAAGTCATGCATATATTATCCATTCTATTCCTCGGCGGGGGTGACATGCTGGCCGCAGTCATTTCTATATTGAAAAAGCTGCAGGTCGGGCATCCATGTTCTATGAACACCGGGGGAGGGGATACTGGGGATATCTGGTCAACGACGTGTCGCACACAAGTAGGACAACCTTCTCATCTCGAACTATCTCCATTGTTTATCTTTGCTCTTTTTACGTTGTGTACAATCAGCGGTAATTAGTTTCAACTGTACAGCCATACACTTCTTTTTCAGGTGATGGCGTTGTGCGGGCATATGATGCTCTTGCCAAGGCATGTGCAAGAGCAGACTTGGCGGCCCCTGACAGGATCACCAGTACATCACTTCGCAAAGTACATGGCAACAATGACACAGGTACCAGCAATTATTATTGAGCAAATCTTTATGGCCTTTTGTTATTTTTGTCACAGACGCTTGTGGTCGTTGTGATATAGTCACCGCTTTTGATGTACGTCTGTGCGTCATATGCATTTACATTCAAGATTTTGGCACCCTCTGGTGGCTTTTATTTTTATTCCGACGGCAGCGGTAGTGGGTGAAACACTCCCTGGCGATTGGCTTGTTTTGTACACTTTTTTTGTGTGATCTATAGTATAACATTGCAATTAAATGGTGCCTTCATGATTTTGTTGAGCATTATATGCAATGTATAACATAATCCTGATATCCCTGGTTTGACCCTCACGTACATTTTTGGTTTTCTGGTATGTGAGAGTTGAATCCAGTTTTAATATACCCAGTATAAAAGTAATAAGATTAGTACTAATCCTATTACTGTTCAGGAGTGGGGCTAAATGACTGGTAAATGACTGGTGTGGTGAGGACCTGGCTGTTGACAGGCTGTTAAACACCATTAAATCAAATCAAAATTTGTATCACAGAATAACCAGTCCACAAACATCCCGGTCATACATGCATGCAAGTTATTAATTCATAAAATTTACATTTTCACAGGTAAAACATGCCCCTGCTTCTGATATAATTCATTAACTAATTCTACAATAACACCTGCTTGTCATAGACAGCAACTAAAAGGGGATAGAGCTAAGTTTTGTTGTGTCATTTTTAATGCCTCACACCAGATCTGTATATTGTAAGTTAACTGTTCTTGGCTGAATTTGTTAAGACTTTCTAGCAAGCTACACAAGTGCACAACTATAAACAAAGTAAACAGTTACATTTCTCATGGTATCAACTGCCAAGTATATCTTACTTGGCTGAATAACGTACAATGTCGTACAATAGAAAGCGATATTCCCGAAAGAAACCCAATGAGCCTAAGAATGCAAGTACCTAAATTTATTGTCATAATGTACAGAGATATTTACATAATTAAATAACAACCGGAACTGACAATTATTTTTGCAGGGGCACAAGCGACATTTTGGAAAGAACCCAGATAGCCAAAATCTTGATTCTACAAGATCAGGGGTGTATTGCTGACTTCCAGAACAAGCGATTGGATGAGATCCAGCTCAATGGTACGTAACTGATTTACAGATGGCCTCGTTGCAATATAGGTCATGTCCAATGCTCTTTCAGGTTTTGTGGTGACCTCGTCAAAACTGGCCAGAGACTGTGGGTGAATGTTAAATAATTTTGATCGTGTTATATTTGGTTTTGGTGAAAGTGATATGTTTATGCCATATAATCACCAGTAGATTACACTGGTATGCATTTTGTTTTAATTGCATAATTAGGTCATCCAAGATGACCAAAAGGTAATTATTTTATTACTAGCTTCAAATTGCTTCTCATGAAATGTTTCTTTTTTTCTACATGACTGATTTTGGCCTGTATCTGGTTTTCATTGCCCATTCCACATGATTGATTTTACCTATATTTTGTTATATATGGACAAAGTTTAAGATCTCCGTTCAGGTGAGCGCTACATGCCTGATGCCCATTTGTGCCAGTTGTTATCATTCATTGTGTTACATGTATGCTTTGTTATTATCCCCTCGCCAATAGGCAAGAGGGAATATAGCGTTTGTCCATGTATATACGTACGTGTGTACGTAGATATGTGCGAATGTACATTACTAATACCTTTCCTTTTTCAATAACTATTGAACCCCTTCATCGATTTTGATAATATTTGGCCACAATGTGTGTCTAGGGCTTTGATTTGCATACGACCCACGTCTGACCGCCCAAGGTTAAGGTCACTGAGGATTTGGATTTTTTTATCGTTTAACAATGGCAGTTCTTGTTTTCAGATATTGTGCTGTCCGGTGACCACAAGGAAGTTGACAATCAACAGGATGTAGACCCACAGTACGTACAGCAAGTTCAAACTGCGTCAGATGACGACGACAACTCGACAAACCCTGACACATATACAGAGATGTTGTTTGAAGCAGAGAACTTCTTTGAGGAGGAGGACTCCAGGTCTACTGATTTCAAACTACGGAAGAAGCCTAAGAATTTCAATAAAATACCTTGGAGTACAGAAGAGGAGGAGGAAATACATGTACTTTTTAAACAATATTTTGATTCAAAGACTCGGCCTAAACCAACAGCCTGCACAAAAGCCATTGCTAAAAGCAAAAACAATGCTGGCTTAATTCACAGGAGAAAGAAGGATGTTCTGAAAAAGAAAGTATTCAGAATTATTGACAAGTTGCAGTAACTCCTACATGCAAAACATTATGTTTACTTTTTTTCACACTTTTGTCTTGTATGTTTCTGCTGTAGCGTGCGCCTGTTTGTATCTGTGAGTGTGAGCTACTGTATTCCATTGAACAGTCATACAGGAATCATGTTTTAAAGGTACCGGTATAATGGACGCCAGAATAAATTTACACAAAACAAATGGTGTACATGTTGCGTGGTTGCCAATGTGTACTTTATGATTGATATCAAATGAGCCAGTTGCTGAGACTTACCTTATAGCATTGACATATGTTACATATATTGGTTTAGGAACATATGTTCCAGAAATCTTGTCAACATTTGATAAACACTAGCAGAACACATACAGAATTGAATTCCGCATGTGCTCTACAATTTTTGATTACATTTATGGAAAATATCGTACTGATTCTATTAAAGTACATATAATTAGAGTCAAAATACAGCAATGCTACTACAAGGTAAGTCTCAGACAGAAACTGGCTCAAATGGTATTGTACGAGTAGTTTTGCAATTCACGCATTTATCATGTATCAACGAAATGTAATTTTTAGCTCGACTATTCAAAGAATAGTGAGAGCTTATGTAGTCACCCCGGCGTCGGCGTCACCGTCACGCCTTGGTTAAGGCTTTTAGTCAAGCTTGTATATGGAATACTCCTGGCCCTACACCCACCATACTTGGACAACAATTCATCATCTCCTAGTGATGTACATCAACAACCCCTGACCTATATTTGACCTTGACCTACTTTTAACCTTGAATTAATTCCCCTTGGTTAACGTTTTTAGTCAAGCTTGGAATACTATTGTGCATACAGACACCATACTTGGGCAACCTTTTCTCATAGGGATGTACACCAATAACCCCTGATCTATATTTGACCTTGACCTACATTTCCTCTTGAATTACTTGGTTAATTCCTCTGGGTTAAGGTTTTTAGTCAAGCTTGTACATGGAATACTCCTGGCCTTACACCAACCATACTTGGACAACTTCATCTCCTAGTCATGTACATCAACAACCCCTGACCTATATTTGACCTTGATCTAATTTAACCTTGAATTACTTAGTTAATTCCCCTTGGTTAAGGTTTTTAGTCAACCTTGGTTAAGGTTTTTAGTCAAGCTTGTACATGGAATACTATTGTGCATACATACACCATACTTGGATAACTTTTTATCAAAGGGATGTACATCAATAACCCCTGACCTATATTTTACCTTGACCTACATTTAACCTTGAATTACTTACTTATTTCCCCTCGGTTATGGTTTCTACTCAAACTTGGTTAAGGTTTATAGTCCAGCTTGTATATGGAATACTCCTGGGCCTACAGCAACCATACTTGGACAACTTCATCTCCTAGTGATGTACATCAATAATCCCTGACATATATTTGACCTTGACCTACTTTTACCCTTGGATTACTTAGTTATTTCCCATTGGTTAAGGCTTTTAGTCAAGCTTGTATATGGAATACTCCTGGGCCTACAGCAACCATACTTGGAAAACTTCATCTCCTAGTGATGTACATCAATAACTCCTCACCTATATCTGACATTGACCTACATTTAACCTTCAATTACTTACTTAATTTCCCTTGGTTAAGGTTTTTAGTCAACCTTGGTTAAGCTTTTTTATGCAGACCGCGGTCACCTTGTTTGTCAAGCTATGTGTACATCGACAACCCTCGTAGTCGAGCTATGCTGTTCTCCTACAGCTCTTGTTATAGTAGGGAGGGTTTTTCAGTGCAGCTGACAAATTAGTCGATTACCAACCCATATTTACTGCCAGATATGGTAATAGACAACAAACTTGCAGTTAGTTGAAAACGGTCACGATTGCAGAAATCAAGCGCTGACACGTCATACAAGGACAACAACAACGCCGTACTATCTATGTACGTACCTACCTACTGTCTGTTCCACGTTTTGCTGCCGACAAACTTTTGGCTATTAAACACATTAAACTTCAGAAATATGTAAAATGCGAGTAGTGTTTTTATCAATAACAAAAAATTCACCCTCCCCAATTTTTTTTAATTGACGAAATTCCATCAACTAGATCTATGTACGTACCTACCTACTGTCTGTTCCACGTTTTGCTGCCGACAAACTTTTGGCTATTAAACACATTAAATTTCAGAAATATGTAAATGCGAGTAGTGTTTTTATCAATAACAAAAAATTCACCCTCCCCAATTTTTTTTATTTGACGAAATTCCATTTACTATGGGAATTTAACATGTGACAAAAAAGTCTACCTCGTCACCGACTTGCTACAAATGTATGTACATATAATAGTGGTTCTGTACCATATCCATTTTATTCAGATTTTTCAATAAAAGTTTAAGCACATACACTTTGTTGTACTGGTTATTTCCAACTAGAGTATAACTATGTATATTGTGGGTAGCCGGTTTGGAGCATGATATCAGAATTCCGATATCCTTGGTTTGGCCCTCTGGGTACTTTTTTGGCTTTCTTGTACTTGAGAGTTACATTTGGTTATATCAATTATAAGAGTAGTAAGATTAGTGATAATTGTATTACTTTTAGGGGATGCGGCTCTTGTGTGATGAGCACCTGGCTTTAGATCAGGCTATTCTAATTTCGGCTGAATATATTTTTTAGCTAACCTGAGCCAAAGGCTCAAGTGAGTTTCTGTTACCCGTTTTTCGTCGTCTGTCGTCCGTCAACACTTTTCCAACTTCGTCAGAACCAATGTTGACCAAAACTTCACGGGGATGGTATATGTGTTGGTCCTTTTCAAATTTATTTAAATGGACATTGTCGCATATCCAAGATGGCCAACATAGAAAAGTAGGTCAAATTAAGAAAAATTATTTTTACGAATCGCTAGACCAATTTCAACGAAACTTGGTAGGAATGATCGATAGTCGGTGCTCTTTCAAATTTGATAAAATGATGATCCCGGGATCAACAATGGGCAAGGCATGGGGCGATGATCCGACATTAAATGACAGTAGCTATTGATAGGCCGTTAAATACCATTAAAATCTAACTATGTATCATGTTAGTGTTGAAGATAACAAATGGCTATTGTCGCCACTTTGGTGTTTGTCTGTGTCTGCATACCAAACTCTTCAATTGGTCAAAAATATGGCGATGGATGGTGTAAGTTAACGGTAGTGGTAACGGTTCCTCCTTATAGGTATCACGATTTGCCTGGTTTGGTCCTCGGGGTACGTTTTTATCTTTGGCTCTTTTGTTACCTGGGAGTTGAATTGGGTTATTGCCCATTATAAAAGTAGTAATATTATTACTGATCCTGCTGCTTTTGGTAGGGGGCCAAGTGATTCTGGTGTGGCGAGGACCTGGTACCAGATCAGGATATTCTGATTTCAGTGCTGAATATATAGCTTTTTATTGTAAATATTCAGTTTTGATTTTGGGATTTTCTCCCCATGTGTACATGTACTTGAACATGTACATGTACTTGTACAGGTAATATATTGGATTTAGTACTAAACCCATTGACCCGGCCTTAAATGACCTTAGCTGTTGATATGCCGTTAAACACCAACAAACAAACAAACTTGTTACATCTTCACATATCATTCTGCAAAAAACATTGGGATCGAATTACAGATGAGCATTTGTACAATGTTGGTTCTCTTGTTTTCCTGTCCTGTGTCGCATTGGTTTCAGCCACTGAACTCTGGTGCAATGACCTGACAAATTGTGCAGACCTTCATCATACTCTACAGCCATACTGTGTTTGAAGAATATTGATTTGATAGAGGTCCCCCACAATTCTATGGTTATTTGCATCCCACAGTAATGGACAGATAAGGTGCTACACACAAGTACCATTTGTACAACCCACACCCCATAAGTCAAAATATGCACAAGTACCTCCCAGTGAGTACGTCCGTACGTACGTCCGTCAGTCCGTCCGTCCGTCCGTCACTTTTCTTGTAAGAAGTAAAACTTGTTAACAGTAATAAGGTAGGGACTTGAAACTTGGTGTGTGCCTTCCTTATAATGTGTGTAGATGCGCAAAGTGAATTTCAATTTTTGATTCGACCTCCCTGTCATGGATATCTCACCATTTTCGACTTAGCATTTGGGAAAAGTGTGTATATTGCGATGGAACACTTTTCCAAAACTGTGCACTAGTTTTAATGTAATTTAAAGGTACATGCCCACTCAGTAGGCACAAACTATTATTTATAGGAATTAAATAAGTGTATAATTGTGTCACCATTCCACTAGTTCTAAAGAATTAGGAGTGCCCGCTATACAGATATAATCATTTAGTAATATTGATTTTACTCCTAGTGATTCGCGGTGTTATTAAGCTATTTTCATATGCAAATGAGGCATGATACTTTTTAATTATTTATATATATGATATAAATTGTATAGTAATGCCAATCAGTACGTGGGGTTTTATGGTGAATGAATGTTTATTTTGCCTGAAAATGTCATCTACAGAATATACAAAAGTATCTATTAAGAATAGTGTGTGCCTACTGAGTGGGCATGTACCTTGAATGTTGAACGTATTATCCTCCCCATTTACAGGTGTATTCCCATCTATATTTGCTGAACTGTCATATAGCCCCCAATGAACCAACCAATTAATCAATACAGAATAACATACTGGACAGTAAGTATTACTGTCTGTTTCATATACTTCTATGGTTTTCTACAATTATCAATTATTAAAACTCTCAGTAAACAGGACGTCAAAAAGAAGAAATCCACATACCGAATCCGCCGTACACGCGCACACGTTTATACTTGTAGTACTTGAACATGCCGGTTTGTCTTTGTCGCTTTTCACTTTCATGTATTACCAAAATAATCAAGTTCATCTGTCTATCCATTCATTATTCAATGCCAAACATGCTTCTAGTTTGTCAACTTGCAAACTGTTGTAAATGTTGGCGTATACTCTATGTGTACCGGTAGATACGTATATACTGTAACGACGTTTTGACGTCGCTTTTACGTGACGTTTCATTTGCTCAAACGACCTGAATAGTGGTGTTGTATAAACTATGATATCTTAATGAATATTGCAGATATCATGATCAAATAAAAAGCACTCAATTCATCATACAAATACTATTGTCACAGTCACAAAATGTTAATTTGACCAAGAATTTCCCGAAGACAGGTTTTCTCGCGATGCGGCTCATATGTGTACTGAGGTACAAGGCATCGCGTCTCATATTAGTGAAAGTTTCAGTAAGTTATCATTATCCGTTTTCTGTTCACACTTAGTGTTAACTGACACCAATAAACGTAAATGGGAGGGCAAACTAAACTTTTACGGCTACGTTAGACAATTCAAATCGTCGTTTTTCCGACGTCGTTTACCACTTTTCAAGACGTTGTCATTAAGCCCGGTTTTCGTATGGCGCGGCCCATATATGTTCACAGTTTTGATGAGTCACGGTGGTTATTATAGGAATGAATGGCCTTTTTATGGAATTTATCGGGGATATAAACTTGGAAAAGTCGCGGGAATACTGGACGAGGCCCGGAAGGTCGGAAGGCCTCGTCCAGTATTCTCGCGACTTTTCCAAGTTTATATCCCCGATAAATTCCACAAAAAGGCCATTCATTCCTTATAATTCCAGCATTTGAAATAAATTCATCAAGATAATGTGTTTATTTTCCGTTTTCTTAAGAATTATTTTAACTGCGCCTCACGGTTATGTAAAGTAGTTAGGCATGGGAGTTTACTGGGATATACATTCTGGACAGAGACTTGCTACGGGCCAAACAAATGTTAGGGAATTGTGTAAAAAAAATTTGTTCTTGAATTATCACAGTGTGTGTAATACAATTCCTTCGTTAGTGATACGTGCAAGAGTTTACCAAATACGACATTGTATTCACTAAATGTAATCTGACACACATAAATGAAATTAAATCAGAAACAGATACGCATATAAAGCAAGGGAGACGCTATGTAACGTGAACTTTCACACTAGCATTAAATAGCATTCTATCCATATAATATCATATATCTACTGTGCATACATGTATTTAAATTCTCGGTAAACGATATATTAACACAAAAAGAAAAACATGTATCGGGTCCATACGCGAACTGGGCTGCCGACACCACCAGCTCACATGCTACTCAACATTACTCGTTTCTGATCATTTATTTTCATAACAACCCCGAGAACGTACATTTATATTTTGACATAAAATGGCAATTAAAATAGTCAATGGTCTACAATCAACTGGTTTGTTTCGCTAATGATACACCGACTAGCACACGATAATACACTTATATCGTCAGTCATTACCAGCTATCAATAACGACGTCAGCTATGTCAAAAGCGTAAATGGAAGCGACGTTTCCAACGTAATTTACTCGATAACGTCATTTTCGCACGACGCGGCTCATATAATGTTTGATGAGGTAAGCCGATGTTCACACTGGTAGTCTACGTTTGAGAGTGTATTTTTAGCATATGTGTGGGGCATTTAAGTAAAATATACACGTATCACAAAAAGGGCGGACAATAATAAAGATCAGGGTCTACACTGATACATAAAATAGGTTATACAAATTCTGATAACGTAAGGAGAGCATACACTGATATGTTTGAAGGTGTATTTGTGGCATATTTATATATAATAAACTATATTTGCATGTATTTCCCATATGATAGGTGATTCAATGTGCATTAATCGAACATGTGGCCAATTTAACATATTTATTTGACTACATATGTCAATTATATGATGTGTTTTGTGTCAATATATGCTTTACGCTACTATCTAACACTATCTAGGGGGCATTTGTGGTATATTTATATGTATTTATACTACATTTAAGTGTATTTGGGTGTATTTGGGTGTTTCGTGTAACCGTGCCCCGGACCCCCCTAGCATTCTTACGAACTTTGCTCGTTCGACGGTATGGCCGCACCATTTTTCAATACCCTCCTACGCCGCTGTACATTCATACATGTATGTAAATTTATTGTCAAATAATGTTGAGAGAAAGTTGCAAATACGATACTGAAATATTTTTGTACGTTTGGTCTTTCTATGTTCCGGGAGTGACAAGTCAATATTAGGACTAGAGGTTAGAATCGATCTGAATTACTTCATCGTCTGTTTTTTACGGTGGCACAGAGAAAATATTGGTGATGGAAATACATGGAAATATTTTGTACTTTCGCGTGCGCACGCAATAGGTTTTTCGTGCGCAAGCGATAGGGTTTGCGTGCGCACGCGATAGCTTTTGCGTGCGCACGCGATATGGTTTTGCGTGCGCACGCGATATGTTTTGCGTGCGCACGCGATAGGTTTTTGCGTGCGCACGTGCGCACGCGATAGGTTTTGCGTGCGCACGCGATAGGGTTTTGCGTGCGCACGCGATAGGGTTTTTGCGTGTGCATGCGAAAGTAAAACATATTTCCATGTCCCCTCTGTGCCACCGTAGTTTTGACTGCTGTGTAAAGCTACTGTGGTTTTGAGTCGCGTTTCTAAATGTATCATTGTGATATAACTATAAGACCCTCTGTCAATATTTTCGGAAATTGAGTGTGATATGCCGTTGGATTCATTTCTCTGTAAGAGTGATGACCAAAGCTGCATAGTCATATGTGCACAATTAAGCACGCATCATCTCCACTATCCAATGGTATGTTGTATGCCATGTCACATGGTCTCTCTTTAGTTGTGTAACAGCATGGCGGATGCATTTAGATGGTAGGGCACGGATTGTATGTCGATTTTTATCCAAGCATATTTGCTTGGATATAGTCCTTATACGGTTTTTGAGACCTCACATGATTTATGCAAATGAGTAATTGTCGACCAACGAACGTACTTCATGCTTCATGATTCTAGCTACGCCACGTGAGAGAGTTCCAAAGCGAGCGGTGCATTATGAACGTGTCACTCACATTTTTGGCCAGCTACATTTTTTTTCAGCTTCAGTTATATTTTTTAAAACAGTTTGTGATTTTATAAAATATTAACTGTCGTGTTTCATAATAAATATGTTGTTAGGAATGTTATATTTTTAGCGCAATGATCGACCGCTCCACATGTAATTTATACGTAGTTATACGCCATGAAAAATAGTTCTGATAGTGAGCTAACATTATATTGTGTAGTGTAATACATGTGTTGTTAATTTTTCTGTACGACATTTATATTACAAAATGTTTATCTGATTTAATATAATATAAACTGACATGTATTAATTTGAGTATATTATTGTTCACGCGCACTGATACAATTAACCTCGTGTCTCATGAAAAGTAGTTTCCGCCATTTTATGCCGACAAATTACAGAATCGTTTACATAGTCATAGGTCAATGGCTCGATAAAATCCAACATTGGACAGCGAAATGATGATGATTTAAAACAGAAACATTGTTTTTTTGTACAGTTACATACCGCATGCTTTAAATAATCATCTTGAGCCATCGATATTATTAATCAGTGTCCATTTTACTTAAAACATCAACTAATCTATAATGACGTTACACAGAAAATGCAGTACGATACACTTCACAAAGGAAACATTGTCTTAGAGTTCGAATAATTTTATGTTCCGCCGAACGAACGATACGCCGAAATATATTTCCGTACAAATCCAAAAACCTATATTATATACACGTTCAACAAAACATGCATCATAATCATTAAATAATCCGATAGTGTGATGAAATGCGACTCTCTATTATTTTTGTTGAACAATCCGAGCGCCTGTGATGGCTTCAGTTTATGCAAATTGACAAGGTCATTTCGCGCACCTGAATCGATACAATAATTTACAGGGGTTGAAATTTCACTCGCCATGGCGAGTGCTGTTTGTGGCGGTCGAGTACTTTCTACAGGCACTCGCCCAGTTTGGCGAGTGAAAGATTAGGTCAGGATTATTTTTTTTGGAAGAAATTGCCAATTAATTCCATCGATAACGGCCAACAAATGGTATTAATTCAGCGACCATTTGTTGTTTACAGTTTACGTCAATTTGCGGGAAGTAAGATTCAAGCAGTGTCTATGTACACGGTTTTGTTTGTTTTGCTTATATTTAACGGCGGCACTGGCTCTAGGACCTTGCATGCCGTCTCCCAAGAATGGGAGAAAGAACGGAGGTAGAGATTTTTTTGAGAGAAGCCGATAATTCGTATTTACAGAGCAACGAATTATCGGTACCCATTTACAGCTGGGTGAACTGGAGCAGTGTGGATAAAGTGTCTTGCTCAAGGTTACGGGTTATGTACACGGTTACGGGTAGAATCTCTAGCGATTTTGAACACGGTCCATATCGGGCAAGTTTAATTCACGGATTATTTGTCGGCTTTACGCGGCCGGGCTAACAAATAATAGGACTGCGAGTATAGACTAGTGTATACGCGGCCACATATATCGTCTCGTATACAGTTGGGCTAACGCGCATTTCAGACGCCGAACATAACGGCTTGGGACGAAACGGTCGGCGCCGGGTCAGAAACCATTGAATTTAGTAATTAAGGCAGCACGCAGCGCATGCAAACATAGCCACTATAAATTAAACTAAATCTATGTTACTCAACGCTTATAGAAAATAAGAAGTGTGCAAGCCTCTGAGCAAATTCGCTGCTATTTGTCTGTTTATGTTCATTTAATACTTAAAATATAAATAACAATAATAGTGAATATGTCTCATACGTTTTGGTAATGATCATATGTAAAAGCTTTTTTTTTATAAATAAGTGCAAGCCTCTGAGCAAATTCGCTGCTATTTGTTTGTTTATGTTCATTTAATACTTAAAATATAAATAACAATAATAGTGAATATGTCTCATACGTTTTGGTAATGATCATATGTAAAAGCTTTTTTTTTATAAATAAGATGCAACATTACAAAAAAATGGAAATAGCAATTTATTTTTAAAAAAAAATGGGCGAGTAACTTTTTGACCTGGGCAAGTACTTTTTTTTTATTTTCTACCTACCTTGGTTGAGGCCGTTTCTTGTAAGCTAGGCTTGTACTGGCCTATTTTAGCGACGTCAAATTGGATAATTGTCTTTGAAACTGGGGTGAGAGCGCAACTAAATCATGGTTAAAATGTCTGTACAATATTTTCACGTGTTGAATTCGCTGGGTCTCTTCTTCCAGGCGGAGTTGAGTGAACTTTTGAAACTATTTAGTGTGTTCGAATTTACACAATCACTAGGGAGTGCATTCCAGTCTGTGACGACTCTTTGAGAGAATACTTTTTGTCGCAACTGCGAAGGATTTCAGGACTTTCAGTCCTTTGATTTAAACTTATTGGGAAAACACAAACGGAGCCCCGCAGGGACATGGATTGTTTGTATTAATTCATTCCCACGAAATAACAATTCGTTCCCGGCCTTAATTTAACAATTCGTTCCCTTGAATTAACAATTCGTTCCCAGGATATCACAATTCGTTCCCTCGAATTCACAATTCGTTCTCACCAAATGACAATTCGTTGCCTCAATTTAACAATTCGTTCCCTCGAAATAACAATTCGTTCCCACGATATAACAATTCGTTCCCACAAATTAACAATTCGTTCACGTGGGAACGAATTGTTATTTCGTGTGAACGAATTGTTAAATTGGGGAAACTAATTGTTAATTCGTGGGAACGAATTGTTAAATTGAAGGAACGAATTGTTATTCGTGGGAACGAATTGTTATTTCTTGGGAACGAATTAATAAAAAAAGAATTATACGTCTCCTGCGGGGCTCCGTAAACACATGCACATAAACATGCTGAAGAGGAACAGTTTAATTGTTTCATGAAATGTAATCAAATTCAGTAGTATACAGATACACTCAGTCAAATTGTATTTGCTGAGGCCATTATAAAACGTGCAAGTGAAAGAAGCCCTACAACAGTTAAAGTTATATAGAGATGGGGCCTTGGTTTAAAAACACATCCGAAAGACTAGTGGACTTTAAATACTATGAAAGTACGTTTCACGCCTAGGGTGGGGATTGGATTCACAAGCCCTGATAGTGTAGTTGAATATTCTAACCCTAGACGACAACCCATTCCTCTGTGACAATTATAACACTGATCCATTGTTCACACACCGTTCACATAAGGTGTAACTCAATATGAGAGTTATTGTGTTGTATTTTTATTTTACTAATCCCTTCGTCCCTGTGTGGTATTGGTGAGTGACATTACTTCTATACACAGAGGCCGTATACTCCAAGAGTAGACCACAGTCTCTCCGGGTCAACTTGTGGAAAAACAACAACCAAGCATCAGGTATTTTTGGAGTGGCATGGACACATGACACCAGATCAGGATATTGTACATTACATGTTGAATATACAGTGTCCTGTCAGCCACAGAAATAAACACAGTACACTCACTGGCTCCACCCGGTCGCGTGTCTGTATATGACTTTGCTGTTCAACTTATAATGTACATTAAAGACCATTCATTCATGCGGATCGCATGAATGAATGGTCTTTAATGTACATTGTAAGTCACTCATTTTATTAGAGTCTATATTCTCTAAATGGATTTGTTGTTGTTGGTATTAGCATTATATGCATACAGAGCTCCAGATAAGCTGCGTATTTGATTAAATACCCAATTAAAATTGCCAAAAACGCAATTGAAATCAGAAGTAGCGAGTATCAAAAAGCAATACACAAGTTGTGGTACATTTATCATGCTGCAGAAAACAATAAACACACCACAAATATAGCATATTTTCATGAAAACACATCTTGGTATTTCATTAGAATTGTCTCCAATGAGACAATTTTAATGAAATGCCAAGATATGTTTTCATTTCGAAGCAAAGCATTCAATAATTGCTGTCTGTTGATGTGTAAACAGTAGTGTGATTTTATTTTTGCCAATTAAAATGTTGAAATACCCAATTGATTCAGAAATGATGGAGTGACAATACTCAATTACAAATTCCTTATCTGGAGCCCCTGTGCATACATAATATCTCCAAACAAAACATCATTACATTAGTAATGTGTGAAATCCAAACGTGCAGACACAAATTGTGCATATACTCTGAGTGAAGATATATTTACATGTTGACGGCCATATTGAATTTATCCAAGTGAAGAAGTCATCCAAACCACGTAAAACTTTTGTTTTTAACTTGCAGCTATCAAACATCATGATGTTTGACAGCTGCAAGTTAAAAAAAATAAAATCATCTAAATATATGCAACCTGCAAGTCAAGATATAGGAAAATAAATAAATTCGGCGGCCATTTTGAAATTATGCAACTTAGACAAATTTCGCCTGGCTGGATTTTCTAGACTTTTGATATGTTAATCTAGCAGCATTGCTGAGCTACTCAGCGAAGAAAAACGAAATGTTGCTATTAGTAGTGGTCATACCCACACTATCTCGAAGATTGACTGCCCTACTCGGGCAGTACCCACGCTTGACAACTGACGTCGTCAAATTTGTTTCCCATGAAACGGCTTTTCTTGTACTTGATTTAAAAACAACAAGAGATGAAGTCTGGCTTTTAAAATATTGAAATACACTATTGCTTCAGAAATGATGGAGTGAAAATACTCAATTACTGATTCCTTATCTGGAGCCCTGGTATAGTAACCGAGAAATGGACCTAAACACGAAGACTTAACATTGAAAATGGCTAATAGTGTTGACACTATAAACATCACAGCTTGGGGTGCAGTGATGATGTCGCACCATCCGTCATTTTCCAGCCGTTTCCTACAAAGGTTCTTGAAGAACGGTTACTATTTCGGTGTGTTTCTTCAGAAACGTTGATAATCTGTGCAATGTCGTAATGTGGTGTACTTGTTAGCATATAGACGCACTCGTGCTTTGACATAGACGGTTGTGTACTTGTTAGCATATAGACGCACTCGCGCTTTGACGTAGTTTGTTGTGTACTTGTTATCATATAGACGCACCCGCGCTTTGACATAGACGGTTGTGTACTTGTTAACACATAGACGCACCCGCGCTTTGACATAGACGGTTGTGTACTTGTTAGCACATAGACGCACCCGCGCTTTGACATAGACGGTTGTGTACTTGTTAGCATATAGACGTACTCGCGCTTTGACGTAGTTTGTTGTGTACTTGTTATCATATAGACGCACTAGCACTTTGACATAGACGGTTGTGTACTTGTTAGCATATAGACGCACCCGCGCTTTGACATAGACGGTTGTGTACTTGTTATCATATAGACGCACTAGCGCTTTGACATAGACGGTTCTGTACTTGTTAGCATATAGACGCACCCGCGCTTTGACATAGACGGTTGTGTACATTGTTATCATGTAAGACGCACCGCCGCTTTTGACATAGACGGTTGTGTACTTGTAGCATATAGACGCACACCGCGCTTTGACATAGACGGTTTGTTGTACTTTTTTAGCACATAAGACGCACTAACGCGTTGACATAGACGGTTGTGTACTTGTTAGCACATAGACGCACTGGCGCTTTGACATAGACGGTTGTGTACTTGTTAGCATATAGACGCACCCGCGCTTTGACATAGACGGTTGTGTACTTTTTAGCACATAGACGCACTAACGCGTGGACATAGACGGTTGTGTACTTGTTAGCACATAGACGCACTGGCGCTTTGACATAGACGGTTGTGTACTTGTTAGCATATAGACGCACCCGCGCTTTGACATAGACGGTTGTGTACTTTTTAGCACATAGACGCACTAACGCGTTGACATAGACGGTTGTGTACTTGTTAGCACATAGACGCATTGGCGCTTTGACATATACGGTTGTGTACTTGTTAGCACATAGACGCACTAGCGCTTTGACATAGACGGTTGTGTACTTGTTAGCACATAGACGCACTGGCGCTTTGACATAGACGGTTGTGTACTTGTTAGCACATAGACGAACTAGCGCTTTGACATAGACGGTTGTGTACTTGTTAGCACATAGACGCACTGGCGCTTTGACATAGACGGTTGTGTACTTGTTATCATGTAGACGCACCCGCGCTTTGACATAGACGGTTGTGTACTTGTTAGCATATAGACGCACCCGCGCTTTGACATAGACGGTTGTGTACTTTTTAGCACATAGACGCACTAACGCGTTGACATAGACGGTTGTGTACTTGTTAGCACATAGACGCACTGGCGCTTTGACATAGACGGTTGTGTACTTGTTAGCACATAGACGCACTAGCGCTTTGACATAGACGGTGCACCCGCGCTTTGACATAGACGGTTGTGTACTTGTTAGCACATAGACGCACTGGCGCTTTGACATAGACGGCTGTGTACTTGTTAGCATATAGACGCACCCGCGCTTTGACATAGACGGTTGTGTACTTGTTAGCATATAGACGCACCCGCGCTTTGACTTTGTAACAGGAAGGGAAATTGTTTACAAACCTACGGAGCCCCGCAGGGGACATGGATTTATTTTTTATTAATTCGTTCCCACGAAATAACAATTCGTTCCCACGAAATAACAATTCTTTCCCTCAATTTAACAATTCATTCCCTGGAATTAACAATTCGTTCCCACGATATAACAATACATTCCCTGGAATTAAAAATTCGTTCCCACGAAATGAAAGTTCGTACCCTCAATTTAACAATTATTTCCCTCGAATTAACAATTCGTTCCCACGATATAACAATTCGTTCCCTCGAATCAACAATTCGTTCCCGTGGAAACGAATTGTTAAATTGAGGGAACGATTTGTTAATTTGTGGGAACGAATTGTTAATTCGTGGGAACGAATTGTTAAATTGAGGGAACGAATTGTTATTTCGTGGGAACGAATTAATAAAAAAAAAAGAATTCTACGTCCCCTGCGGCGCTCCGTACAAATACGTATGAATACCGTGAATAGAGCTGGCAATACTTTTCCGCGTACACAACGATACATTAGAGTGACTTCCGACAATACGTATTACAGTGCGTTTAAATGTGACTTGTTGCACTGCACACACGAGGCATACACTTTACATAATTAAGTCTTTGTGTTTTATTATTTTAACGTTACTTGACATATAAAATAACAGTCGCCATGTCCGAGGGTAGTCAGCTGTCAACGGAAACTCTGAGCAGAACGTCCTATATTCTCGGATTCAGTGTTAACTTTATAAGTGCTCCGTTAATTATATTCTTAAACAAATGGATTTATATTAAGTATAACGTTCCTGGTGTAGTATTAACGTGTTGTCACTTCAGCGTGACATCCGTGTTGTTGTGTTTATGTGTTATATTCGGCGTGTTCAAGCACAAGCCGCTGCCGTTGACTAGCATGCTTCCGCTCTCTCTGACGTTCTGTGGATTTGTGGTGTTCACGAACACCTCGCTACAGCTGAACACGATCGGCACATATCAGGTCACGTAATTCCAACATACCCTGAGCATGGACTCTGTTCGCATGCTCGAGTTTAGAAAGTTAGATTGGACGAGGCTCGGCTAATCAAAATGCATGATTTCGATTACAAATTTCGAGTACACACTCAGAATGTGTTATGAACACGATCAGCACATATCAGATCACGTGATCTTACACACTGAGCATGTACCCGTATTTCCTGCTCGGGATCAGGAAGTTTGATATGTAGAGGCTGAGCTGTGCTCAGTCTCGACCAAGCAAACTGCGTGATCTAGAGTTTAAATATTTCGAGAACGTCTTGACCAATCAGAATGCGTAACTTGGAGTACAAATTCATGGAGAACGTGTTCAGAACGTTTTTATAAGCGCGGTCACAGATCCCGTGATTGTAAAATACCTTGCACGTCCATGTACTCGGATATTATGCTCGAAATCAATCAGTAAGTTTGACTGGCTGATAATGGTTTTATCCCGTCAACACAGTGCGTATGTACCGTGAAACACGCTGCCGTGAAACATTTTTGATATCCAGTCAATACTAATTTTGCATTTTACAGCCATTTGTAGGTGTTGACGGGATGAATAGAATAGTAGGTTAGTGCCGTGAATGGAAAAGAATATCTGGCGCGGCACGGAAACGGGATGTGCTCGGCAGAGCCTCACCCATCCCGTTTCCTGAGCCTTGCCAGATATTTGTTCCCATTCACGGCACTAACCTACTATTCTCTATCTATTTTCCTTATTTCTGAACCAAATGATATGTTGTGACCACTCATTTGAACCGTCTCGGCGAGACGGTTCAAATGAGTGTTCACAACATATACTTCTGATGAGAAATAAAGAAATTCTTGAGCCTTGCCGGATATTTTTTCCCATTCACGGCACAAACCTACTATTCTCTATGAGACTCAGCAAAATCTCAGCCAATCAAGCCAAAACGTGATTTCCCGAACAAGCTTCAAGAACGTGTTGATTAAGCTGTGCCCAGTCTCGGCCAATCAAACATCGCGATTTCGAGTACGAAATTCGAGTACGTGATCAGAGCGTTTAATGATCACGATCGGCATATTATATCAGGTCATAAAGACGCTTACAACGCCGGGTATAATCATCATACAGTATTTCTTCTACCAGAGGGGTACACCGATCAAGGTCCAGTGTACATTGGTAAGTATCAAGGTGTGACGTAAAGTATGATGCCATTTTAGCATATTTTCCTTCAATAACTTTCAAACGGCTTAACTAATTTTGCTGAAGCATGACACAACACATATATGATTGTATGTAGTCTGATGATTGTGCAACATTGTCGTTTGAAAGTTATTGCAGGAAAATATGATAAAATGACGACAGACATTACGTCACATATATCTGCTAGCACGTTACCAGCTAACGTGCTAGCATCAATATGTGACGTGATTTCTGTCGTCATTTTAGCATATTTTCCTGCAATAACTTTCAAACGGCAATGTTGCTGAATCACGTATATCATAAAAGCGTGACGTATTCCGCTTGAAACAGACACTACTCGTTACAGTTTAAGAAATGCTGAAAACCTACAGACCATACGATCCAGTACAACTCTCTATTATAACCCATTTCTTCCCTCGTCAGTCCGAGACTGGAACTCTATGCCAGACAACACACGGAATGCTCCGTCACTTACTGACTAAAGTAAATCATAGTACTGAAAGTACTGAAATATGTTATCTCACTTGTGGAACTAGAGACTGAAAGTTGCTTATTTTCTCAATCATCATCCAGAGGCAAATGTACTGTGCTGGTGCAAACCCATTCCCATCCACACGTTTTCTCTAGAATAAATTAATGTTTGTAACTCCCAGTAAAAAATGTACGAAATTGGCGGCTAACTGGTCACTGCTGCCTAAATGTGAGAACTAAAGATAATAGCTGCTGTATTCATACACACGAAATGTTTCGTATTTTCCAAAATTGAACTGATAAACTGAGCCCAAAACTGTGAAAACTATAGAGAATAGTATATGTAGAGTTTTAGATACCAAGCAAGACAGACCAAAACGCCATAGAATAAGTTGGCACAGGCACTATTTTCTTGGTCGTACTCGCCGTTTAGGTGTAGCACGACAATATGGCTGCCCCCATAGAAATGTGCGTGATACATGTCACATGTCAGACAGTTCATGCGAGATCAGGGTTCCGCCATTGTTGTTGTACTACATGAATCAATTTGAAAACACATGGGCGTGTACATGGCCTCGCACACTCTTCCGATCTAACTTATACTTAGAATCTAACAATTAAAATTGATGTTCAGCATCAAACAATTATATGTTCAAATAATAAAGACATATTAACTAAATATGTAATAGTTACTGCCCTAATTGAGGTGTTCATGTGTTTGATCAACCTACATGTGCCCATGGAACTGACTTACACATCGATTTACCGACTACATCTGGTTAGTATTCAGTGGAAATTGTGAACTTCAATGTGTCATCAAAGGAAATGTTTCTATAATTATGACAGCCGATCAATAATTATAAATATCCAGGTTTGCTTTATTCGCGTCATGCTGCCATCGGGAGTGTTGTGTCCCACTGGCACAACTATCATAATTATTTGTGTTTGATAGTCATTCATGTATACGATATATGCCGCAAAGAGTGAAACTGATTGACTAAGCAATATTTGTACATTTTTGTCAGTTTCAGTCATGAAATAAATTACAGTCATTAAATTAAACGAAACACGATGGCGTCACATGGGTGTCCGGCTTAGAGACGTTCTACTGTATATACATAGCCGAACACGTTTACTCTCAACAGTTCCTTTCAAAACATTGACGAATTGATAACCACCCAGCCGAACATGTATATAATATGTTTGTAAGCGAAGGGCCTCGTAGCCTGGTGTAGTGTATACACATGTACATGTACGTGAAGCATATGCATTAATGTACCTATTATTGGTTAGTCAGTTATACAAATCATTTACGAGAACAATTAAATTCCCGTAACATCTCCTCGGATCACGTAAACATGAATTGACAGTAGTACGATTATTATTGAGATTAAACACTACTACTTCACGTATAATAGGTTACTTCAGATAAAAATAGCATTTATTCAACACCCTTTGAGTTGTTTCGTTTACTCTCCGCAAACTTTAAACAGAACAAATATAGTGTACACCCCAGTAAAATAAACACACCATGGTTGTATTACTACATTTTCTGATAGTTTAAAAAATATAAATAACCAAATATGGCGTTAAAATTAAGAATAATATTCCCGAACAGCGGCGTTGCCGGTCAATAGCGTGCAGTTATTGACTATGGAAGGTAATATCCGCCATAATTCTATTAGGCTTGATGCTTGCTTGCTGATGACATTCTAAGTTCTATCCGTTTTATTACAATTCTATGTGGCTTGATGCTTGCTGACTGGTGCCATTACAACTTACTTTCATGTTATTTTATTCGTCATTCTTGTTTCTGACATTTGAAATCTTCTTGGTTGTAGTCTAAATTGCATGTGCATTTGGCTTGATGCTTTATTCATTCGCACTGTTTCAATGCGTTTGTGTTGATTACATTCTAAGTGACATCCGGAGTTCCATTATTGATTATTGCATCGCTGTTTTACCGTGCGTTTTGTTACCTCGATAAGCCACGCCCCTTGACAACAACAATTGCAGTAGTAGTAAGGGAGTCAAAATGATACCACCTACCGTGGTATCGTTTATAACCCTCTATAATACCCCCACCACCCCCGAAAATCAAAAAATTGGTTAACGAGGAAAATTGGGTCTCCCGACAGCAAATTTATGAATTTTTGGAAAAAATAATTTTGAGAAGAGGGAGTCCCAATTATATTGGTAATTGACTTTTGAAAAAAGTCGAAATCATTCATGTAAGTACAATAGTTTATATTCCTCATTTTTCTTCTCCGATATAGCTAATATATTTCGCAGATCAGCAACTAATTCTACCAGCTCTAGTCTACCACGCTCAAGTTCACCTTTAGCCACCTGACAGCGTAGTTGCTTATGCCTACAAAGAGTTTGGGCACTAACGAATTTACAAGGGCATCTGGGGCATTGAAATTGTGGGGGGACACAAGGAAACTTTCTACGTCTCGCTAGATGCCTTCGTAGATAGTCTTTACACGTAAACGTCTTACAACAAGTCTCACACTCCATTATATATGTATATAAAATATCTGTTCAATTGGACGTCAAAAAAACATTATGTAAATTTTTGACGTCCAATTGAACAGATAAATTGTATAGGTTATACAAAAGTATATATACAAAAGTATAATACAGAAAATATGATAACGCCAGAAACTAGAGCAGAAATAGAAAGTTTGAGAAGAGAAGCCGAATCTCTAGGGATTACTTATAGTACACGGTTTTGAGAGTTAGGGGGTTGACAAAGCTGATAAATGCCACAAAGAATGAGGCGTTTATGAAGCGGTTTACCCGCGCCTATAAAAGAGGGGCATTTACAAACATCTCACTAGCGGATGAAGTTGGTAACAGAATTCAAAAAGAAAGTATTGCGGAGTTAAGGGCTAGTGTAATAAAACCTTCAAGCACCAATAATTTGTCCCAAATTAGACACACAGGTGGCCCAATACAAAATAAAAGATCTCTCGTTCGCGCGATAGTGGAAAAAGGTGAAGAAATATTGGGGGCTCACGATGAAACATTGGAAAAGTTTAGAAAATGGAAGACGGGTAGTTAATTATCCTTTCGTAAAAACATTAACATTAACGTGTCTGAACGCATGTCCGAGAAACTCGCTCCGTATCTAACAACCAATTTTTATTTGAGATATTCATATTCTTACAAGCTAGAACATATGGAGGAAATTAAAAATGGAAAACCTGTAACTATAATAATGCACAAAAATCTCGGTGGTAGCGAACCACTGTCATCAATGAAAACCGTTAAAAAATGGCTGTTAGATAAGGAGCAAACACGAATAATGTCCGATAAAATAGACAGACCGAATACAAAGTGGAAGTTTGTAAGATGGGTAGAGGTTTTCGTAAAGCTAATACAGGGTAGTAGGGGAAAAGATTTGGGACTACAATCCAAAGAAGCAGCAGGAGGAGAACTTCCAGAATGGCTGAAGAATAAAAAATAAGGTATGTATTCTTTAGATAAGTATAATGACGACCTTTGTCTGTTCAGGTGTCTAGCTATGCATATGACAGTAAAAGACCCGACAGATGTACAGAAAAGGCGAAAGAACTTAGTAAGCAATATTTTGGTAGTAATGTGGTTTCACCAATTCCTTTTTCAGATCTGAAAAAGGTTGAAGAGTTTTTTAAAATCGGTATAGAAGTATATCAACCCACCCAATGTAACGTATGGTGGTTGAAAAAGGTACCAGCGCACTATAAGGTCAATAGGTTAATAAAACCAATGACAATAGGACTGTTTAATAATCACGCATTTCTAATAAAAAACCTTAAAAACCTATCTAAAATTTACGCCTGCGATAATTGCAAGCAGAAATTCACGAAAGCGAGTAATATGAAGAGACACGGACCAAAATGTATGAAAGGTGAGACAAAAGTAGTATGTGATGGTAATTATTTAGAGCGCCCGCGTTCATCGTTCGAGAAAGCGTTCTACCCAAAAAAGTTATAACAGTTATGGGGCGATCGATTGGATGTACTCTGTGGAAAAGCGCGAGGGAATTCACATTCACCACGAACAGTGTGGACACGGGGGTGAAAGATGGATTTTAGGAGCTCCAGTAGATGGATAACTGTCCAGAAACAATACCGTATATCAATATCACGGCTGTTACTGGCACGGGTGTGAGATTCATGCAAAACATAGAAAAGAAGAACGCGCATCCACTATGAGAAGAGATACACTTATTAGAAGAAGCAAAGAATTCAAACCCAGTAGTTATTGTGTGGGAATGCGAATTTCAAAGAACTGGTAAAGACAAAGATCGGTTGCGACACTACTCTTTATCCATATCAGATAGTATACGATTTTGAGGCATATCTCAACCCAGAATTTGAAACTCTCGGTAATAATCTAGAGTACGAAGCCGAGCACGTTCCGGTAAGCGTTAGTATAGGAGATAATTTCTCAGGAACAGTAACTCATATTTGTGATAAAGATCCCGCAAAACTTATAGAAAAATTCGTAGAAGATTTTAAAAGTCAGGGGAAAAGCTATAAGAGAAGAAGTGTGGGTCAAGATATGGGTTTAATACAGAACATTTACGTAAAAACCAAATCGCCAAGATCGAACAGTGGATAGAGCAAGTACCGGTTATAGGTTTTAACAGCAGTAAGTACGATATAAACTTAATAAAGAAATACCTAGTAGGCGAACTGGCATCAACAACAAAGAAAGTAATGGTCGGAAAACGTGCAAACGCAACAATATTTCTATTTACTCCAGAGTTAAGATTTCTTGATGTAATACTTTATCTAGGACCGGTGTAAGTTACGATAGTTGGATAAAAGCCTACGAATGCAAAGGACAGAAATCTTTCCTTTCCTTATGAGTGGTTCGATTCTCCAGACAAACTGGATTACCCAGGACTACCGGATATAGAGAATTGGTATTCCAAACTATCTGGGAAAATGTTAATAGATGAAACAGAATTAAGTAAATGTCGTAGAATTTTCGAAGAAAATAATATGAAAACTTTCAGAGATTGGTTGAAATATTATAACGATTTAGTGTAGCAACCGTTCCTAGAAGCAGTGGAAAAAATGTGTGAATTTTATAAAACACAGAGGTGTGGATATTTTCAAAGATGCGGTAACACTACCTGGAGTAGCTATACAATATTTATTGAGAGGAACCATTAAAGAAAAAAAATCTTCAAAGACGATTATACCGGAGGATGCTCTATATGCACCAAAAGAAGAAAACATACGAAATGATGAAGGACGCTCTGTTGGCGGTCCATCAATAGTATTTACACGATATGCAGAAGCTGGTGTTTCAAATATTAGATCTAATTCCACAGGAATTAACAAACCGTGCAAGGCTGTTTTGGGGTACGACGCAAACGCGTTATATTTATCTACGTTAAATAAAGAGATGCCGTGTGGGAGAGAAACTATACACCATATAGATACCCCACATAACCCTAAATTTATTAAAAAGTTTTGTAAAAAGAGTTTTATCCGGAGACTGGTTTGGGTTTGCGGAGGTGGATATAGAAGTTCCACACAACTTAAAAGATAAGTTTTCTGAAATGTCCCCAATATTTATAAACAGAGAAGTAGAGGTTGATGAAGTTCCCACACACATGTTAAAATATTTAAAAGATACTGGCCGAACAAGAGGAGATGGAAAAAAATTGGTGGGATCTATGACAGCCACTAAAGTATTGCTGTACGCGCCACTGTTGAAATGGTATTTAAAACACGGCCTAGAAATAACTGGAGTTCATCGTGTTATAGATTATACTAGCGGAAAACCATTCGAATGGTTCGCAAAAGAAGTTACAGCCGCAAGACGAACGGGTGATGTAGAACCAAATAAGAAACCAGTAGCCGACATAATGAAATTATTAGGAAACTCTGTTGTGGAAAAATGATAGAGGCAACGGAGAGACATTTAAATACGACATATACACAAAACGAAACCTGTGTTGACAAAGCATTAAGATCCGCGTATTTTGATGATTTGGAAGAGATAGGAGATGTGGGGCGTACGAAATATCTTCAAGAAAACACAGGTGTGCGGTAAAGAGACCATTCCATTGTGGAATAGCGGTTTATCAACTAGCTAAATTAAGAATGTTGGAATTTTACTACGAATTTCTTGACAAATACGTAAAAAGAGAAGACTTTGAATTAATACAGATGGATACGGATAGTATGTATATAGGAGTTAGTGGAAAAACGATAGAGGAATTGATTAGACCTAACTTACTAGACGGGTTTGAAAAAGAAAAAAGAAATGGTTGGCTTGGGATAAATGGAGCGAAAGAGAGCCCAGGACTTTTCAAAATACTTTTTCAAAATGGAATTTAGCGGAGATAGGGCGATAGCGTTATCTAGTAAGTGTTATTTTGTAGAAAAATTTAATTCTATTAATAAAAACTCTGCGAAAGGAATGTCCAAGAGAACTAACAATTTAAATTGGGATAGATATAAACGAGTACTAACCGAAACTACAGAAGATGGAAAACACATTATAGATCTAGCACAAAATAGGGGATTTAAAATGAAAGACGGTGTTATGAAAACGTACTGTCAACAAAAATTAGGACTATCGGCGTACTACAATAAAAGACGCGTGTTATCGGACGGAATACATACGGAACCTCTCTAATGATTTATTTAATAATTTTGAAAAAAATTAAGAAAATTAGCAATCTAAAGACTCTGACGATCCGGGGGTAGCTGGGTGTCAGAAGGCACCGCGAAAAGGTCTTCGCGAACAAACCCTCGAGATGGCCCATCATCCAAATAGTAGAGCACGGGCTCATCGGGCTTGGTAATAGATCGATCTAGATGATATACATTGAGAGACCATACGGGATCAGTCGCGCGGCGGCTGCCACCTTCGAGCTCTCCCGGTTGATAGTGGTACCGGACATCAATATCTGTTCTAATGGAAGCCGTTGCTCCTCTAAAAAACCAACGGGTCGCCCCGCGCGAGACGGCAGAGGGCTCGCTCGTCACCCTTTTAAACTTGATGGCATCTACGGCTTCTTACCTATCAATCTGGTCACCTCTCCGTTCAGTGCGGAGACCACGGCGGGCAGTCTGGCCACCCACTCGGTCGATCGCGAATGAGTGTCTACAAGTTCTTTAGCGTATTGGTGTCCGAACAGTCTCTCAGCCAGGGTTCGATTGAAACGTTTCCACGATCCCTGGTCCCGGTGGATGTTGACGCGGCCACGTCTGATAGAAACTTCGTGCTTAGACAATAGATGAGAGACCGCGCCCATGAACTCGCGGCCGGGGATCGACCTGGAGAAGATTCGGCCATTTGAGAGGACTCCTCTTATATATTCGGGAGAGAGCCTCGGCCACCTCCTTAGACTCTTTAGTGGCCAACGGCTCAGCCCCCTTATAACGGACTCGCTACGTCAACGACTGTCAGCGCGTACTTGTACGTCTTACGACCGACGCGATCGTGAGGGAGAAACAGGAGATCCGCTTGGTGAACTTGGTTCGGTACCGGCACGTCGAATTTCGGGCGCGGAATATTGTGAGGCGCGGGTAATAGATCTGCAGATAGCCTGCTTCTTGAGCCATTCCTTGACAGCGTTTTCTGAAACCTTGGTCGCCGCCGCGAGGTTCTTGATGGCAGCGAGTCCCTTCCAGTAGCCGCGGGGGCTATAGTACGTGTTCGCTAGCTTGCGCGTTAGGCGAACCGATAGCTTGTATTAAGTTTGCGCGTGTTCATCGTATGCGATGTATTCTAATATATCTGACAATCTCCAACATGCCCTCGCCAGATCGTCCGGTAACTGCGTCGATAATAATAAACCTTTGTTGGAAGTACAATCGCGATTGGGGGTTAAGTTCTGAAGGAAATTGGGAAAATCAAAATTAATCCCCCAGGATTGGTGGAGGAATATAACATCCGCTTTGCGAAAAGGGTGGCCACTTTTTCGTCCTCCCGCCACGTCTCGAGAGAATCTCGGGCCAGACGAATCTATACCCTTTGCACCAGCTATGCGGTGTTTAAGGGCAGTGTAGCCTACATCAATCATAGCAAAATAAAGTTCGTCAACTGACATCGTTCTATATATATATATTTATAAAAAAAGTTATTTATAAAATAATTAATTTAAAATCTCGATTGAATATAGTAGCCGACGAGACCCACCACACCCATTCCCACGACGATGAACGCGATCTCGCGGTCTTTTTGGCCTCTGACGGTACATTAGAAAATCTGAAAGTTGGGGGCTCTCGCGATCCAGCGGCGCGAGACTTTTCTGCGGATATGCCCAGCGCGTACTCGCGTTTGGGCTTCTTCAACTGTTCTGAAAAGTTTGTGCGCGCGTGATTTTCGCGGCGAAGCTCTTCATTGACCCAGTCAAGATGGGCGGTTCGTTTTTCCGACCACGCTTCCTTTGCGCTATTGAATTGTTCTACAGCTAAATCGTGACGCGTACTCTCCTCATCCGCGTTCGAGTTTTGTAGTTTAGAGAATAGAAAGTTGCTGCCGGTGAACGCAAATGCGTTTAAGAGCGCACCACCTATCATCATTGCGATTGAAGCCATTTATTTCCATATATTAACTGGTAGAATTCCAGCTTTAACTAGATAATCTCGGGTCCAAACTGCGGCCGCTACATCTAAGGTCGCGAGCCCTACGTCTCTCACAGTAAAGTCCAATTTGGGAGCGGATCCTCCTAGGGCCATCTTTGATAGTCCGAGCATACCCGATACTGAAACCTGATATCACCACGGCGTGATAAAGCGCATTCACTAACATTTTACCGTCTTGTTCAGCCATTATTGCATATAAAAGGGGTCGCGATCAATGTTTAAATGGGGCGCATCCAATCGCGATTGGTGTTTCGTAACTTTCTTCTGAACACTGGCTGGTTGTTTTTTCGATAATATGGGGTATTTCCACACGCACAGGGCACCAACAACTGCCAGACCACCACCAACAACCCAACTCCAATTCACGAATTTGGGTGACAAATTCAAAGAATTTGGGTGTGCTTCCAATTCGTGAATTGGGGGTGTTGTTGTACTCAACTCTGTCTTCAGATGTTTTGCTGTCTCCGTCCCCGATTGCAACCCCAATCTCGATTGGAGTTTAGCCTCTCGAAGCTCGGCGAGTATTTTATCTTGTTTAACTTTTCGGGTGGCAGCCGCCGCCCAGCTGCCTGTCTTTTGGGATTTTTTATATGCGGTATGTCATCCAGTGGCGGAGTAACACTCGGGTTCGATTGGGTTGGAGCAATCGGGTTCAACTCCGTCACTCTCGCGGGTGTGTCTTGTGTCATCATTTATAATATTAGGACTTATAGTTCGTGGGCATATATGTCCAAATTGACCAGTGTTTACCCCGTTGTTCAACGCGGCTTGTCAGCGGAGCTAAGTACATTCCAAACTTGTGATAAATTGAGCAGCAGGCTGTTCTAAGAGTGTGACCTATAAAAAGGGTCAGTCTCTAGATCGTCAATCAATCCCGCGGTGTTTTGGTATAGGGAGAAGTATACTAACTGGCGGTTGCGTACAAATGAATAGCCGCCGATCCGAGAGTTTTTGTCATCTCCGCTACCAATTTGGATTCGTATCGCGCATACATTTTATCGATCTCCGCATCTGACATCTTATCCACCTGAAAAACTGAGAGACGCCTACCGAGATAATGCTCCGATTGTCCCCCAGCACCACGCAGCTAGCCGCTCTCGTCGCTGCCGCATTTTCATTTTCATTCGGAGTCGTTGCACTCAACCCAATACCAACCGCCGTTGGAGTTGATTCCGATTGCTCTGTCGGATCATTCTATGTTGGCAGTCGGAGTTGAGGTTTCTTCTATTAGCTGATCGAGAAGTTCGTCGCAGTTCATTTTTCTTAAAATTAATTTAACTATTCTAACAAGTCTCATCACTTTAACATATTGGCAAGCGCACCACCCGATACTTATGATCACCATTATGCTCGCAAAAAAGCTCGCAGCGGAGCACCAAATTGTTAACATTGTTAACCATTGTTCAACCATTGTTAGCATTTGTTCAACATTTGTTAAGCATTTGTTCAGCATTGTTCAGCAATTGCTAAGCATTGTTCAGCATTGTTCAGCATTTCTTCAGTAATTGCTAATTAATTATAAAATTAATTGATAACTTCGTAAGCAGTTGGTTGATCAGTCTTTAGCAAAAGCTTGGCGTCCTTAGTTTCCGAAAGCATCTGTCGAACCTCCAGGCGCTCCTCGCGCGGTGGGATAACGTCATTCTCTCGAAGACAGTCATCGAATGAGTCTCGGTCCTTGCAGTGAAAGAGGGCGACCCATTTCGTTTGCTCGCGCAGATCCTTGAGGACGGCGTTGTACTTTTGAGTGGATATCCATACGCTTTGCCTAGCATGGCGGCCAGAAAATGCGAGCTCGAGAGCATGTCCTACTTTTTTGGTCATCGCCGCCTTGGCCGAGCAATCGTCAATCACGTATAGGGTGGGCTCACCCTGGAATCTTTGGTATAAACCATGCAACCAATCGTGAAGGCCTATCACCGGGGTCAATAACGTATACCTCAGGGTCGGTCCATATCCACGTTCGCCGCTGATAAGTATCTTGTGCCACACAGTGGGACACAGGATCACAATGTGACGAAAGGCATCGCGGTAGGACTCCTCGAGCAAGTCGAGGATGAAAACCGTTTTTCCACATCCTGTCTGCCCACATATTATGGCAGAGTGGGCATCTCCAATCGTGAATTGGTATTGATTGCTAATTTTCTTAATTAATTCTTTAGAATTATCAAATTTATTAATTAATAAATCGTTAGAATGATTGCTAATTTTCTTAATTTTTTCAAAATTATTAATTAATAAATCGTTAGATGATTTTTTTTATTAAATCAATAGAGTGCTGAGACGTATCGGCCATCTTCGATGTTGAGTTGTGCGTCTGTAATTATATATAAGTACACGTTCAATGGCCCGGCTCTTTCCCGTCCGCCTCTTGGTTATCTGGATCGTCACACCCTCGCTAGCGTTCTCAACTTGGCGTCCGCTGCCCGTGTATTTGGTTGTCGTCGCTGGCTCGCATGTCTAGCCATAACGCGTATTTGGTATTCAGGAACTCCGCGAGGGAGACGGCCGAGAGATGCAGGTCTTTGGCAACCGCTGCAACCTCCGAGAGCGCTTAGAGCCGGCAGCAAACTGCTTTCTTACTTCGTCCCACTGCTGGTGCGCGCGAAGACGCGCGCTGTAGAGTTGATTGGGAACTCTCCCTCGATCGTCACCTCTACCTTCGTGATTTTGGGGTTATAGAATTTGTCGTTTTTCTAGCACCGAACGCGAACCGAGCATCCTCGAACAACATCATTATACCTTTCATCGAGCGAGCGGGTACGTTGACGTTAATATTCCACAATGTGTCGCCTTTGTCTTTCGTCATCTTGCGATGGCGAAGAACTCGGTCGTAAAGTATGGCAACGCGCCCGCGTACTGGTTCTGATCAATCGCGCGAGTTCGGGCATCGTGACCATGTCGTACTCCAGCGAAACATTATCGATCATATACGTCGATAACAGGTCGCTGGTTATGAGAACTCGGCCGTAGTCGTTGAACGTTAGTTCGTATTCGAGGCGGTCAGCCAAAGCGCTCTGATAGTAGGGCATGTGACTCTCCAGCAACTCAAAGTCGAGCGGGATGTAGAAGCGGTTGCCGTAAGCGCCCACGACCGCATTGTCACTCGCGTTGTTATCTACCTTGTTACCAGCCCCAATTCTAAGTTTGGTTACCTTCTTATTTTTGCTGGTGTCAATACCTGATTAGACAGCGTTTTCGACGCTCTTGCGCCGTCTTCCATAGGTCCTGATAACAATGGTAGACGTCGCTGTCGTCGATCGACATCACCTCATTACCAGAAATCTTTATCATGGTCTTCTTGACGATGGCGCGACCAAGGTTCTGAACGACGGTTCGGTCCGCGTCCGTCGACGTCAGCGAAATAGTGAAAGCGAGGCGAACAGTACCCGGCACAATGATGTCGTTAGCTCCGAGGTTGGGGAAGCGGACCAAGAGCTGCTGGTTCTGGTCGATCGTCGATGGGTTGTTCATAATAACGACACTCTGTCTCACGCCTTTTGCCCCGAGGGGCTCACGCAGTCTGCGGTATGGATTGAGTTTGCGACCGTATTGACTCGAAGACATAATTTTTAGTGAATCTATATTAAACCCGTATGGTTTTGTCTTTAATACATAATTAATTTTAAGAAATTAATATGGCTGATTACAATATTGACATGGATGAAATCGGCAGAGACTATTACGTCGATGGTGGATGAGGATGATTATGACATAGATGATTTATAATGATGAAACACTTCCCCTTGATACAACCTCCAGTTCCAATCCAAATCGGGGGAATTAGGTGGCGCTACCGGCAGCGTTGGTCAAAGTCGGGAATTACTCGAGGGAGCTGTAAGACGACTACTACAACGGTTTGGCAGAAAAAGGTGTGGTCCCATCTGTCGGTCGTGACTACTCCAAGTTCGAATTGGATCTGAACGGTAATTGCGACTAAAAGCGGAACCAAATCTCCCAATAGTCAACATGAAGAACGGAAAACCCCTATCGCTAAACACCGTTGCAGGAAACCGGGGCGGTGGCGAAATCATAAAGAGCGAACTAGGATTCCCAGATTGGAAGAGGGGTAAAACAATTATGCCTACCCGCGCTGTAGAGGCCCTACAGTCTACCGACGAAACGATGGCGAAAACGGCCTCCGCGATAGAAACGTCGCGCTCAGCGATGTCCCTCGAGTAGCCACCGACGCTATTAACACGATGGAGACCACGTTCAGCGTCCAATCGCAATTGGGGGAAATACTCAACGATGACCCACCGTTACCTCTTCGCGAACTCCGGGGCCTCGATAAGGCTCTACAACGGTCCGGGGCGAACTGGTCCTTAACCTCGCCAAACTCTCGTCGCTGGATGAACATATCGCGCTAGAAGAAAGAAAACTGGAGGAAGCTGGTGGTGATAGAGAATCTACCGAGCGGATCAACAAACGCTTGCGGTCGTTGCGGGATGAAAGAGCAGCTCGTTTGGAGGCTGCCTCGACTAACCGTGAGACACTCCGCACCCAAATAAGTCGGATCCGCGAAACAATCTCGAGGGTACTGCGCGAGGAGACGATACTCGGTGAGCGTACGACAATCGGTGAGCGTCTTCGCACTCTATTCAGAGAACAGGGCATCACGATAGCAAGCATCCTCGTTGCTATCAGCATGATTATATCGACCATAGTTCTAGCTTTCACTGGTGGTGCGGCGCCACCACCCGCGCCAGCACCCACACCACCACGACCCGCGCCATCAGGCGGAGCCAAGGAGTGGGTAAAAAAACAACTAAAAGCCCTCGCCAGTCTCCTGGCTAAATTAGCCGAAAAGGCGGCTGCCGCACTACCTGGACTGATCGGAAGTATCGTTTCTTACTTGCTATCTATATTATCAAAAACGGCCGGATGGCTAGCCAAAAATACTTGGGCTTTAATCGTGGCAATCGCCGGTCTCCTACTATTCTTCGCCAGAGAGTTCCTAAAACCAAAGCGCAAATAATCCGATCGCCACGAGGGCGACGACGAGCGCTAATTTCTCCTCCTCGTGTGTTGTGCTTCCAATTTCACCCAATCTGTGATTGATTGGTGTTTCTCCAATCGCGATTGGTCTGTTGATGGAACTCGATGGTGCATCCAATTTACGAATTGGGGGTACTGGGTTCGATTGTGTTGAAGGATGTGTATCCATTTTGTGTTTTGGGCGTTTTATGAAATCGGTTCCCTCAACACTGTTGAACCCGATCGTGTTGGGGGTGCGCTTGATGATATCCGTGTTCACGTTACCGTTGTGACCGATTTTTTGATTGGCGGTGGCGATTACGATCTGATTATTGTAACCATCAACCGGGTCGTCTCGTAGTATCATAGTCCTCTACAAGTGCCAAGAATTGTTTTTGTGCATCAAACGCCGTTCCCGTGCCCAGTATAGAACTGCGAGTTTGCTTCTGTGCGCCGAGGATGGCCCAGACGTACGTGCGAATAGATTCGTTGACGCGAGTAACCCCGGCCTGCGTGAACCCTAGACCCTTATCTAACATAAATGTGGTCCACGCGTTCTGAACCTCAGCAGCCTGCTGTATGTAATCGACGTGAGCCAGTTTCGGAGGTAACATTTTACAAGAAAACACGCCACAGTGCCGACCTCCAGACACTTTCTGGCCCGAAAGTCATAGTCGCGGGGTCCAAAATTCCCGGCGTTCCGACTGATGATGTGGTCACCGGAGTAATCGTGTCTAAAATCAGTCTGCGTCCAAATTCCCGGACTGGCCCCGAATGAGAACGTCCCCGAGGCCGGTGGTGGTAGGAAATGCTTTCTGAGCCTCCAGTCCGCGTCTTTTGAAACGTTAAATTCGTTACACAATCTTTCAAACGCCATAACGGTCGTATGCGTTGGAAATGGGATCCCAGGCGTCGTCTTGAGGTAGAGAAATACCTAGTTCTTTGAGAATCCTCCTAATAGTATAATACGTGTGAAAGTTGTAGACACTTCGGAGCATGACATTCTTGGATGTCACATGGTCTTTATGTGAAACTCCACACCCGGATGTTGCGCACCATACAGCAAAATTTAGCTGGTTCTGCCAAAACTGCATCGGTGTGGCTTTCCACCCGTTTTTACCGACTCCATCGAAGTAATCTTGGGCAGCCTATATTTCTCAAACGTGTTAGGGAAATTGGTGGCAAAGCCACTGTCCGGTCTAACCGTTACGGTTGGGTGTACAAGGTTAACAACGTCTTTTTGCGTGTATTTACCCTCCGACCGCGTACTTTGCATTAGAATTAAAGCTAAATGCTTTTGTATCCATTGAAAGATATTATTATGTTTGCTACTTATCACTAATGTTCAAAAAGGGAGTTGTGAACTTCAAAAGTTAATAGACAACTGCTGCGGACAACGCCGGGTAGGCCTCAGATCAATCACCTTCACGGTTGGGTGGAAAAACGTTGAAACGCTCGAGTTTTTCACAACAGAAGTCGGGGACGTTGATTTGTTCGCATCAGACACCGACTCCGAACACTTCCTCATAGATATGCCACATAGAATAGACGTAAATAGATTCAGAAGTCCACCAGATGCATAGTACCTCAGGGTCTTTGGAGTTTCGGAGATCTCCAAGCTTTTGTCGCGGAGAAGATTCCTGGTGTAGTCACTCTCGCAATCTCGAAAGCCACGGGGCTCACGACATTGACCGTTGATAGGCGTTTTAAGGATCTCACCGGGTTGGGCTCACTGTTAGGATTTAAAATAACATACCCTTACAACGATGACGGAGTGTTTGATCCTGGCGAGCACGTCGGCACGACCCCGGTGAACTTCGCCGTCACGAAAACTCTCGGGGTGCACCTGGATCGGGTGAACACATCGTACAACACGGTAGACGGCACTCCCAGCATATTACTGAAAAACCGTGCCCGCCAGCGACTGTTTCTATGGTGAGACCCTGACCTTAGACTTTCCCACACCCCGAGATGAAAGTTTTGGAATCAGGGACACATCCACGAGTTGAAGATTTCTATTCTCGATGATAAAGGGCGAGAGTTGAAGAACGATTACCCGATTTCGGTAGTCCTAGAAATTTCAAATTAATTATTTAGAATTAAACGCATGTTCGTAATATATATTATCAACATTATTGAAAATGAGTATATACGGACCAGGTAGTTCTTCCGATTGGGTGACAAATTCAAGTAATTTGGAACCGGCAGAAGGGGGATTCATCCCGACAGAGGGCGACTTTTTAACTACCCAAAAAACAAAGGACTTGATCAATAGAACTATATCGAGGGCCACGGACGAGATTCACAAAAGTCTACTATCACAACTTAGAGAATATGCCCTGGCTGTGAATACACAAAGTCGTGAAGAAACGCATACGGAACTAAACGAACTAGGTAAAAAAATAACCAAATTTAGAAAAGAGGCCCGGTTGGGGATTGATAAAGCCCGAGAAGACCGCCAGGTTGACATTACGGCGGTTTATGATGCGTTGCGCTTAGAAGACTCTCTCAGCAAAGAAGCTACACTTGCTGAATTAGACGGGAAAATAATCGATTTTCGAAAAGAGGCCACGTCGGGTATTGAGAAAGCACGAGAAGACCACCAGGCGGACCTTACGAAGGCTTATGAGGTGTTGCGCTCAGAAGACTCTCATCAGAGAAGCGGCACTTACTGAACTAGATAAAAAAATAACCAAATTTCGAAAAGAGACCCGGTCGGGTATTGATAAAGTCCGAGAAGACCACCAGTCGAACCTTGAGGAGGCCATTGCGGAGGCTTATGATGCGTTGCGCTTAGAGAACTCTCATAGTAAAGAAGCGACACTTACCGAACTAGACGGTAAAATAGCCGAATTTCTGAAAGAGACCAGGTCGGGGGTTGTTGGTGGGGGTCCAGAAGACCACAAAGAGGCCATTGCGGAGGCTTATGGGGCGTTACGCTCAGAGGACTCTCTCAACAGAGAAGCGGCACTTACTGACATATACGAAAAAATAACCGAATTTAAAAAAGAGACCCGGTTTGATCTTGATGGAGTCCGAACGGGTATTGAGAAAGCCCGAGAAGACCACCAGGCGGATATTACGGAAGCTTATAGGGTGTTGCTCTTAGAGGACTCTATCAACAGAGAAGCGACACTTACCGAACTAGATGGAAAAATAACCGAATTTCAAAAAGAGGCCCGGTCGAGGGTTGAGAAAGCCCGAGAAGACCACAAGGTAGCCATTGCGAAGGTTTATGAGGTGTTGCGTTCAGAGGACTCTCTCATCAGAGAGGCGGCGGTTGCTGAACTAGATGGAAAAATAACCGAATTTCAAAAAGAGGCCCGGTCGGGTATTGATAAAGCCTTAGAAGGCCACCAGGCGACCATTACGGAGGCTTATGATGCGTTGCGCTTAGAGGACTCTCTCAGCAGAGAAGCGGCACTTACCGAACTAGATGGAAAAATAACCGAAGTTTCTGATAAACTGAAACATGATCGTATAGCCGCGACCAAAGCTCTTGAGGAGGCCTCTTATGAGATTCGTACTGAGGCATATAACGCAAACAGGGCGCTTGCCGGAATAGTGAAAACAATGAAAACACCAAAACGTGTCATAACAGTTTGGGCTGAGAAGCGGGGCCCATTGGTTGAGGGGCACTATGAATATTCGTTCGGTGCCAAAGCGAGTAATAAATATGGGGGATACACTATGACAGCTGCAGGTGAGTTATCCAAATGGCGGTCTGCTCGGTTAATGCTAATGGTAAACCTGTGGGCGCGGTCGCGATAAATATTGTAGTAGATGGGGAAGAACGGGGGGGTTGGAGTCACTAAAAATCTCTGGAGAATAGTTCGTGACGATTGTTTCGTTCGCCGGTAATGATCGAATTAGACTTTCCCAAGGTAGTGTTATTAACTTTGTTACGAAAATCGGTGACTCAGAGAGTTCTTCCACTATTGTCTCATTGTTAATTAAACTTATTGTGTAAATACTAATATATTGAAATAAATTTGTAAAATTTAAATATGAACGAATCAACGCTTCCAATTGTCAATACCACTCCATCAACACTGTGTACAATTAACGAAAGAAGTTCAGATTTTAGGTTGAATAATATCGTCGCTATGCAGGATATTTTAGTTAGAGAATATGCAAATAGAAAAAGAAACGCTAAAAAATATAGGCGCGCGGTGAACATGGCTGAAGTATCTAGCACGGCTCTGGCGAGTGTTTCTGTGTTGTGTGGGGCGGGGACAGCTGCAACTATATCCACCATTATAACGGTTCCCGTAGCGGGGATTTTATGTGCGGTGTCGGCCGTTTCTGTGTTGTTGTGTATGGTAATTAGGGCGTCGGGTGGAAAATCGAGAAAAAAATGTAGAAAACATGATAGAATATCCGTTCTCGCCAGGTCTAAGAAAAATAGCATCGACGTTATGGTGTCCAAAGCGTTGGCCGATAAGAAAATATCAAATTTAGAGTTTGAATCCGTGGTGGAAGAAATGCGGAGATATGAAAAATTAAAAAATGATATAAGAATCAAGGCACGCGCCACCATGCCCAAGATTGAGTGTACTGATTGGGATAAATTTAGGGAAAAACTTGGAGATAAAGTCGAAAGAAATGTTACAGCAACCCGCATTGTGATTTTTTAAAAAAATTAATTAATTTTTAATTATCAAAATTTAACTTAAAATTTAAATTATATTGTCGCAGTAAACAATTTATTAATTAATATTAGGAAAATTATTAACAATTTAAAAAGAAAAAAAATAATATTTTTTTTAGCTTCCACCGAGGCTCTAACCCACGCCAGCAAAACCCTTCTGGGCCCACCCGCTAGCCACCTTTTCTGATCTTGTCTGATCTTGTCTTTGTCTTACTCGTCTCATGTTGTGGCTAGCCGGGTGTAATAGCTGCCTGTACAGCACACCCCCATCTATCGGCTGATCTAGGAACCAGTGTCGAAAGTCTAGGCAACCTTGGAAGTGTGTGCACGGAAGCACTGAGCGCTCATTTTTCGTCAAGGGGCGTCCCCCAAGACAAAGTATTGTTGTTAATTTTACATATATGAAGTTAAAACCGTGTTGTGCAATACCAAATATTTACTCGTTTATTTTTATTTGTTTTATATATAACAAGTTCATTTTTTATTTAATAATATAGGTTATAACGTTCTAAATTATTAAAAGTAAAATTAAAAAAATAAAAAACATGCCAACCAATCACAATGTAAGAAATACTTCCGGAATATCGATAGCGGGTTGTGTAATACACACCCACGTGTGTGTAGTATATTATAGTGTGTTTATGTTTCATTCCGGAATATCGATAGCGGGTTGTGTAATACACACCCACGTGTGTGTAGTATATATAGTGTGTTTATGTTTCATCCCGGAAGACGTAATCGTGTAATCTCTCTATAAAATGGACACTTAATATACGTGTAAGGTAGGACACATAATTTGTGTGTTTATAACACGTGTAAGTGAAACATTGTCGTCTGCTTGGTGTTGTGATTACAATATAAATTTATAAGCCATATCGTAAAAGAAATGTACGTTCGTAAACGAATCGTTGGGTTTTAAAATTTTGTATAATACGCCTTAGTTTCATATCCGATACGCATTATCTGTCTTAATGTTCGTATTTGCCTCTTGTATAGTTGACATAATTGCCGGTATAATATTGGAAATGTAACGTTTTTATCGGAGCGTAATAAATTACGCTGGTATTTCATATATTCGATATCGCCTAGTGTTCTCATTTTATAGAATTTGTATACAGGATTATAACCCCCGTATTCTTCGTAAACTTCTTCAACACAGTCATTAAAAATTTTCAATTCAAATTGTATTGTATTATCCATTTTCTCTAATAATATTGGTACTCTTGTTTTTTCTGTTCAATTTCCAATTAGAATTTTCAAATCCATTACAATATGATTGTAGAAACGCATATCCGTAAACGAATCGTTGATTTTAAACGGTTTTATAAAATTAGTTTTATGATGTTCCGGTAGTTGTTCTCCGGATCCTATTTAGTCGCTTCGTTTCACGAATTTGATCCTTGTACCGGCGACATAATTGCCGGTATAATATTGTAAATGCAACGCTTTTATCGGAGCGTAATAAATTACGCTGATATTTCATGTATTCGATTCTGCATAATGTTTTCAATTTATAGTAATATTTTTCACCAAAGACATTACAAAATTCCAATTCCCATTCTATTTTATTATCCATTTTGTTTATAATATTTTTATTATAACCAATGAAATGTATCTGTTCAATTTGGACGTGAAAAACATGATGTATTTATGACACCAATATATACTTTCAAAAGTCAATTACCAATATAATTGGGACTCCCTCTTCTCAAAATTATTTTCTCCAAAAATTCATAAATTTGCTGTCGGGAGACCCAATTTTCCTCGTTAACCAATTTTTTGATTTTCGGGGGTGGTGGGGGTATTATAGAGGGTTATAAACGATACCACGGTAGGTGGTATCATTTTGACTCCCTTACTACTACTATTGCAACAGTAATTTGGGAACAACCATTATGACGCCAGGTGCGCTGCTAACACTTAAAATAGTTCTCCCTAAAATGATTTAATATGCTGGTACCCGTCCTACAATGCGTTGCTATCTAAAGTGGTTCCATGTCCCTAACGGTGTTGATGTAGATTGATGCCGCCTTTTCTGTTGCGCCATGCTTAGGTCAAAAGACACCAAATAGTTTTACTGTATAATTTAACCGAATCCCAGCCAGTCTGTCCTACTTTCACTATTCGTATGGATGTTGTGGGACCAACCTCGTCATGTCCCCCAATATTGTTTACATTATTTGGCCACGGAAACTATGTTTGCATCACGTGACGAACAGGCTCAGTGTTTTCTTTTAAATGCTTCAAATATGCTAAAATCTGGTGTTAAAAACACCCCTTTTCTAACCTTAAACCTAGAGTGTACATGCCAGGTTATAATATAGGGAGACATGTTTTTCTTTATTCTTTCAATCTGACATTTTTCTGGCAAAATGATTACCATTACCAGACGTACTAATTGACATTATTATACTTTTTATATCAAACGCGAAATGCCATTTTGATATCAGGGGCGATAAACGTGGTTCCTTAAAATGATAACGGAAGCAACTATTTATTCCATTTATTTATTATTTGATATGCAATATCATACTTTATGATATGTCGATAAAAATATTTATTCAGCATTTAGTTGATGTAAATAATTTAAAAATACTGCATCACTTGCATATGGAACTAGCTTGATACCACCGCGAGTCTCTATGAGTACATTACATATTACTAAATAATTATATCTGTGTAGCTGGCACTCGTAATTTTTAAAAGTGGTGGACTAGTTGCAATTATACACTTATTTAAGTTCTATAAAGAAAAGTTTGTACCCTACTAGATGGGACCCCAGCTCCAACAATAATTAAATCTCTATTTTAATTAGTCAAGATCCAGAGCAGAATGGGTGCAGGTTATTAGAAATTAGGTCCCACAACATCCATAAGAAAAATGAAAGTAGCAGAGAATAGCAAAATGTGTGGTAACAGGTTAGTTTTTTAGGGAAAATCAATGATGGTGGTGGCCCACCTTAGTCTAATCCCGGACGGTTATTGGTTTGCATCGGTACATTAACAGGCCAGTTTGGCAGTCAACCTGTGTAAGTTACCATATGTATAACTTACTATAAAAATGTGATTGTTTTCAATTACGTACATATGTAATTTAATTATGAGGATACTGTATGTATAAAACACATTAGTAAGGCAAACACCATACATACATATGCAATTAAGTTAATATAGGTTAAAGAATAACAAATGATGCGAACTCGTCAAGAGGGTCAAAGTAGTCCGGTATGAACAAAATTGTGCGGGAGTTTTGAGGTCACTGACACAGTTTGCTTGCAAATCTTGATCCATTACTACCCAGGTTCACTTGAGGAACATGTTGGTCATGTGATGTAAACAGAGTTTCCGTGGCCAAAATAAAATGTAAACAATATTGGGGGACATGACGAGGTTGGATTTCTCTTTCTTAGGAGTAAGTAAACCTATTGTTTAATTCACGCAGAACCAGTACAGACCGGCTGCAGGTCATGTACAAGTAGGTCCCACAACATCCATACGAATAGTGAAAGTAGGAGAGAATGGCCTTATTGGGTGGGATTCGGTTACAGTATATAGTTAAACTATTTGGTGTCTTCTAACCTATACTGTGATAATCTGTGGGTGAAATCTTACATCAACACCGGCATTGGAGGTGTGCCTCAAACAGCCAATCACATCTCGTACTATTATTTATTCGTCGGAGGATTCCTAACATTGACAGCAGTGCCATCTGGCGTCAAAATGAGGCACTATATCACCAATATTGCTTGCGTCATTCGGCTTGTGACTTGATGCTTTCTGCTTGCGGCTTTCCGCTTTCGGACTGTGGCTTGATGCTTACTTCCTGCTTATTTGTCCTTACTGCTTTCGGCCTTATTCAAAGTGCTAAATGCTTTGTTCTTACTTTCTTTTGCAAATGCTTAGTGCAATAAAACAGGTACACGAATAAGGACGTATCAATAATTGTAATGTAAATAAGACGAATGAACAAAGCACTCAGCAGAATGGACATGTAAGAAAGACAAATACAATTACAACAAGCAGATTTCAAATGTAATAAATACAAATGACGAATGAAATAACATGAATATAAGTTGTAATGTCATCAGCACGCAAGCATCAAGTCACATAGAATTATGGCGGATATTACCTTCCATAGTTGACAACCTCGTGGAATAATTTGTCAAACAAACTTAGCATGGCGCGACGCCACGTGGGTGTAATGTATTTATTGTATTGGGATGTAAACGCAGTACGTCAAATGGGCGTTTACATTATGATAGTTATAGAATGTGTAAATATTATGCTACAAGGAGCAGGCGCGGATCCAGGATTTCGGGTTAGGGCGGGGGTGGGGGGGGGGTGGGGTGGGTGGGCGTAACTATTTTGCAATACTTGACTATATTATCGAACGCGCTAGGGGGGTCCGGTGGAATTCCCCCCCCCCCCCCCCCCACCCCCGGAAATGTTTTGAAATCTACATCGCATTTCCTGCGTTCTGGCGCATTTTGAAGCAAAAGAAAAACCCAATAAACAATAAATTCACAACGCGAACGTAGAAACGTGCCTTGTAACTTGTAAAAAAATCTTTACTCGGCGAATTTTACCTGAATCCACCCTTGCGGAGCAATTGTTGTGGTATATTATATATATATCTAGGTCGTGGGTATAAACCATATACTACTCTAACGTGACCCCATCACACGTCGATCCGTCTTCTCCTTTATGTAATAGTGTGACAAAAGCATGAACGTTGTCACACATACTCTTTGGGTATACGTTGTTGCTTATATGTACAGTGGGGTCAGCGTGTAAGTACACACACGAACAAACACGACAGGTTAGAACCAACCAACACGACAGGTTGGAACCAACATGTCGTGTTCGTTCGTGTGTGCACTTACACGCTGAAACCAACCTGTCGTGTTCGTTCGTGTGTGCACTTACACGCTGACCCCACTGTAGTCTATGTACATGTAGTATTCTATCACGGCGTAAGTGTCTAAATCAGTATAAAACTAGGTCTAGTAATTCAGACTAGATGTAACAATGGTCACATTGTTGTCTGTTATGTTGAATTACAAAATGGCCGCCAACAATTATAGTTATTATCAATAGTCTACTAGCCAAATGGTGAACCTAGGAATGTCGAGTACCGCAAGGTTTTAAAGTGGAAATGTTAAATATAGGTCCAAATGACAGGCGCGGATACAGAAGTAATTGCAGGGGGGGAGGGGGTCTGTAATTAAAATTCCGCGTACCCGACCTTCGCGCCCGCGAAATGGTAAAGTCGGGGGGGGGGGTCTGGGGGTCCTCCCCCAAAAAATTTGTAAATGCCAGATCGCCGCAGATGCGATTTCTTGCCACATAGGCCACGAAAAAAGTCATCCAACTATTCGAGTATTGTAGATTTTTTTTTTTGCCGGGAGCAGGGGGGTGTCCGGATCCCCCCCCCCCCCCCCCCCCCCCCCCCCCCCCCCCCCCCCCTCTGTATCCGCGCCTGAATGATTCAGAACTGCCGGATGTCCATTTGCACATGTGTAGCAATTTTCTTAATTGACCTAATTAGCATATTAATTAGGTCAACTCACAAAATCTATACCCATGTTTTCGATACCAAGGGATCTATCAAACATAATTTCAATGGCGTAATCCCATTCAATGACAGCAAATCAAATATGGCCGCCATATATGAGGAAGATCGTCTCTTTTTGTTTCATGTCTGCATATGATGTCAGAAGAATGTATAGCATGTCTTACAATTTCAGTCATATAGAGCCAATCCAACTGCATTAAATCCAATATGGCCACTGTGAAAATCAGTTAGAATTTGAAGTAAACGCGCATAAAAGTCTATAGGCTAGCATATTAATTGGGTCAAATTGCAAAATCAAGAAAAATTCACTTAATAAGTCACATAGAGATTTCATTTTGGTATCTACGTCCATGCTTTCGAGACCAGGGAATCTATCTAGCAGCATTTCACCGGCGTAATCCCATTCCATGACAGTAAATCCAATATGGCAGCCGTATATGAGCAAATGTGTCTTAAAAACCATCTTATTTTATTATTTGTGTGCATATTATAAGCATGTAAAATGTATATTGCAGTTCCTGTACTATATAACCACTCTGACTGAATTAGATCCAATATAGTCTCCGTGAAATTAGTTATAAGTTCATGTATAATCCAGTCTATAGGTTAGCATCTCAATTAGGTAAAGTAAAAACAATATGACTATCCCGCTTCGTACGTCACCGAGTGACTTTGGTTTCTACACACCATGTGTTCGATACCAATGAATCTGTATATATGTATTGGCCATAATGCCACTCAATGGCGGTGAATCCATTATTGCCGCCATACTATAGAATATGGTACATGGGAAATTAGCCACAAGTTTGCAACACTTTCTTTATGGTGTCTGTACCGAAGTAAGGCAACTATCACAAATTTAAAACAATATATTAAGTCCATTATGGTCAGCATAATATTACTAATACATTTCGGCAAAATACTGATTAAACCAGTGCAATTGTGCATGTATTTTCGTTCAACATTGTTAAATTAATGTACAAAAACGATATTCGCTCGAATCAATGACGAGAAAAACACCGCATCCTATATATGGCCGCTGTTAACTACTTTATCGCCCAATCACATGGGCGCTATTAACATTTCATTAAGTAAATGTGGTATTAACAGTACATATAAGAGCATGTCTCTTGAATCCGAAACCCACAAAACCCACAAGTTGCAATGTGAACCAAAAATGTGTGGCTTGTTCTGCCACCATTAATGGGAGGGTGTTACGTACACAATACAATAACATAAACGGGCAATGACTTTGATACAGACCCATACGGAAACATTTATTATAGGAATGAATGGCATTTTTGTGGAATTTATCGGGGTATAAACTTGGAAAAGTCGCGAAATTACTGGACGAAGGCCTAAAGGCCTCGTCCAGTATTCCCGCGACTTTTCCAAGTTTATATCCCCGATAAATTCCACAAAAAGGCCATTCATTCCTTATAATTCCAGCATTTTAAATAAATTCATCAAGAAAATGTGTTTATTTTGACAGACGGCAGCCATTTGTTTACATTGACAGCATTGACAGTGCACCTGTAGAAAGTAGTTCGGCGTGGGAGTTTACTGGGATATAAATTTTGGACAGAGAATCAAATGTTAGGGAATTGTGTAAATATTGTTGTGCTGGAATTATTACATGTGTACATTCATTGCTCTACGAAATCATATATCACCACACATGCGTATATACTCATGCAGGATGTTTCATGGACATATAAACAAATAAATACAGGAAAGACAAGGCATAGCGATAAATGCGTTGCTTGGCATCTTACGTAATGTCACGGACTAATTAATAAACTATGTGGCAACATATAAGTCTTTCTGAGACCGAGAATGGTGTTGGTGGGACCAATGAATGTGCTATGCGACAATATAGATGTGTTTCAAGGATAAACTAAAAACACATTCGCGGACATGTGACGACATATCATAGCGACACATACATGTTGTTAGTTAGGTTTATATGACTATAGTTACGGGTTTGATATTGGAACAGATGATTTTTGCCAAAACTAAATGTTTCCTGAACGGTTGCCAACCTATGAGCATTTTAATGTTTACTTCATAATTTATAACGACCATGTTAGATTTAGGCTGAAATTGAATTGCAAGCCTGTAAGTATGTTGTGATAAATAGTTTGCTTATGAACACATGGGTGTAGAAAGAACCTATGATGTGACCTGTTAAAAGCGATGAGTTGTCACCACCACAATGTTTCTATCGTCAACGCTTACTGGGATACTAAGATTTTATTATATAAAAACATTCATTTCCGGATGCCATGTTGTAAAGACTGCAGTTGGAATTGACATACATGATTGGCACTGCGATATACCTGTTTGCAGTTCTTGGACACTTAAAAAGTGTGGCCCATATAATCTGCATTGAAATGACAGGAAATCGGCATGTGTAGCTATGTAGAAAACTGCCAGTGCAACATTGACATACAGATATAAAACATTTGAAATGAACAAAACGATATATGACAGATTTAGTTGTATGTTAAAGTTTACATGTAATATACATAGGTATCTCCCCACGTGGAAGTGTATTGATTGTGATAGCTTAGCTTATAAATTACGTAACTATGAACACACTGAATGTGAATGTGATTAGGAACTCACATTGTAGATGTATATCATTCACAGAAGCAAATATATTCAAATGTGCTATATTATTGGCGGCCATCTTGAAAATACAATTGAGTGTGATTTATTGATATCACTAAATTCAGTTTGAATATTTGTTTATTAGTTCTATCTTGAAATACCAACACATTTTAGTTTCTAAGATGACCAAACTACAATATATTACCCAAAAAACATGTTAATTATGGCGGCCATTTTGAAATTAAAGATGACGGCCATTACCAAGGAGATATCAATGGGTACCGAATCTTTAATGAATTAGTATACTTCAAAGAGTCTGTGTGCCAAATTTCAAGCTTTTGTCACTAAGTGCACACTTATTCTTTTATTTTATTTATTGTTTACCTTATATTTAACGGCGGCACTGGCTCGAGGACCTTGCATGCCGTCTCCCAAGAATGGGAGAAAGAACGGAGGTAGAGATTTTTTGAGAGAAGCCGGTAATTCGTATTTACAGAGCAACTACGAATTATCGGTACCCATTCACAGCTGGGTGAACTGGAGCAGTGTGGATAAAGTGTCTTGCTCAAGGACACAACGCAGCGTCTCCGGTGAGGCTCGAACCCACGACCGTTAGATCAGCAGTCTGACGCTCTAACCACCAGGCCACTGCGCTCCACTTCACACTTATTCGGAATTATACTGTATAACCGCCACACTATAAGGAATAACACGAATTGCGTTTACTGTGGTTAAAAAATGGTCTGTTTTCCACCCACAGTAAACGCAACAGCCCATGTTTTACTACTTATATTTACACTTCATTTTCTGATAGATTCGAAAATGAAAATAAACAACTATGGCGTTAACATTAAAAATCATCTTAATTTACATATTGTTTTCGTAATTCATGCGCCGTTACCGGTCAATAATGATATGTCAAACAAATTTTACCAACCAACAAACTCGCGCGACGTCACGTAGGGCTAATTTAATGTACTGTGATATAAACGCAATACGTTGAATGGACGTTTCCATTAAGAATTTACGGAAGGTATAAATATAAGCCCGTAAGGAACGCTGTCGTTTTTGTGTGTAGCGTATGGTTTTGTAATATTTTATACTTACTATGTCCTTAAAGGTACATGCCCACTCAGTAGGCACAAACTTCTCTTTATATCAGAGACATCATTTCAGACATTTTCTGGCAAAATATACATTCTGTCACAATTACCCCACGTATTGATTGGCATTATTATACATTTTATATCAGACGTAAATTTCCACGCTCATATCAGGGGCGACAATCGTGTTTCCTTAAAATATTAACGGACATTACTATTTATGCTCTGTATTTAATGGTTGATGTGCAATGATCATACTTTATAATATGTCGAAAATATTTTTAAAACATAGCATGCCTCATTTGCATATGAAAATAGCCTGATACCACCGCGAGTCACATGCGCAATTCTATGTGGGCGCGGCTCATTAATGACAGGAGCCGTTTTTGATCGCTCGACCTGCCACGGAATTGACACGGTCCAATCAGAATTCTAGTGCCAGGTGGGAGGAAGTCCCTTCACCTGCCATGTTTACGTCGTGAAGGCCGTTGCTATCGTCATATACGCGTTGTGTGGCACATTTCCTGTTGACATCATTCGGTCAATGAGAGGAACAGCCGTGCAATAATTGCCGTGCGTGTAAGTGCATATACGTTTCAGATACACGCACGGCAATTATTGCACGGCATCTCATTAAATTAGGCTCAAACCCTTTAGTTGCACCACATTCTAAGCTCCACCCCTTTAGATACACAGAACAACAACTTGGTATTGGAAATTATAGCAGGTGCGTGTATAATGCTGAAGGTCTTTGGGCTATGATACAATTAGTAAAGAGCGCACACATGCGCCCCAGGGTCGATCTTAAAGTTGTAAGTACATGTATATCTGATGGTGGTCGCCACACAGGATAAGTTTGTTTTCTGTGAGTATTCCGGTTTCAACCCAAATTAAGAAACATGCAGACGCCTCCATCTACGCCGACTACAATTGTTCTCGTGTTTGTTTGTAATTGTTATATAAATATATAAATAAAGTTTAAAAGAAATATTAGCATTATGATTACATAATACTGATTTTGTTATGTGTTATCTAAAAATACCGGTCGTATGGTTATTTAGTTTCAAATGTCATTTCACAAGTCGTCCATATAATATATTATAAAAATCATAAATGCAATATGCCCATTTGTATAAAAATAATCGACAAAATTACTACATATTTCCTTGAAGGAAACCGAAGAAAAAAAAAAAACAACTATCTGAACCACTATGAAAACAACTTTACAATTCTGCCACGCATATCCAAAATTAAAATATTTGTGAGCCGTAAAGCGTACGGCTATAAATAGGACAACTTATTGCAATGACGCAACAATTCCAAGTGTCAAAATCCGACGTGACGTTGGTAAATTTATGCCTAACTTTGCGACGTCATTTTCAGCCTTTCATGACGTTGTCATTAAGGCTGGTTTTCACAGAGCGTGGCCCATATAGTTCATAGAAACAATTTGGGTTTCAAAAAGTTTACACGACGCCACGTTTGACGTTACACAAACGCGGAAAACACTCAGGCGCGTAGCTGCATTAAGGCACTGCAGGCCCGGGCCTGCAGAATTTTAGAGAAAATGGAAAAATAAAAACGACCAGAGTGCATAATTTACCTTCTAGTTTCGATTTTTATTTCTCGGGGGGGGGGGGGGGGGCATGCCCCCAGACACACCACCCCCCCCCCCACCCCCCCCCCCACATAGCATACTCGCACCAACGGTGCTCGAAGTCGTCAACCGGGCCTGCAGATTCAAATTGGCTAGCTACGCCCCTGACACTCGTTGTGTAACTATTCATGCGCACATCACAATTCGTTGAATATAATCTCAAAATATTACGGCCTCTTTTAAATCAAATACACTTGCAATTTTATGATCTAACTATTACTTATGCTATACGGTCCCGTTCAGATTAGAGCGGGGTCGGGTATTTTCGGCCGTCTAAAACGGAACCGTACACGCTGTACAAACCAAGTTACGATTTTGGGATTTATTAATAGATTACACTGAATTACATTACCCATTTTGATGAGTAACGCTAATTTTCATTTGAACGTGACAAGCGATTATCGAAATATGTAGACACACTCGGGTAGTGAATCTGCAATCATGTATGCATTACATGACTTAAGTATGTGTATACGTATGGACGGTAATATCCGCCATAATTCTATCAGGCTTGATGCTTGCTTGCTGATGACATTCTAAGTTCTACCCGTCTTATTACAATTCTATGTGGCTTGATGCTTGATGACTGGTGCCATTACAACTTATTTTCATGTTATTTTATTCCTTTCGTCATTCGTGTTTGTGACATTTGAAATCTTCTTGGTTATAGTCTAAATTGCATGTGCATTTGGCTTGATGCTTTATTCATTCGCACTGTTTCAATGCGTTTTGTATTGTTTACATTCTAAATAGCTTGATGATTCATTCTTAGTGACATACGGAGTTCCATTATTGAGTATTGCATCGCTGTTTTGCCATGCGTTTTGTTACCTCGCTAAGCCACGCCCCTTGACAACAACAATTGCAACAGTAATTTGGGAACAACCATAATGACGCCAGGTGCGCTGCTAAAACTTAAAATAGTTCTCCCTAAAATGATTTCATATGCTGGTACCCGACCTACAATGCGTTGCTCTCTAAGTTGGTTCCATGTCCCTAACGGTGTTGATGTAGATTGATGCCGCCTTTTCTGTTGCGCCATGTTTAGGTTAAAAGACACCAAATAATTATACTGTATAATTTAACCGAATTCCAGCAAGTCTTTCCTACTTTCACTATTGGTATGGATGTTGTGGGACCTACCTCGTCATGTCTCCCAATATTGTTTACATTATTTGGCCACGGAAACTCTGTTTACATCACATGACAAACAGGCTCAGTGTTTTCTTTTAAATGCTTCAAATATGCTGAAAATTGGTGTTAAAAACACCCCTTTTCTAACCTTAAACCTAGAGTGTACATTCCAGGTTATAATATAGGGAGACATGTTTAGTGTGTTGGTATTGTGTCACAGGCATATTTAGTGCGAACATAATTGTAGCCACCGGGGGCCCGTTTTACTAAACTTCGTACGACTAAAATGTTCGTACGTGCAAATCTAGGATCGTCTGGAAATTTCAATTGATTGATTTACATTTATTGAGCATAAGCTGCTCAATAAATGTAAATACAATAATTGTTTACAGGAAAATGTTGTTAATGTGGAAATTGTGTACTTACGAACATTTTAGTCGTACGAAGTTTAGTGAAACGTGCCACAGCGACGTAACCTACTGATATGTATCTGTATCTGCAACCACTTGCATGTACCTTCTAATGTCACGTAATTGTTAGCGACTTTCAAAAATATCACATTACATCAGCCGTACGATTGCCGTTTGATAACTGTTAAATATTATTTTAATTGACCACTTGTAAATATGGTTATATGAATGTATGGCATATATTTTACTAGTATTTTTGCAATCAGTGTAGACCCTAATCAGGCTGCGCAGATGCACAGGTCTCCAACATTTACAAGTTTAAGAAGTCCTACTTTAGATCGTTGTTAATGTACTTACTACTAAACACTGGATGTCTGCTTGCTTTAATACCAGGAGCGGATCCAGGATTTCAGGTTAGGGGGAGGGGCTGGGCGGGACTTCTTAATTGAAACAGTTTACTATATTTTCCAACTAGCACCGTTTGTTCGTCGACCAAGCGGAGCTGGGGAGACTGCTAGGTGGGTCCGGCGGTATGCCCTCCGGAATATGTTTGACATCTACACCCCATTTTGCTGCGTTATAGCGCATTTTAGAGCAAAAATATCTTTGCTCGCCAAATTTTAGTGGGGCGCGCCCCGGGTTTTCCCCTACGTGAATCCAGGATCTTCAGCATGCTATTGGAGACACCAAAACACTTGTTGTTCATGCATGTTGTAAGTGGTTGTGATACAGTATCTGCACCTTATAGACAGGGAAAACGCAAGGCTGCCAATACTGTACACCATCATCAGGACAGGCACATGCTAGAAACGTTCAGAAATAGTGAAAGCACACATAGCGATATAGAACATGCCGGTGAACAGTTCTTACTCAAATTGTATGGAGCTGGTCAAGTAAAGACACTTGATAAATACAGACACATTGCATACAAAAAGGCAATTGGTAGGTCCTCCCTTAGCTCACCATTTCAGCTTGCGTGTCTCCCACCGACAAGTGCTGCGGCCAAATACCATTCATATCGTACATATTTAGCTATTCAGCAATGGATGGGTAACTCAATGCCTCCAATATAATGGGGATGGAGATTGCAAGATGATGTTCTGTTACCCATGGAGACTGACCTCCCAGTTGCACCAGATAAGCTAATGAAAATGGTTTCATGTGGCTCTAAGACTGGATGTGGAAAGTCATGTGGGTGCAGGAAGCTTGGGTTATTTTGCACTGAGATGTGCAGCCAATGTATGGGACAGTTGATCATGATTCTTAATAACCTCATAATTTACACTTAGGTGGCACTTAAGATTAACAGTAGTATCGCTTGGGTACTGTTGAAGCAGTATTGTTGTTTGCCAGGCACATCTATATTACATTTCTACATTTATATAAATTGTCTGATGAGTAACTCATGTGAAGACATTTGTTACCAAACCATGGCTTTCTTCACAGAATTATCCAACCGTTTACATCAATATATTTACACTTCCAATAGTTTCAAAATGTAAACGCCCATCCAACCTATTGCGTTAATACTCCAATAAATGCATTAGCCTCACATAACGTCGCGTGACGTTGGTTGGTTAAAGTTTGTTAGACGTCATTAATCTCCACGACGTTGTCATTAACGTCACGCGTTTGACCGGCAACGTCGCTGTTCCAAGATGCACGAGAACATGAATACGAACTTGAATGTAATGCGATATTTGGTTACTAACATTTTGAAACTATTATCGAACAATGAAGTGTAAATATAAGTAATAAAACCCCGGGATGTTTCGTTTACTGCGGTATGAATTACATTTGGTCTGTTTAAAGTTAGTGAGGAGTCCTTCGAAAGTGATGTGAAAGATAAACATGACTTATTTAAGTTGTGGCGTGTCTAATACACTTATCTAGTCTGAGTGAATGTTTGTTTTGTTTGTTTGTTGGGGTTTAACGGCCTATCAACAGCTAAGGTCATTTAAGGCCGGGTCAATGGGTTTAGTACTAAATCCCATATATTACCTGTACAAGTACATGTACATGTTCAAGTACATGTACAAATGGGGGGGGGGGAATCCCAAAATCAGAACTGAATATTTACAATAACAAAACTATATATTCAGCCCTGAAATCAGAATAATCCTGATCTGATGCCAGGTCCTCGCCACACCAGAATCATTTGGCCCCTCCCAAAAGCAGTAGGATCGGTAATAATCTTACTACTTTTATAATGGGCAATAACCCAATTCAACTCCCAGGTAAAAAAAAGTGCCAAAGATAAAAACGTACCGGAGGGCCAAACCAGGGCCCGGTTGTTCAAAACACCAGTTAGCTTAACGGACTGTTAAATCCTTAACGGACTGTTAAATCCTTAACTGAATGGTTAAAATCTCTGTTAAAACAGAGATTTTAACCATTCAGTTAAGGATTTAACAGTCCGTTAAGCTAACGGATGTTTTGAACAACCGGGCCCAGGCAAATAGTGAATCCTACCTATAAGGAGGAACCACTACCGTTAATTTACGCCGTCTCGTTCGCCCAACCACCATCCACAGTCTGAGTGAAGTACATACCATTCATAAAAAAGTACATATAAGTGTCTACCATGGTATCAAATGCCATAATTCTTAATCCACAAGTCACATTTTATGTATGATCATACAATGTTATTGCTATTTTGATGATGCTGTAGTGGTAAAGTGGTATGGCTTTACATGTATGTTTACTTACAGCATTATGTATTAAGTACTGCTTGCCATATATTGTATAATATATGCATTAAATTGAAAATATTGCTATCTATCTCGCCTTTTTTCTTACAAAATATCCTAAAATCCATCAATTTGGCAGTTTTGGCGGCCATATTGGCGGCCATCTTGAATTGCATAATTTCAGAAATAACAAAACTGCTTTAAAAATGTATATCTGAGATAATCCAGGTGAGAGTATAAAAAATCAACACTTGTTTATTCCTATTTGCCCATATAGCTGAACATTAAAAGATAATGAAAAAATGGCGGCCATCATGGACGCCATCCTGAATTTCCAAGTTGGCACCAGCTGGATTTGCGGGGACTTTTAGTATGTTATTCTACATATATTTATACAACGTTCCTGAAAAATTCAGCTTGTTTTTTTGAGGTTTGGTGTTTTTTACACCTAATACTCCTGGGCTATTTTGCAGACATTTGTTACCGCAATGTCAGCTTGTTACACCGCCTTGTGTTTGTTTTGGGAGTGTTACGTTAGCATTTTGTCTTTTTGGAGAGTCAACTCACCTTGCAGTGAGCGAGTATCGTAGCATATTGTTCTAAAACTGAACTTCGAAGTCAGAGTGCAACATGCAAATCTCAGCGGAAATTACGCCAGCTATATAAGTTCACGACGTCAGACAGGTTTTCTCGCGACGCGGCTCATATAGTGTGCAGACATGAATTCAAAATACATGTACGTACGCCACGATGCTTTTTAGCATGGCTTGGTTGGCCACTCATTTCTTTGTTTACAAAGGCGTTGAATGTACTTTTTCTGAAACGCAACACTTTCAAATTAATTATTCCCGACGAGAGGATACAGTGTATACATATACATGCACCAGTACTATTATGCTTACTGCCGGTATTTTTATCAGAACATTTTATAACAATTATACAATCATGTATATCACATCGACACATTTTCCCCGACATTGACAGGTTTATGTATATATATTTGTTTTCAAATGGTAAACCCATTATCAAAAATTCAAACCGACAGACATTTAAAAATACACAGTAATGGATACTTTTGCCCTGAATGTTCTGCTGGCCACTTTTGATTTTAACAACTATACATTCCACTTACTAAATAAATACGCATGCTGCCGCGCGGGCATCAGTCACGCAAATAAAAACATATGAAGGAATCTACAAAGTACGGTTGATAAATGCGTACATTTATAAAATTTAAAGAAACTTATATAAAAAAATCAGTACCGGCAGTAAATTCATAGACAGGATCGAGACGGGTAGCCCACACAATAACTTTTTTTAAGCGGACACACCTAATAATATCTGCCCTCTCGGTGTGTGTGCAGTGGTGCGGTGGTGGGCAGCCGAGGGGGTGGGATTTCAGCGCAGGATTTCCCCATATACCTCCTACCTGCTAGTACGAGGTACATATACACAAGACCGAGACCGTCCGTCAGTCATATTGGCTACACAGGAAAACGTTCCTCCCGCTTTCTGAGATGTAAATTTAATTCCGATAGTCGGGTATGGACAGTCGATTTTTAATTTGTTTAAAACTCCCCGGGGGTGTCCGACTACCCTCTAGACACCATCGGGCGCTGAAGTCATTGATATGTGCAGCCATAGGCCTATCCAAATTCTAACCAAATTCAGGTCATTAATTTCTACAGAAAATAGTGCATTTGTTTCAATCACAGATTGTTTCAATTTCACCAGGAATGTCGTTTAGTTGTTTGTGTTTGGTCCTTGGTGAGTGACGTAATGTCTACATCAATAAATGACGTCATACTTAACTGTTACGTAAATAACGTCAATTAGATTCTGAACTAAATTCTCAAATAATTACAATGTATCTTTCTGACGGTACATGTATATGCATAATCTGTGATAGTTGGCGTTAGTAGCAAATTACGAAGTCACATGTCGGTTAATTATATATTTAACATTGATAGTGGTGCGTTTGGTTTGTTCTGTTCAATGTTTGATAGTATTCATAATAACACTTGTAGATACATTTAGTGAAACTTATCAGCAAATACAGTTTACAGCAAGCACAGTCAATGAGTCTATGAACACGCATTTCTACTGTAGGCTGTTGTGTTGCATTGTACAAAGCGTTTCAATAACGTCATTTTCTCGATGACGTTACTTTTTTTTCCTTGCGTGATTGACATGGTGCTACAAAAAGTGAGATAAAACAAAAACTATGAAACATATTTGCATTTTCTTTTCAGCATATTGTTTTTGAAAGGTGTCCGCATCAAAAAATGTAAAAAAAGCGCAAATTGAAAATTTTGTCATTAAAGTTGGTTTTCACAGAGCGCGGCCCATATATATTTGAGTGCATGTTTGGAATGCGTTCAATCACATTATCATTGTACATTAGTCTTTGCTCTCCAAGTTTCTAAATAACTTTCCAAGAAAGCACTCGCGCAATTACGGATGCTCTCTTCACAGTGTATTATTTGTAAGGAGTTTATTACGTGTTTTGTCTCACAGCACAACCCGTCGAATAAATGACGTTCATCGTCATTGTCAATAACGTCATGCTATTGGCCGACAACGTCGCTGTTCTATGAATTGCGGCAAAATGACGTAAATAGTGTAACAAATAAGAGCCATAATATACCAGAGTAGTGCACTTCCGGCGGAAAGCATGAAATTTTGTATACAGGGGTTTTCGAGTACGCTGGGAAAAAAATGAGCCGAGGAGACAAATGGCGCATTTCAAAATGGCCGGCAAAGTAAACTTGTTTTGCTCATATCTTAATATGTGTGACTCATAGATACTTATTTTTTCATAAACACTCAATACTAAGAATAGTAGTAATATTACCTACTAACCTTATTGTCAATAAACTGATGAATTTCAAAATGGCCACCGCTCAAGCATATTTGGCCCATGTTTTCACAAAAGGCATATACTTCTCGTCCCTAGCATGCTTACAGGGACAGGAAACACACTATTAATACCAAAATAGTTACTACAATGCTTATTTGCCTATGAATGTTATTTTCAATTGCCAAATGGCTGCCAAATAAATGTGTGTGTTATATCTCTGCGCCATGGATATCTAAAATGTAGTAGATAAGCAGCAGTTATTTATGTAATTATTATTTTAGTATTGTACATTTGGGTATGCATTTGTATTGTGTGAAGTGTTGCTCGGAATATTGAAATTCAAGATGGCCGCCACAAATGAAAATAAATGAGATTGTAAAACTGATACCCAAATGACATTTATTCCATGTCAGATGGCGTACTATGCCCCCCTTTTCATGCAAATGAGAATATTTATATGTAAACCAAAACTAGATTCTGGCATTCTGGTTATTCAGAATAGCAAGGAAATGACAACGAATGTTAAATTTCTGCAACATGTTATACTCTGCCACTTCAGGAAACATGAACATAGAGGACATATTGTCACCATTTGTGCATTTTTTGTATAAAACAAGGTTTTTCTAAATACTTGCGCGGTATAACACTACACAAGTAGTACGTTAAAAAAGCCAGATGTGTTATGACATAGACACTCTTTGCTTGCAGAAACCGGTCAATTGACTAATCTACTTCACAGGCATGTTAGTGTATTATTATCATTGCATCATGTTCAAGCAAACTGGGGGTTTAGCTCAAACCGTTGTTTAAGCTATCAGAAACCATAGTTTGATTGTCTAAACGGTGGTTTCTGCAGCCTAGTGCACAGTAATTGCCCAAACCAGGCTTTAAGAAAACTACCGTTTGGGATCACGATTGGCAGTTTTTTTTTTTTCTTAAACTATGGTTTGGGTCCAAACTAGGGTTTAGGCTTCTTATTAAATTACGATCGCAAATGGCAGTCTCTTGCCAAATGCACAATAATTGCTCAAACTGGGTTTTGGTAGTATAAACCATGGTTTTAGACTCTCAAACTGGGGTTTAATGAATTATTGTGCATTTGGCGAGCCTAAGCTAGGGTTTGGGCAGTCTAAATTGGGGTTTGAGCTCAAACCGTGGTTTAAGCTACCAGAAACCCTAGTTTGAGAGTCTAAATGGTGGTTTCTGCCGCCAAGTGCACAATAATTGCCCAAACCAGGGCCACGATTAGCAGTTTTTATCTAAAACTATGATTTGGGTCCAAACTAGGGTTTAGGCTTTTCATTGGATTACGCTTTCCAACGGCAGTTTCTGGCCAAATGCACAATAAGTGCTCAAACTGGGGTTTCAGAGCCTAAACCATGGTTTGGACTCTTAATCGGGGGTTTAGTGAATTATTGTGCATTTGGCGAGCCCAAACTAGGGTTTGTTATGCCTAAGCTAGGGCTTAAGCTCCAAACCATGGCTTAAGGAATTATTGTACATTTGGTCACAGTCCTGAGATTGAATTTATCTTTCTTGACAATAGTTAAACCTATCTTTTAATTAGTGAGTATCCAGATGAGAATGGGTGCAGGTTATGGGAATATATGTCCCATAACATCTATACGAAAAATGAAAGTAGAGAATAGAAAAATATGTTTCTTTCTTTCTTTCTTGCTTACGTTTAACGGCCACACTGTCTCTATTGACTTGCACGCCGTCCGCAACAGGCGGAATAAACACTTGGACCGAATGTGAATTTTGTGTCTGTGCATGCTGGGTAGAACCAGTTCGCGGGCTTAATGTCCCTGGGGTAAATTGTGCAGGCAGATCACTGACGACGGCCGCATTAGGTGGCCTCGACAGCAGTTATACGGGCACTAAGTCCGTGTTTAGTACTGTTTGTGTCAGCCGCCATCTAAGACCACCAAGAGCGCCTGGTTTGGTTTGCGGTAAGCAAAGGAGTCGTGGAGTTTATCCCGTAACTCTCCCTGCTGGTTGAATCCGATCTGCTTTATGTAGAGTCTTACGGAGGTATCGCTAAGCCTCGTGGTAGTTAGGTTGCCATCGGTGTAAGTCCCGTTATGGATCCATGTGAGTGTACGGTAATATTCGTCGTAGATGTGTGGTCGTTCCTCCCGAAGCCGGTCTTTAGTCACGATTGTTCCGCTGGCATGTATTTTCCATATATGTGGACAAGGGCCTTTGTAGTGGCAATAACTGTTCGCTTGCTTGTTCTGGCGAGACATAGTATGTTAGCTATTGGATCGGCGCAGTCGATTGTTAGTTCGCTCGGTGTTCGATATAGGTTGGTCCCATGTCGTAGGTAGGTGGCGATATCCTCGTCAAATTCGTCCGTGGGTGGCGACTGAGAATGTAGTTCCGCCGGGGATTTGAGATCCCCGGTTTCCCCACTAGTGTTCGCCGGGGTGGGGCCCGCTGTATCCATCTTCTCCGGCTTCAGTGGCACAGGTGTGGCTCAGGTGCTGGTTCAGTGATGGTTCCAGCAGCAACAGAAGTAGGTGAGGCCGTCGATGGGTCATGAGAAGGACCATTTCCGGATGAGCGTGACTCCTCTATGGGAGCCTTCTCAATCCCAGCAATTTTCCTCGAACGACGCCGAGGTCGCTTGGGTTTCTTCACAGTAGCAGTAGGTTCCTGTGATTTCAAACTCCAGTTGAACTCCAGGGTAATGTGATACAACGGCTTCGCATTTACCCACTCATGCATCAGCGGCTTCAAAATGGCAAAGACGGCGTCCAGAGTGCTAATTAGCGACATCTTAACTGCCGTTTCTTTGATAATAATCAATTTTGCCGCCATTTTGGACGACATCTTACATAATATAACAAACTTAATTACATGTATGTTTAGCTGAATCTGTTCATCATCTTTCTTAGAATAACATTTTGAAAAAATCTCCAAAAGAATAAGCATTTTCTGACAATAATAAAACAATGCTAAATGTGGCCGCCATCTTGGACGCCATCTTGGATATTGAAAAACCCTCAAGGATGACGAAGTGGCTCCCGGCGTATTTCTAATAAATACAACATTATTGAAAAATAAATATAAAAAAACAGTAGTACGCTACGTATACTGCAATGTTCACTAAAAATTCGTCTCGACTATAATTCCATAGATCAATGGAACAAAATGCCAACTCACTCGTGCAGTGCGCCACATGTACGCAATCCAGATTGTCATATAAACTAACACGTGTTCAGAATTATTAATTACAATTACAAGTTTGCAGAAGGTACGCACACACGCACACACGCACGCACGCATGCACATGCAATATGTAAACTTGTTATACCCACTTTTTTTGTAAAAAAAAACGGGTATATTGTTTTCGTCACGGGTGTCCGTCCGTCCGTACGTCCGTACGTACGTCCGTCACGTTTCTTGTAACTCGAAAAACTTTTTCACCTTCATACCTACGCGCCTGATATTTGGTATGTAGCTTCGTTATCATGTGCAGATGCGCAAAGTGAATTTGGATTTTTGATCCGACCCTCCATCATGGATTATCTCCCCCTTTCGGACTCGGAATTTCCCATTTTTTTCCTCGTAACTCAAACAACTTTTTCACCTTCATACCTACGCGCCTGATATTTGGTATGTAGCTTCGTTATCATGTGCAGATGCGCAAAGTGAATTTGGATTTTTGATCCGACCCTCCATCATGGATTATCTCCCCCTTTCGGACTCAGAATTTCCCATTTTTTCCTCGTAACTCGAAAAACTTTTTCACCTTCATACCTACGCGCCTGATATTTGGTATGTAGCTTCGTTATCATGTGCAGATGCGCAAAGTGAATTTGGATTTTTGATCCGACCCTCCATCATGGATTATCTCCCCCTTTCGGACTCACAATTTCCCATTTTTTCCTTGTAACTCGAAAAACTTTTTCACCTTCATACCTACGCGTCTGATATTTGGTTCGTAGCTTCGTTTTGATGTGCTGATGCGCAAAGTGAATTCGGATTTTTGATCCGACCCTCCATCATGGATTATCTCCCCCTTTCGGACTCGGAATTTCCCTATTTTTCATTGTAAGTCGAAAAACTTTCTCACCTTAATACCTACATTTCTGATATTTGATATGTAGCTTCGTTATGATGTGCAAAGTGAATTCCGATTTTTGATCGGACCTTCCATCATGGATTATCTCCCCCTTTCGGACTTAGAATTTCACTATTTTTCCTCGTAGGTCGAAAAACTTTTTCACCTTAATACCTACGCGTCTGATATTTGGTTCGTAGCTTCGTTTTGATGTGCTGATGCGCAAAGTGAATTCGGATTTTTTATCCGACCCTCCATCATGGATTACCTCCCCCTTTCGGACTTAGCATTTGGGGAAAGTGGGTATATTGCGATGGCGCGCCATCGACTTTTTCTAGTTTAATAATGTTTCAGTGACCGAATGTAGACCAGCGCACATCCAGAGGCCCGTTTCACTAAACTTCGTACGACAACATGTTAGTTTGGGATTTGCATAATTACACTTAACACACAGAACATCTGTGTGTTATTGAAATTATACAAATCTTCAACTAATATTTTGTCGTACGAATGTTATCGCATAGTGTATTATGAGCCAGAAGGGTCACCATTACCATTTGGATGGGGGAGGGGCAAATTGCCACTATATTTTCTGGAAAGGTATATATCCCAGCATATGATTTCCGCAATTTGTAAATGTTCGTAAGTGGACCACCATAACAGCAACATTTTCGGTTATTTTGCGAGCGTTCAAATAACACTGACGCGAAGTTGCATGCACACATTGTAAACCGTACTGAATACTTTAAATTGGAACCGGTATTTGTGATTTACAGACAATCAAACTAAAACATGTTCATCCAAAATAGCCGCCAAAATCCAAGATGGCCGTCAATATACAACTATCTTGCCCCACCACACTCAACATATATAAATCAATTGTATTAGACCTGTGTGTTCGTTTTATTTATAATGGGTTATATTTTAGTTGTGAAATTCAAGCTGATGCTATTTCCATAAATATTTCATTATTTGAGAAAGTGTGTATAGAAAACCAAAATGGCCGCCAACAATCACAATGTTTGTTCATTTACCATCATGTGGATTATATTACTCCATGTAACAGAGTAGAACAGCAATACATACTATCGTATATACAAATTAAACGGTTATGACAAAATTAAAACATGGATAAATGTTGTGTTTACCAAACTCCAAGATGGCCGCCAAATACAAGTATCACGAGTTCCCATCAATGTTCTTCGTTTGTACAATTTGATGACATTACTTAATTTAAAAACTAAACAGTATTACATTGACGGAGTAGGAAAACAAATGGAAAAAATACCTGGATAAATGCATAGTTAACAAAATCTTCAACAATGGATTAGTATGCAATATTTAAAATTGATTATTACCGTAGTATGTATATTTCTTTTTAGACACGGTTTATCATTTGGAAATTATTGTAACATACATGAGTAATTATGGCATTTGTACGAAAGCCCATTAGGGCCACTTCACTTTTTTTTAATTTCCATTTATTCAAGATGTTTTCTTGAATTTTCAAGTTCTTTTCTTGAAAATTTCAAGATCTTTTCTTGAATTTTCAAGAAAAGATCTTGAAAATTCAAGAAAATAACTTGAAAATTCAAGAAAACATCTTGAAAATTCAAAAAAAGATCTCGAAAATTCAAGAAAAGATCTCGAAAATTCAAGAAAAGATAAAAACAAAGTGAAGTGGCCCTAATGGGCTTCCGTACATTTGTATGAAACAGGCATAACCAATTTGTTGTTTTGATGGTGGTATATTTGAATTTACAAGGCTGTCATATTACGCAGGTATGTTTAACTATTTCAAATTATACATGGAAATTCCGTGCTCTTCATATTAATATTTCAGAACTTCAACCTTTAAGTTGGGCGGTATGACATCGAATACCGTGCCTTCATTAACGCAAGCAGTACACGTTGTTATGTCCCACTAACAAGGAAATATAACATCATAGAATGACAGACATGGCTTCATAGGATAGCGAACTATATATAATTGAATCTAAAACTACTCTACTACTACTATTGTCATTTGGCGCATTTTGCAAACATGATGTCGTCGACATACATATGGACGCCGCTCTGTGAAAACCAGCCTTAATGTTACGCTTAAGTTTACCAACGTCACATCGGATTTTGACACTCGAAATAGTTGCGTCATTGCAATAAGTTGTCCTATTTATAACCGTACGCTTTACTATTTGTGGCTCCTAAACATTTTAATTTAGATATGCGTAGCAGAATTTTACAGTTGTTTTCACAGTGGTTCAGAAAGTTGTCTGTTTTTTCGGTTTCCTTCAAGAAAGCACGTAGTGATTTTGTCCCTTTTGTTTTATACAAATGGGCATATTCACGGCAAGGTGTATGATCACGTGGTACTAACAACAACAACAACAAGTACCGATTCAACGTACGTATTCTTTTATCGTGTCCTTATTACGTAACGGATTTTGATGACATATGGCGCATCAAACGCATCTTGTTAAGTTGCATTTGGTGGTCTCTGTATTTTCGCCCAAACTTCTGTCGTTTTTGCGAAGAATCGAAATCTATTCTTCGCAAAAACGATATAAGTCTGTGCCAAACTCCCTAGACCACCAAATGCAGCTCATGAAGACGCTTTTGCTGCGCCATATTTCATCAAAATCCGTTGCATATATTAAGGAAAATATCAAATAATACTTACTTTGGAGTGGCGGAGTTGTTGTTGTTGTAACCACGTGATCATGCACCTTGATATTGCAAATGATTTTTATAATATGCATGATATATATGGACGACTTGTGCCCTGACATTTGAAACTAAATAACCATACGACCGGTATTTATAGATAACACATCACAAAATCAGTATTATGTAATCATATTGCTAATATTTCTTTTAAGCTTTATTTATAATAATTATTTATACAATACAAACGTGGGAACAATTGTAGTCGGCGTAGATGTAGGCATCTGTATTTTTCTTAATTTGGGTTGAAACCGGAATACTCAAAGAAAACAAACTTATCTTGTCTGGCGACCTCCATCAGATATACATGTACTTACAAATTGAGGATCGAACTCGGGGCGCATGTGTGCGCGGTCTTTACTAATTGTGCTAAACGGTCCTGTTCAGATTACGTGAAAGTGTGCCCGCAAACGTTACTTTTATTAAAGAAAATGTAAACAGTTGGCTCATTAACTGGGACACGTATTCTGGATAAAATTAATTTAATTTAATTTACTGTTTCGCCTGTCGAATGTTTCGAAAATAAACATAAAAATATAATTTGGAAATTTTCAGAAAAATAAGCTTGTCATAGATGTAACATTATGGTAGTACCAAATATACGCGGCTTCTGGCATATCGCATCATGGTAACACTGGGTCAACCATGTTTTAGTATTTAGTGTGTTGGTATTGTACCACATGCATATTTACTGCGAACATAATTGTAGCCACCAGGGACGTAGCCTACAGTGGGGTCAGCGTGTAAGTGCACACACGAACGAACACGACAGGTTGGTTCCAACATGTCGTGTTCGTTCGTGTGTGCACTGTGTTCGCTGACCCCACTTTACTGATTTGTATCTGTATTTGCTACCACTTAAGTGTACCTTGTCACTTAATTTGTAGCTACTTTCTAAAATATCACATTGAATCAGCCGTACGATTGCCGTTTGATAACAATGTAAATAAAAATAAAAATAACAATGACCACTTGTAAATATGGTTATATAAATTTTACTAGTATATTCGCAATCATTGCAGACACTGATCAGACTGCACAGATGCACATGTCTCCAATATTTACACATTTAAGAAGTCCGACTTCGGCAGATCGTTGTTAATTTACATTGTACTAAACAATGTACGTATGCGTACTTTGTTTTTTATCAAAGGGGCGTTCTAGTCAAAGAGGCGACACAAAAATCAGTACTGGCAGTAAATTCATAGAAAGTGTCGAGAAGGGTAGCCCGCACAATAACTACACGCCTAACAATATCTTCCCTCGGTGGGTGGCAGTGGCGGCGGTGGGCAGCCGAGGGAGTGAGAGTCAGCGCAGTATTTCCCCATAAACCTGCTACCTGCTAGTATAGCCTAAGCCCCACATGGTCAAAAGCCTCAAAAAGAAAGTTTACCCTACCCGAGTTGCCCCTTAAGGTTTGATGTCATTTTACTTTAACTTATTGGTTGCCGTCAATGAATCGGGACGGTGTATAAAATTTTAGCCCGGCACAAGTGTCCAAAATGGCGGAAATCCAAGATGGCCGCCAATATTTGTGATTTTTTATAACAATCTGCATAATTACAGCAATCGTCAGTGTATATGCATTTTCGCTGATTTTATGCTTTGAAAAGATTAATATATATATCATTAGTATTCATGTATAAAATTAACATGTTCAAATGATTCAATATGGCGGAAATCCAAGATGGCCGCCATAATATCGCAATTTTCTACATATTCTAATATTGTGTATTATATAGAACACGTTTACATTGGGTCGTGACTTATTGGGTTCCGTATTTACGTATCTTCGTACACGTCATCATACTCTGCCTAAATATAGAAGCCCTGAAGACCATGTTGAAGATGGATGCCTCAGATCACTTACACCACGAAGATAATCGAGCACAGGAAAGAAGAGAACATGCACAGTGTGAAGCGATCATCGACAAGTTCAATGCAGATATGATAAATCCGTTCAGATACGAGGAATGTAAAGATATTGTGAATATTGAAAGCGGATTGAAAGCAACGGTAAACGTAACGAAAGATTTGCTACTGTTTGAAGAAAGTGGGAAAGCAGCTGTAGAAAGTTACATCGATACGGGGAAACTTACCAAAGTGAAACTGCACACATTCAGTGATTTAGAAAAATGAGTCAAACCAGTAACATCGAAGAAGCAACAAAATACTTACCTGACGGAAGAATTACAAGTGTTGAAACGAGCGTTAATTGAACGAGAAAAAGATCAATCAGAAACCACAGAACTTGTAGATATCTTGTCATATGAACTGCGTAGTTATCCACCGTCTCTGGCTGAAGTTGATCCAGAAACAAATGACATTCACCTGCGAGGAGGAAACAAGGCAGCGTTACTGGAAACATTGAAGAAAATATCCGGGTACGAGAAATGGCCTGAATCTCTTCCAGAACCAGATGTAAATAATAAATCTGGCATCGTTGTTGACGTGATGGGTGTTATTCGAACACTGACACCAAACGAGAATGAACAGAGTGAAGCATATGCCAAGAGGGTATTCCGTGTCATAGTTCAACGATATCCATGTCCAGAGTTACATCTGGTTGCTGATCGTTACGATGGCGTGTATGACGTGGACGACTCGCATAGTAATCGTGTAGACTTAAAAGATGCTAGCGGTTGTAGAAAACGACGCAACGAGTCTGTCAAGGAATACAAAATAGCTAAAGGGCTCCCTTTGCGACAGCAGCAGTTTGATGAAATTCTCAGAAATTGTACCAGCAAAGGAAACCTTCTAGCATTTCTATATGAAATATGGCTACAGTGTGTTGTGGACCTGCCACCTAACATAAGAGTATGTCTGTCTGGCGGCTTTAGTAATAGGCTACGAGTGGCTGTCATTGATTCGGAAGGAGTATGTGCTATGTCTGAAGACGAACAACATCTGCTCTCCACCTCACACGAAGAGGCCGATACCAGAGTGTTCCTACATGCGCAATCGGCCGCACGAATGGGTTGCTCGAGAATCGTGATTCGCGCGTCAGATACAGACATAGTTGTAATAGGACTTTGTTCCGGTTCACCATGTTGCAAGTCAGTTAGGTCAATCTGAGACAGAAATGTTGCCGTTTGTACACGCGTTAAGTGGCTGTGATACGAACGGGTATATACATTGTATATGGGAAAGGCAAGCGTGCGTTCATGAAGGCTATTGACTCCTAGTGTGCAACAAAGCTTGCGTCATTTTGTGCACACCTCGAATCCACAAATGACATTGACAACCAGGCCATTGATAATGCTACCGCTATAGCAACCCATGTGTTTATTCGAATGTACTCACGTGGGACATTTGAAAAGCTTGATTCACTAACGAGTCATCTCTACTATGGATGCAAGAAATCACTCGAATCCCTTCCTCCAACTGATGACGCTCTGAAGCAGCACGTCATGCGGGCGATATACCAAGCCACGACATGGGTTCGCGCTGACCAGTCGACACCATCAGTCATCAATCCGTTCGACTTCGGGTGGACATCAACATCCGGAGTTACGAAACCTGTACTGACGATAAGAAGCCAAGTTCCTGCAGATTTAAAAAAGGATGCCTTCTGCAGGTGTAAGAAAATGTGCACCCGTAACTGCTCATGTAACAAAAAGGGCATCAAATGTGAAAACTCATGCCTGTGCCGCGGCCAGCCTGCTACTTGTTCCAGGACACAATTTGAAATGGATGCATTAATGGAAATTAAGCCTACGTAGTGCATTGTCAGTTTTTAGTTCCCAAATGGGAATTTGTAGCGAATTACGTTCCGTTGGAATATGTATAATGATCCGGCCCGTCCATTTATTATAGCTTTAATTTCTTCATAAAATTTCCAAAACATACTCGCTAGTTGCATAAATGCATTGTATAGTATTTCTTACCAGTGTAGACCCAAAGCAGCCTGCCCATCCGTGCAATCTGAACATGGCCTACACCAGTCTCACTGTTCACAGTTCGTCTTTAACATTGCAAATAGTGTAGGCCATGATGAGACTGCACGGACACTCTTGCTGACCTATGTATATGCTGTTCGCGAATGTATCCATTTAATTAGACAATAAGCAATAAACTGCACTATGTGGCCCGGCACTCCATAAACAAAATTAAAGGGAAGTAACTCGCTACAAGTTCCGTTTGGATCTCCGCTTTTTCCTGCAACATTGCCAATTTGCACAATATGTGCAAACACTGTACTGAGTGACGAGTCTGCTGACATGGGTTAACATTGCTTACGGCATAGTATAATATACACATTTCATTATGAATTATGGATATTCTAGAGCAAGGATGCTGCAATGACTAGATGCGATGATCAATATAGAGCGCACTGATCAGATTGTATGATAGAGAAAGCTTGTCAGTACATACACTGGTCGCAGAAGTTATATTATCCAGAAGACAGATCATAACGTGCTCTTGTACATACATGTAAGTTGAGCTTGAACACACAACATATGGGATTATGGTTGCACATGTATATAGCAAATCGTCGCATTAACTAGCCAGCGTACATTGTACAGTGTATAAAACGTCATTAAATAATGGCGGCCACATTGAATGTTTGTCCAGTTATATATCTTAACCAGGTTAAATATATTTATCAACTAGTATATAAATATATACAATCTCAGAGCCAATATCAATATTCTTTGGAAACAAATGGCGGCCATCTTGAATTTCAGACATGTTGGATTCGTCAATCCATATTCAATTTGATACTATTATCTTACAAATATATGAACTCACTGTTGGCAGCTTAAAATTTCATAAGACGTGTATAGTTTGGTAGGTTCAGGTTTTAAATCTAAAAGTTTTAAATGACGGCGGCCATCTTGGATTTCCGCCATTTTTAATTCAGTTGTAGTTTTATTTTTGTTTTATTTTTGTTAATTGTCATATAATATATATGATTAATAGATGTTTACAATTAATAATTTGCCACAAATAAAAGGCATAACTAAATTGTGTCGTGTTGTTTGACATTTTAACATTTTGTATAAAAAAAGAGATATTGGCAGCCATATTTCTTCAGACTAAGCCATACCAAAACCTCCAATGTATGTATAACATATATTAATCTGTATGAAAATTGCATTCATTCATTTTCAATCGCTTATATTTTTCTGCAGTAATAACTAAATCATCAGCAAATGTTGAATTTCATATAATAACGGCGGCCATTTTGAATTTCCTCCATGTTGAATGATTTTTATGGAAACTTTATATGCTATTTTCAGCAGAACATGATTATACATCGTTTCCAGTTTAACACTTTGCAAAAAATCGAGTGTAAGAATAACCTATGTTCATATGATTGATTTTAGAAATATTTGTGAAATTTTGGCGGCCATCTTGGATTTCGGCCATTTTGACAACTTTCGCCGGCCTAAAATTGTATACACCGTCCATATTTGTTGATGGCAGATATCAAGCTACATGAAAACAACATCAAACCTTAAGGGTCAGCTCGGGTAGGGTAAAGTGAAAATTCATCGGCTGGGGCTTGGGCTAGTACGGGGTACAAGTACATTAGCCCGTCCGTCAGTCATATTGGCTACACAGGAAAACGTAATTATATCGTTTTGAAACGGTACTCGATTCTTTGTGAAAGTTATGTTATTGTGAATAACTTTCAGAGCACACATAACGCACATATGTCATCGTATTTGGTGCGCTACATATCATGAAAATCCGTCCGTTTGTTAGGAAGATTTTAAAGAATATCTACTGTAAAAATTACATCACAGATTATGTCATGTTTGAAAATCGGTTTCGGAAACCACGTGATCCCACACCTTGTATCTGGCCCATTGGGCACTCAAGACTGGGCCATGACAGCATGAGAATGCAGGAAATGGCGTTGCACGCCTCTTAGATTTCAAACATTTCCAGTGGAGCATGCCCCTCGACCCCCCTAGCAACATCGGGCCCTTTGTGCTCTCAAGACAGAGCCAAGAGAATGCAGAGAATTGTGTTTCACGCCTTTTAGATTTCAAAAATTTACGGGGGAGCATGCCCCCGGAACTCCCTAGCAACATAGGGCCCTTTGGGCCCTCAAGATCTCCCCCAGGAATGCTGTTTAGTTGTTTGGTATTTGGTGACGTAATGTCTACATCATGAAATGACGTCACAATTAACTATAGATGACGTTAATTATATTCTGACCTAAATTAAGTACAATGTATCTTTCTGACGACACATGTATACATATCATTATGAATCTATTATGTACGGTGTTCCGTTAAGGCCATCGTAATATCGCTATCGGGTCGATCCTACGATAGTACGATAGCACGATACTACGATGACGATAGTACGATACTACTATGACGATAGTACGATATCACGATGACGATAGTACGATAATACGATAAACAGTGTTCCGTTAAGGCCATCGTAATATCGCTATCGGGTCGATACTACGAGATCACGACAGTACGATGAGGATAGTACGATACTACGATGGTACTATCGTGGTATCGCGTTATCGTCATCGTGGTATCGTACTATTGTCATCGTGCTATCGTACTATCGTCATCGTAGTATCGTACTATCGTCATCGTAGTATCGTACTATCGTACTATCGTAGTATCGACCCGATAACGATATTACGATGGCCTTAACGGAACACCGTAGTTATGGCGATGGCGGCAACTTACGAAGCCGCAGGTCGGCTAATTATACAATGTATATCCCCCGCCCCCGTTCAGCCACGGAGTTTACATAGATCACAGTTTACCATTTAATATGATCATATTTACACCTGGTGACCAGTCGATTATAATCTTCCGATATATTTAATGAACATCACTATACGTCCTGGTGGCTTCATGTGTGCGTCCGTCATTTACAGGCATCATGCTAATTACAATTTCCATATATAAGAATATAGTTCACATAACCGCAAACTGAAATGTGTTACTATTACGACAGTAAATCTTTAAATCACACATATGGTATATAAGCACGAATATATACTCTGTGCTAATTCGCGTTTGATATAGAAAGTATAATAATGTAAATTAACATATCCGGTAATGGTAACTCAGGGGCGACGGAAATGGGGTGGGGCGGGGCGGGGCGGGGCGGGGGGGGTGGGGCCCTGCACCCCCCCCCCCCCCACCCAATAATGTGTTGGGGGCCTGGCCCCCTCAATAAATTTGTAAAAAAGCAAATAGGCTATTATCATCCTCAAACTTGCTGAGAATGCAGGAAATGGCGTTTCACGCCATTAGATTTTAAAGATTTCCGGCAACATCAGGCCCTTTGAGTCCTCAAGACTGGGCCCTGAAAATGCAGGAAATGGCGTTTCACGCCTCTTAAACATTTACGATGGAGCATGCCCCCCGGACCCCCTAGCAACATCGGGCCCTTTGGGCGCTCAAGACTGGGCGCTGAGTATGCAGGAAATGGCGTTTCGTGCCTCTTAGATTTCAAAAATATCCGGGGGAGGATGCACTTAGATTTCATAAATTTACGGTGGAGCATGCCCCCGGACCTCCCTAACAACATCGGGTACATTTGGGCGCTGAATGCTCGGCCCTGAGAATGCAAGAAATGGCGTTTCACGCCTCTTAGATTTCAAAAATTTACGGGGGAGCATGCCTCCTGGACCCCCCTAGCAACATCGGGCCCTCACGATTGCCCCCCCCCCCCCCCCCCCCCCCCCCCCCCCCCCCCCCCACCCCCCCCCCCCCCCCCCCCCCCCTCCCCCAATAAGTATCAGGTTCCACCGCCTATGTAACTGCATGTTTATTTGGCCGAAAAACAAAGTCATATCTAAAAACTGGACGAAAATAAATGTGTCTCCATATTACAACATTTCGCCCATTTCGTCCAGAAATTCTCAATTTGCGAACTTCCGCCATATCGATAGCAAAAACAACAACTATGGTGGTTATTGTCTCTTATTAGACTTAGACATTCATAACATACATATAATCCTGTTAACTTTCAACCACGTACAAATTTTATATGATTTTTAGTCCAAGCTCTCGCGGATCAGGTGTTGTCATTGGCTAGGGACTGATTAACGGTAACCATGGTAACACAGTGCAACACTTATGGTAGCAGCATTATAATGCAGCGCTATCTACATAGATGAATATTCATCTCCATATTCATGTAAGATGGGTTTCTTTTATTTTGTTATTCATAATTATTTTAGTTTTAAATATCTCCTAATTATAGACGACCTTGTGCCTCTGCACATTTAAGTGGATAAACTACAAATATCTTATATTGAGTTTTAATGTAAATGAAACGGGGATAGTTGGTTGCATATACGTGATGGAAAATGCTACATACGATACAGGGATCTTAAATATATATATCTTAACATCGTAGACTCATACTTATCATGAAGCCTGGATGGCGGTGAATGGTTACTAGTGACAATTGCTTGCACTGTGACATACGTCGTATTTTAATCTTAATGGGGTTAATGGGTCGGATATGTGCGGTGGAATATGTGATATTCAAGGATCTAGAATACCTTGTGGTGCTTTTTATCAATATTTTAACACTACGATATTATACACTTTACAGTAAAGCCTGGAACACTGTGAATATGTACAAGTGACTAACGACTGCAATGTAACATACATTGTATTTTACTCTTAAACTAAATATCTTAATTGCTTTTAACTGTTCATTCCTTTAGACTATAGGCACACAGAGGCTAGGTATCTAAATTGTAGTGGTTAATTGATAAATAAACAAGATAAAATGCTGTAGTAACAAATGTGGGACCAGTGACTGCAACATCGAACTTTCCAATATATATGGAGCGACCAAAGGATACATCCGCTGAAAGAATAAATCGTCTCCACGGAAACCAGCTCACCCACCACTATAAGCTACATGATGATACCTACAAGCTACATGATGATACCTACTATGCCTACAGTTCTACAGATATGAGAAATTAAATATTTTAAATGTAAAAAGTTGTGATAAAACTCATAGCCAGTGCA